>CM042193.1:20393099-20417741 GCA_023539305.1 Ilex asprella | reverse complement strand
AGCTCTACTCGTGCAAAGTCATCTTTGGAAGAACCACCTTTATTGGAGCTTAAACCTCTTCCAAATTATCTACGGTATGCGTATTTGGGTGACTCTTTTACTTTACCTGTTATTGTTTCTGCTTCACTTGATGAATTTCAGGAAAATAAGCTGCTGAGAGTCCTTCGTGAGTACAAAACGGCTTTAGGATGGTCTATTGCAGATATTAAGGGCATTAATCCCTCAATTTGTATGCACAAAATTCTGCTTGAAGATGAGAGTAAGCCTGTGATTGAGCAACAACGCCGATTAAATCCTATCATGAAGGAGGTAGTCAAGAAAGAAATCATCAAATGGTTGGATGCTGGAATCGTATATCCTATCTCAGATAGTTCATGGGTTAGTCCAGTTCAATGTGTTCCGAAGAAAGGAGGCATGACGGTAGTGTCCAATGATAACAATGAGTTAATCCCAACACGAACAGTGACGGGGTGGAGAGTATGTATGGATTATCGCAAGCTAAATAAGGCAACTCGAAAAGATCACTTTCCTCTACCATTCATTGATCAGATGCTTCATAGATTGGCTGAGCATGTATTCTATTGTCTATTGGATGGTTATTCCAGTTATAATCAGATTGCAATAGCACCCGAGGATCAGGAGAAGACTACGTTTACCTGTCCCTATGGAACCTTTGCATTCAGGAGGATGCCTTTTGGATTATGCAACGCACCAACAACGTTTCAACGATGCATGATGGCAATATTCTCTGACATGGTCGAGCAAAATCTTGAGGTATTTATGGATGATTTTTCGGTATTTGGAGATAGCTTTGACTTATGTCTAGAGAACTTAACCCTTGTGTTAAAAAGATGCGTGGAAACAAACTTGGTGTTAAACTGGAAAAAATGTCATTTCATGGTTCAAGAAGGCATTATTTTGGGGCACAAAGTTTCTGCTAATGGCATAGAGGTGGATAGGGCAAAAATAGAGACTATTGAGAAACTACCACCACCAACATCAGTCAAGGGAATTCGTAGTTTTTTGGGTCATGCAGGTTTTTATAGGCGATTCATAAAAGATTTTTCCAAGATCACAAAGCCTCTGTGTAACCTTTTAGAGAAAGATGTACCCTTTAAGTTAGATAAGGCATGCCTAGAGGCCTTTGAGGTGTTGAAAAATAAGCTCATAACTGCCCCTGTGATAGTTGCACCAAATTGGGATTTGCCGTTTGAGCTGATGTGTGATGCTAGTGACTTTGCAGTTGGCGCAGTTTTAGGACAAAGGAAAGAAAAGATGTTGCATGCTATCTATTATGCTAGCAAGACATTATTGGATGCACAACTCAACTACACAACCACTGAGAAAGAATTATTAGCAGTTGTTTTTGCTTTCGACCAATTCCGATCTTATCTCATTGGTACAAAGGTGATAGTGTTCATGGATCATTCTGCCATCAAATATTTAATTTCGAAGAAGGACGCCAAGCCACGCTTGATTCGATGGGTCCTTTTGCTTCAAGAGTTTGATCTAGAGATTCGGGACAGAAAAGGGACAGAGAATCAAGTGGCGGATCATCTCTCCAGACTAGAGAATACCATACAACAAAGGGGTGATGGGGTAATGATCAATGAATCCTTTCCGGATGAGCAACTCTTTTGTGTTGAAGGGGAAGCACCATGGTATGCAGATTATGTGAATTATATAGTGAGTCATGTGTTTCCTCCTGACTTGAGTTACCAACAAAGGAAAAAGTTCTTGCACGAGGTAAAGCATTACATCTGGGATGAGCCATTCTTATTCAAACAATGTGCGGATCAAATGCTAAGAAGATGTGTACCCAAGAAAGAGATCGAAGGAATCTTGCAACATTGTCACTCATCTGATTATGGAGGACATTATGGGGGAGAGAGAACAGCAGCAAAAGTCCTTCAATCGGGCTTTTATTGGCCAACTATCTTTAAGGATGCCCATGTTTTTGCATTAAAGTGCGATAGATGTCAACGAACTGGAAATATTTCGAAGCGACATGAGATGCCGTTAAATAATATTTTGGAGGTTGAAATCTTTGACGTCCGGGGTATAGACTTCATGGGTCCATTTCCATCATCTTACAATAACCTGTACATATTAGTTGCAGTAGACTACGTTTTGAAGTGGGTTGAAGCAGCTACTTTGCCTACCAATGATGCAAAGGTGGTGTTAAACTTCCTCCGGAAAAACATTTTCACGAGGTTTGGTACACCAAGAGCAATCATTAGCGATGAAGGTATGCATTTTTGTAATAAATATTTTGCAGCCCTTCTCGCTAAGTATGGAGTCACCCATAAGATTGCCACAGCTAATCACCCTCAGACTAGTGGCCAAGTTGAAGTTTCGAATAGAGAAGTGAAGCGAATTTTGGAGAAAATTGTTAATCCCAACCGAAAAGACTGGTCGAAGAAGTTAGATGATGCCTTGTGGGCCTATCAAACAGCGTACAAAACGCCAATTGGAATGTCTCCATACAAGCTCGTGTACGGAAAAGCTTGTCATTTACCAGTGGAATTGGAGCATAGTGCATATTGGGCTATTCGGAAACTCAACTTTGACTTGCATGCAGCAGGTAAGAAGCGTCTCTTGCAAATAAATGAGGTGGATGAGTTCCGTGTCCAAGCATACGAAAATGCCAAGCTTTATAAAGAAAAGATAAAAAGGTGGCATGATAAGAAGATCATTGAGCGAAAGTTTGAGCCGGGACAAGCTGTACTCCTTTTCAATTCGCGGTTAAAACTTTTCCCGGGCAAACTCAAATCAAGGTGGTCAGGGCCATTTATTGTCACTAAAGTGTTCTCGCATGGAGCAGTTGAAGTCGAAGATGCCCACTCCAAGAGAAAATTTAAAGTGAACGGGCAAAGACTCAAGCACTACTGGGGTGGCGACATTGATCGCCAAAAGACTTCAATTACCCTCGCCACTCCAGAATAAAAACAGGAAGTAGTCAGGCTGATGACTTTAAACCAAGCGCTATTTGGGAGGCAACCCAAAGTTTAGCTTTTAATTTTTATGTTGTTTATGTCAATTTAGTTTTTAGATTATTAGTGTACTTTAATTAGTGGGTCGATTTCTTGTAGGTACCAAGGATCAAAGAAAGAAGGTACCAAGGATCAAAAGGGGTAGCTTGAATAGGCCAAAGAAGGAACCAAGCGCCTTCCCAGCGCATAGGCGCTCAGACACTGCCCCAGCAGTGCTGTTCCAGCGTAGTTCCAGCGCCCCAGCGCCTGCACACTGCCCCAGCAGCGCAGTTCCAGCGCCCCAGCAGCGCAGTTCCAGCGCCCCAGCGCCTGCCCACTGCCGTTCCAGCGCTGTTCCAGCGCCCCAGCGCTGTCTTAGGCGCGCCCCACCTGCTCCAAAAATGTGATTTTCAGCCTTTTAACCCATCCAAAGTGCTCTACAATTAGAATTTCAGCCCCCTCAACATCCAAGACTGCTCTCCATCCATAAGCCACCCAAACCAACTCCTATCATACCCAAAAATACATACACTCCAACTCTTTTCACCCAATAATTCTATTAAATCAACTTGAATCTCTCAAACTTCTTTACACCACAATCTTATCTCTTAACTACCACCATGGATTTCTTCATTCTTCATGGGTAACATCAATCTTTGCAACGTAAGGTACCAAGCTCATTCATTCTTTATGGGTAAAGTTAAACTTATTTAAATGCTTGTGGAAGATGGTTTTGTTATTTATTTATTTGGGAGAGATTACATACTTGGGTTGGTGTAGTAATGTGGAATTAGACATTGCACACAAGGTGTTTGCTAAATTGCTAAAGTGAAAACAAAGCTTAGTTAGCTAGTTTTTTTTTACTTGAATTTTGGTGTTGTGGAGCTCTTAAACAAAATATTCATCATGTCTTCAAAACGCCAATGAGGAGAAAGCTCTAAATCTTCCAAACCATACGACAAAAAGAGATTTGTTAGCTAAGCGGCTTCGGAGAGATTTCATACATGGTTGGTAAAAAAAGCACTAATTCCCGAACGAGGCCTTTGCCCAGATACGACTTATGACGGGTGTGTACATGAGATGATTATGGAGCGTGGTTGGTTAAAATTCATAGAATAGCCGGAGGCCGCCATCATCTCCATTGTAAAAGAATTTTATGCCAATGCCAAGGAGGCAGACAACCATGTGGTTCAAGTTCGAGGTAAACAAGTGTCGTTTGACCAGGCAACCATCAATGCTTATTACATCACAGTACATATGTCAGATGACGATGAGTACACAACATACAAAACCGAAGAACTCGACTTGGATGAGGCGATTAGGTGTCTATGTAAGCCGGGTGCTAATTGGACATTAAAGGGGACAGAGAAAGTTCACTTCTCACACAGTGAGCTGAGCCGGTTTGGGAAGGCGTGGTATTATTTTGTATGCGCTAAGCTAATGCCTACCACACACTTGTCTGATGTAATCCGTGATAGGGCAATTTTAATTTATTGCATAGTTACTGGAAAAAGTATTAATGTGGGCCAAGTTATTCAAGACTCCATAACCAAGAATATTAAAGGGGCTTCAACTAGCGGATTGCCTCACCTATCTTTAATTTGCGGACTATGTAAGAAGGCAAAAGTCACATGGAGTGCCGATGATTTGGTTCAGCAACCGCAAGTGGCAATTGATCATCAAATCATAAGCCGCTTTAAGGTATGGAAAGGTGGTTTCTCAAATCACAGGGGGGCTGGGTATGTTATGGTGAATATGCCACCGAATTCTGTTGAACCATCGGAGCTGCCTAAGCGTACTACCACATCATCTCAATTGCCTGAGGAGAGTCTACTTGTTGAGATGCGTGGATTGCGTCGAGACACACAGGAGTTATGCAGAGAGACACAAGAGCTACGTAGGGAATCTCGACGTGAGTCTAGACGCAATGATCGACTTGCACATCGAATGGACACTTTCATGGAGTACTCAATTGACTTCAATTCCAAACTAGTCCAAATGTTTACCAATTGTGGATTCAACTCGGGCACATCTCCAGTACAGTTTCCTAGTCCACCTATATTTCCCGAATACACTCCCGACTCAGCGGACGATGAGGATGCTGACAATGACACCGACTAGCGAAGTCTCAGGGAAGTCCTCTATCTTAATTTTTCCTACTTTATACATTGAGGACAATGTTTAGTTTAAGTTTGGGGGTGTATGCTTGTTTGCATGTTTGCATTATTAGGTATGCATTTAGATTTCACGTTTTATTACAACTTGAGTAATGGGTTGAGTGAATTTGATTATGACCAATGATGAATGAGATTAATTGTTAATTCAAGGAAAATTGATGAACATGTTGAGTCTGTAGTTTGACATACTAGTTGGTTTTATACTGTTTGTGAACTTTTCATGCATGAACACATATCCATCTGTTTGGTTAATTATTATTTAGAGAATTTATTTGGTTAAATGCTTATGGGAGATGTCATTGAAACTTTAGAAAACTTATTTAAGCATCATTCAAAGCGAATTGAGGTATTCATATAAGTTTGGGGGAAATGGTGGTTATGAAAAAAAAAATTGTTTGAAAATTATTTTGATTTGATCCTTCATGAGTAGAAAAAAAAAATAGAAAAGGGGCATGTGATGAGTAGAGATAGAGCGTAAAACGCACTCACTCATAAACACATGTCAAGAACGAGATGGAGCGTAAAATGCACTCGTTCAAGAAAAGGCGAGATGGAGCGTAAAACGCACTCGCTTAATAGGAGGTGAGATGGAGCATAAAATGCACTCGCCAAACGAATGGAAAAGAGAAAAAAAAATCACTAGACCTTCTAGTTATATGGTTACTTCAATAAGCGGAGGTTGATGTGAAACGTAAGTTCATAGAGTTGATATTGGGTATCTCCTATGAAGCATTGGATTACGTAAATGTATTTGGGTGATGATTTGTTGGATAGTTTGGATATGTACATGTATTTAAATGGTCATGAGCGGAGGTAAAACTAAAGAGTATGTTGAATTGATAGATTTTGCACTGTTTTGAAGTTTCTCGTGAATTATTATTATTTGTAGTAGCTTTTTGGGGCCATTATTCAGATTCATATTGATCCATTGTTTGAGTAGTTGGTTAATTAATTTTTATAGTTTTTGTTCTCAGTATTTTGCTTGAGGACAAGCAAAGATTTAAATTTGGGGGTATTTGATGAGTGAGTTTTATACCTGCGAATTGTGTACTTTCGGCTTGATGAAATTGCAAGTTTTCAATTATTTTATATTCATTTTTATTTGTTTTGTGTGTTTTGATGTTATTTGGTAGGAATCATCATTTGGAAGCAAACAAGATCATTTGGAAGGATTAGCTCCCTAGTTTCCCAAAGTTTTGACATAGTGCCTCAGTTTTTCCAATTTCTGAACATGATCCACTTCGAATCTGAAAAAGTACAAAACATGAAAGTTGTATATCTGAATGTCTTTTGTATTGTGTCAAAATTTCAGCTCAATCGGACGGTGGGATGAAGAGTTATGACAATTCTACGAAAATCAGTCAGGAGCAGAAATAAAGAGAGCAGCGCTGTTCCAGCGCTGAATCAGTGCCCCTGCGCCCACGTACTGTCCATGTAGCGCTGTTTCAGCTCAGCTGCGCGTGTGCTAGTCCGGGACACGAAGTTATGACTTGTTTTGACCCGAAATTGGACTCCAATACCTCATATATGCGAGGGTTTGTGTGGGATAAATAAATTCTGACTTTTGGGGGCTGATGGCATCTAGAAAACACCAAGGAATTGGAAGAAAATTGAAGACAAGAATCAAGGAATCGACACCAAGAAGAGTGGATTTGAAGGCTAGAGAAGGATTGAAGATTGCACCTAAGTTTTCATTCCTTTTCTCTTACTTTTAATTCTTGTTTTTCTGAAATGTTGTTTAATTTGAGAAGGATGTTTTTCAATTACATTATGAACTAAATTTCTATTAAGATTGCCACGGAACCTAATATTTAGTTAAATTTCTCTACTCTCGTTTCTAGTTCTTGTTGATCATACATGAGTTGTTTGTCATATTTTGTGTTTAATGTATGATTGTGTGGCCAACAATTAATTTGATTCTCTAGATGAAATTGGGAGATTAATTTTAGGGATAGATCTGAATATGATGACATACGTCTAGTTTATTCTCCTTAGGGTTGAATAGCTAGGTTTGTGTATAGGATAGGAATATACCTATACGCCGTGTGTAACTTTTATAAGAGTTTGAACTTAATGAATCTATTCCAACTTATTTTGCATAGGAATATAGCAATTTAATTGGGAGAGATATGCTTATCTAACTATCGGAAGAGGTTTGATAAATAATTTTGAAGTCTCAGTTAACAACTTATTTTGATCAATTTCCTAGAAAGAGAGTAGAAAGATTTATACGAAGCATTAGGGGAAGTTGTAATCTTAATTTCTTTTATCCCAGAAATTCAACCCTTGATTATTAAGTTTAGCTTTAGTTTTAAATTAGTGAATTCATAGTTCAACTTCAATTGTTTAAATAAAATTGGATGGATACAAAGTTAGTACTTGACATTTGTTAGCAATAATTCTCTGTGGGAACGATACTCTACTTATCACTTTATTACTTGTTGATCGTGTATACTTGCACGTAAATTGTCAATACCAAATTCGGACTACAATTATCATCACATTCATTGGCATTGGGCATGAGTGTGGGTGTGTGTGTGCATGGTTCAATCAAACACCATACTTGGTGGATGATGGGTGGGCTCGGAAAAAGTTGGAACGAAGTTCCGATTGATTAGCATGGTTGCATGAAAACCTTGTGACGGGTATAGGAAAAAGGGCTAAACGCTCCCTGATGTGAAACCCGCCAAGAATAACGAGAACCAACAACGAAAAGGAACCCAAGATCGTTCTACGTTCAGATTTGAATGGAAGACCTCAACCCGTTGTTTACGACAAACAAGAACCTTGGTATATAGACCTCAACCCGCTGTTTGTGAAACAAGAACCTTGGTATAAAGGAAGACGCCACAAACGGTATGGAAATCCGTTTGATAAGTCGATAGTGAACGCCACGGAAAATCCCGATAAGTTCGTCTAGTTCTTCAAAGAACCAAAGAGAAATATACTCTCACAATTTGTTGAATCATAATCTGAATTTTCATTGATTTGAAGGCCTATTTATAAAGGCTAGTCATTACAAGGATTAGGAAACTTTCTAAAATAGCTTATCCTATTTAAGGAATATCTCTTACTTGTGGGTAAAGAAATATCTCTTACTTTCCTAAAAAGAATAACTCACATGCCTAAATTTAAAAGGAAAGTACTTGGCATGCAAGTCTTACAATCAAACCCTAATAAGAATGAATAGGGCGCTGTTACTGTAGCATGAACAGTACGGTGCTACAGTAACTCCAAAAATCCTATTTCATAAGAAGTAAAACATGTGGGCCAAGCATCCTCAAGCCCACTTATTCTAAAAATAATAATCCTTTAAATAAATTGGAGGCCTTAACAACAACGGGCCAATTTAAGCTTAGCCTTAGCCTAGCCGGATTCCTCTAGAACTTGAACCATGTTGATGAATCTTTGTTGTTCAAGTGGATCATGGTCAATGGGCCTCCACAAACTTGCTTGAGTCCATGCCTCTTGAATTAGACCATTGAGTACCTCCTTAAACTTCCTTGCTCGTGCTCTCGTAACCGGCCCAATTGGAACTTTAACTAGATCTCTTAAAGTTGGGCCATGATTCGCATCACTCCCTCGGGTGCAAGACTCGACTACTAGTTTATACACTTCCGACGGTGCAAGTCTAAAAAAAAGTATATCAGTCTGTGGAGCCAGTGGTGAGACACCAAAAGTCCACTACCCAACAAAAGACACATGATTTTACTTATAAATTGTCATTTGATGTGTAACGTCAATGACGGGGGCTTAGAAAACCCAGTTTTCATACATTGCATGTGTTAATGGAGCCATTGAAGACTCGGGTAGATGTACATGAGTGAGTTTCATCTCATTTCATGGCATAACATGTGATTCTTGTTTTTGAATGCATATTCTTGATGGGAATGTTTTGAATGGTTGATTGTTGCATGTGAACATTTCATATGCATCTAGGTTGGGGAGTAGCCTCTTTAAAAGATACTCTGTTGAGCGTGGCTTACCCTTCGTTTTTTGAAAGGAAATGTGTAGGTGGATAATCTAGAATAGCATTTAAGGCTATGATGTGATTCATGTGTGATTAGTTCGGGTGCATTGGACAAAGCTATTTTTGACATCCTAGTGCTAGTTATGATACGAGCATATGTTCCAAATGATGGATATGAGAAAAAGAAGTTTGTAAGTACCTTCTCTAAAAACTTTTAAGAGACAAAACTCGTCCACTAGGGATCACCTAGGGATTTAAAGGCTTGTTGCATAAACTAAATGCAATATCGGAATTAGATTAGGTTTATTTTTGTTTGCCTAATTTTTACATTTAGTTGGCTAGGCACTAGCAAAGCTTAATTTGGGGGGGGGGCGTGTTATGAGCGTGTAATATTGCATATTTAAAGGCCTCATTACATGTATTTTAACTTAACTTTGCATTTAATTACTTATAGTTTGTCGTATTTGTGAATAATGTGAAATTTTTTATGTTGCAGGTAATCATAGAGTAATTGATGGATTTCAGAACCTTGCAACTATGTGTGGATTAGTGGTGAAGATATGGACACATGACATGAGGATTTTGAGGCTTAAAAGTGAAAGAAATCAAGGAGGCATCGGTACTTGGAACCATAGGTACCAGCACCCACACCATTTGGTATCGGTACCTTGGTATTCCCCATTTTTGACCATGAAACACTTCTAATCTGAAAAAGTAAAAAACATAAAAGTTTTAGATCTCGATGTCTTGTATCTTGTGTCTAAATTTCAGCTCAATCGGACAGTGGGATCAAAAGGTATGGCAAAGTTACAAAAATTGGTCATGAGCATGCATCCCCTTTAGATGGAAACCAAAACCTACTGGTAGGTTTTGCACACTAGAGTTGGACCTACTAGAAAACTACTGGTAGGTTTTGCCTACTGAAAAAAAAACCTACTGGTAGGTTTTCCAGACACATGCCAGAACTGCAACTCAGACTTTACTTGCTTATAGGGCCCACCTTTGCTTCTCCTATATATCCCTTGACATATTCTACATACAAGCATGCCTCCTTACACCTAGGATTGAACTTTGGAAGAAAAAGCATGGAAGAGGAAGAGAGAGAAAGAGGGAGGCACGATAGGTTGCTGGCTAGGCATGTCCTAGCTTGTGTAAGTGTCAAATCACTTCCCATTGATGGGATGTTAATTGATGGAAAACGCGTGCTGTTCCTAAGCTCCTAACATGAACCCTCAAATTTGTATTTGGCTTATGTGTGTAGGTGAGTGTCACTCTCATTCGGATTCATGCAAGAGAAAGGGCAATGGAATGATGGTGATGAAATGGAATGAACAAAATGTATGATATGTGAAATGTGAACAAAAATGCTCTCCAATCGCAAGGAGTCTTTTGACTGTCGGTGTTTTACTTGGAAGAGTATTCCAAGGTCGTCTTCTCAGGGAAGGATGGTTGAGTTGTGTGAAGGTGATTTTGTTGCAAAATGAAAAAAAGTGAAATCTTGTAGTTGATTTTGATGAGTTTTGTTCTTAATGAAAATGCAAGAAAGCAAGTGTTGGCTAATTCAAAAGGTTCACTCCAATGAGAATGCCCAATTAACTCAAAACTTTCCTCCGAGGGCTTATAGATGAATGATTGATTCGTGGGAAGCTATGGACGAGATGGTGAGGATTCTAGCATAAACTGTGACTAGGCCTACGGAATATCAAAGACTCACACCCTCATCCACCCTCAACCCAGTTAAACAGAACCATCGTACACCGAGAGAGGAAAGAAAATGAGTTGAAAATGGAAAATCCAAGAGGAGGTCTCCCTTGAATTAGCCAACTAAAAATCTAGCTAATCATGTTTGCAAGAAAGAAAAGCATAATGTAAAGAGATATAATGAAGACATTAAGCATAAAACATAACTTAAAGCAAGAAAAGTTAAACTAAGAAGAAAAATATGCAATACCCATTTTAAACTTGAAATGAAGAAAAACTTAATACAACAATGGTAGATCCAAGAACATGTAACTAAACTTGCAATATACTTGAAATAAATGAGATTAAAGTGCAAGAGTTAAGGATTATAAGAGTCTTACAATAAACTACTAATGAAAAGATGGAAGAAAATGCAAAAACATAAATTTCTCACACTATAGCACTATTCGCCATCTTCTTCGTTGGGAGCTTTCCAAGCTTAGGTAGCCACCTCCAAATGGTTGTGTAATGCTAAATATAATGTTGGAGAGCCTTCAATTTTCGTGCATGGTGGTCCCTAGGGTCTGTGTGCAGGCTTCCCATCAAGAAGGGGTTGAATGGATGGACTTTGATAGACTAGGAAAGCATACCCAGCAACCCATATGACAACCCTCTTCTCTCCCATCCTCCAAGCCTCAAAAGTCTTCAATATGTGTAAGGGATGCATGGAAATGTGTAAGGAAATGTTGGGGGGCAAGTGGGAGAAGTGTAGGTGGGCCCCCAAGAAAGTGGAGATGAGTTGCAGGAGGTTCGGGACTTCTTCAGGGGAGCGTACCGGTACTGTGTACTGGTACTTCGAAGCTTCTGGAGGCGGGCGTACCGGTACGCAGTACCGGTACTGTTTTTCTACTCTAGACCACTTTTTGTAGAATTGGCATAACTTTTGATCCAACCGTTGGATTGAGCAAAAATTTTGACACGATACAGAAGACATCCATAGCTACAACATTTATGTAGCTAAAATCGGATCATGGTAAAAATGGAGGAAAACCGAGGCTCTGCTTCCAAATGATGGGGCAGCTGGTGCCTTTGTTCCCAAGCACCAATACCCCCTTGATTTCTTCACTTTTTAGCCTCCAAAACTTCATGTATTGTGTCCATGCCTTCACCACACATCCATCATAATTTCAAGGTCCTAAAATCAATGATTTAAGTTATAAGTACATGCAACATCGAAACTTCAACATTATTCATAAAATCGGCAAACACTAAGTACTTAGATGTAAAAGTTGAGTTTAAATGCATGCAATTAGGCCTTTACATATGCAATATTATGCACTCATTAGATGTCAGTTCACACAAGCTAAGGGAATAGGGATTGATGAAATTTACCAATTCTTACACCAATATTCAGCTAGAGAAACATTGTAGAGAGATAAGCTCAAGGAAAAAGATATAGTCTTAGAGAGAAGTTAGATTTTTGCATTCGTTTTACTCATTTCACTTGTAGCAAGTTGTAATACTCTTGTAATCTTCATCTCTTGCACTTTAATCTTAGTTGTTTCAAGTGTATTTCAAGTTTAGTTATGTATCTTGGAATCTTCCAAGTTTACATTTGAGTTTTTCACTTCAAGCTTTTTAGTTGGGTATTAAATGCACTTATCTTTGTAGTTTAACTTTTCTTTACACTAATACAAGTTTTAATCTTCATTTCTTGGCCATGTCACTTTATATATTGTATGTCTTTGCATTTATTATGAGTAGCTAAGTTTTTAGTTGGTTAATCCAAGAGAGATTTCCTCTTGGGTATGCTAAATCAACTCTTTTTCATTCCTTCTCATAGTGTAAGTAAGTTGTTTGGTTTGACTAGGTTGAGTGCGGATGGGGTTGTGACCTCTTGATACATCGTAGACACACAGGGTATGCTTGAGCCAACACCTCCACATTAGTCCCTCACTTCTTACGAATCAATCAAGCACTGAGACACCATTAGAAGAATGTTGTGAGTTGATTTGGCATTCCCATTAGAATGACCTCTTTGGATTAACCAAACCTTGTTTTCATCTCTTAGCTATAAAAAAAATCCACTCATCAAAGCACAAACTCACAAGATTTTACCCTTTTATTTTTACAAAATCACCTTAACCATGATTCATCCTTCATTCCCTGAGGAGACGACCTTGGAATACACATTCCAAGTAAAACACAAGCACATTTGCACACAAAAGCACATTTTCCCCATTTCTACCATCGAACCCGAGGGAGAGTGGCACTCACCTACACATATAAGTCATATACACATTGATGGTTCGTGTTCGGAGATTAGGGTGAACGCAACGTAGCAATAGCTAGCAACGAGGAGAACCATAATGAGATTTTGAGGCTACTGTGAGGACAGTATGGTGGAGGCTCATCAGCATAGTGACCTGAGACTCTGTAATTTCCACACTTTTGATATTTTCTCTGAACTTTTTATTTATGCACTTTATTTTAGGTTTTATGTTTTTGTTTTGGATTTGGTTTTGAATTAATATAGTTAGTTTATCCTTGAATTTTGTTGAGTTAGGATGCTTATTTCATATGATTCACGTTAAGAATTGGGTTATTATTCTTATGTTTTGTAGGGATAACCAACCCCGATGACACGAGATTTTCATACGTTGATTGTGCACTATCTTAATATTTTCATAGAAACTCTTTCTTTTGACCACGTAAAAGCTCTTTATTTTAAAAAAACTTATGAAATATTACACTCCTTTATTAAGCTTACATATATAGTGGAGATGTAAACCTTATGTAGATTTTGAGCCAATTCTCCTTGGAGAGATATTTTGCAATTATTCAAGTAAGAATTTTCGATTAAGCGGTAAAATTTCTTTGAATAATCTCTTAGCATTCCTTTGATTAGCACTCATTGAATAACATGGTTAACATTTTCCTAAAATTTTTACTTGAAAATTATGGAGGTGTATGATTTTTGGAAAATGATCTTAGGCCATTTTTTATTTTATTTTGAGCCTTAGCCATTTTTTTTTACAAAATATATCCCTAGTAAGTCGTGATTGGGCCTAAAAGTATTATTTCCTTTTGTAAAACCCATAAGTTAACCAAGCCACAGAAAAAAAATATAACTAACCGTTGCTAGCTAATTTTCTTGCAGACTCTCCTAAAGTAAGTGCTATCCATAAAGGAGAACATAAGAATATGGTGATTACAGTTCAAAGAAAGAAAAGAATATGTGAAATACAAAGAAAGAAATTAGCCAAGAAAGTGAAAAATGAGATTGAAAATGAAGAAATGGAGAATACCATGTGTGAAATTTTGGAAAAATGAGGAAAAGGTGTGCTACACTAATCAAGAATGGGTAGTTTTTTGAATACCTTTGACGTCACTTCTTAAACCCATTACCCTTGGCCACGTTATAACCCTAATAAAGTCCTTTTTGATTCCAAAAGTCATGCATATGTATTATTTCCACCTATTCAGGAAAGGTAGAGTGTTGATAATATGTTTAATGCAGTATTAGTATTCTTTCATGAGATTATGCCCAATTCTAGTTTTATTCAATTAACCTTTCTTTTGATACACTACATATGATATTACTTTGATTCGTTACTAATATTCTTATCACATGTAATTTTTGAGTGATAGTCACTATAACATGAGTGTGTTCTTTGCCGAGCGATTTTCAGGAAAGGATTGACATCGAGACTAAATTTTGTAAAACAAATTAAAGGGTGGTGATATTTCTTAAGTTTTTTTGAAATAAAGGAATTCCTGTACACACACATCAGTTTTTTTTTTAAATATATGGAATAGTGTTGCAACTAATATGTGTTACTTTTACAGTGGTTAGGGAAATGAAGTATTCTGGCAATAAAGAGGAATGGTGCTTTAATTTATCTGTGAAAAAATATGAATTATGGAATCCTAGCCATTGAAGTTTGTAGGTGTCTTCATTGGAAACCTTCATGGAACAAAACTCATCCACTAGGGATCACCTAGGAGTTTATCGGCTTGTTGCATATGCAAAATGCAATCGTGAAATCAACAAAAGTGATTTTGTTTTGTTGTTCATTTTTATTACTAGGGACTAGTAATGTTTGGTTGGGGTGTGATTAATCCTAAATAATGTGTTAATGAATTAGGCTTTAAAGTGAATTGTGTGTATAAATTAGGTTAAAATAACTAAGTTATGCAAAATTAGGGTTGGTGCGGAAGTTTGATGTTTTGCAGGGTTTCGTACAAAATTACACAAAATCATGAGGGAGGAGTGATACAGTGTACAAGTTGAATAAGAAAGGCGAGGCAAGTGCAATTACCAAATTAACACATCAAATAAGGAGCTTGCCAAGCATGGAGAAAATAGAGAAAAGCGATCATCCGAACGGTGGTGGGGGAGTCCAAACGATCCTAAACCATCTTAAACCTTTTTCTTCACCCCATTGGTCCAAATAAGCTACAAATCCACTTGATTGGTCAGTAGGGAGTCGACCGCCTCGAGAGCCTCCTCTAGTGCCTATAAATAGGCTACTTCAGCTTCATTTTCAGAGAATTTCACCCAGAGCTCAGTCCAGACATTGAGGAAGGAGAGAAAGAGAGAAAAAGGAAAGCGAGGCCCTGCCAGAACCACTTCCAACCAGAACTGTCTCTACTTCTACTTTTCCTTTTATCCTTTCTACTTGAATGGTTTTTCCTTTGTAGTTTAAACCTTCTCTTACATTAATACAAGTCCATGCCTAATTTCACTACAATGTTGCTCTACTTCTTTGTTGTTCTTGCTCTTATAGTGCATAACTAAACTTTTAGTTGGTTAATCCAAGAGGGACTTGTCACGGGGTATGATTTTGCCCAACACAACTACATTAATCCATCATTTCCTACGAATCAGTCAAACACCGAGACACCATTGGTTGAATGAAATGAGTCGATTTGGCATTCCCATTAGAATGACCTCGACGGATTAGACAACCTTGCTTCCTTGCATATTTCATAACTCACAACTCAGCAAACTTCAAATCACAATATTTTCCATTTTTCCCTTTCACAAATCACTTTCAAAAACACCCGACCTCGACTTACTTGAGGAGACGACTTTGGAATACTCATTTCAAGTAAAACACGACATTGGAATTATTTCTACGCTTGGGGAGCTCTTTTGCACACACGCATGTTTTTGTTCATCCACACACAATTTCCCAACTTCTTCCATTGAACAGGAGGGAGAGTGACACTCACCAATATCTATAAGCCACACACACAATCGGGTTCATGCTTGGAGGTTCGGGAAAACTATCAACAATTTTTGGCGCCATTGTCGGGAAAGGCAAAGTGTCAAATTTTAACGTGATTTGGGGACAACAGAGGTTAGTCTCGTGATTCTCATCATGGGCTGAGGTACGTTACTCCTTTGTACATATTTGTGTATATATTTCTAATTGTTATAAGTGTTTTTTCATGTGGGGACGTAAGAATCAAAATAGACTAGTGAGATATGCCCTAGTACCAAATTTGAATATAGATCAAGACCCACACGAGGATGCCAAAGACAATTTTGGGGATGATGATGCTAATAATCCTAGGGGTGGGGGGGTGCAAAACCCCCGAATGGAATTCCCTCTCCGAGAAATGAAGGAAATAATCTCCATATTGATCCTTCGGTGAGATCAATGAGAGATAATCTCCAATCTATTCGAAGCACCACCCCCTCATGCATATATCTACTAGTGCAAGCACATGGCTTCCTAGTTAAATCGGGTATGCCATAATTACTTCCTCAATTCCATGGAGTGGAACTAGAAAATCCTTACCTAAACATTAAAGAATTTGAGGATATAGTTGGAACATTCATTCCAAATCTTCCATAGAAGACATGAACAAAACAAAAACTTGGTTGAACTCGCTGAAACCCCACTCGATAAGTTCTTGGGCACAAATGTGATCCGAATTTCTAAATCAATTTTCTGGTGCCCAAGATAACTACTCTAAAGAAACAAATTCAAAACTTTTCAAAAAAATCGAATGAACAATGCTATCAGTGTTAGGATAGATACAAGGTTATGTTGTACTCTATTCCACATCATGGATACAAACCATCGCAATTGGTTAGTTTCTTTTATGAGGGAATACACCGGTCCACCGACAATTTATTGACTTGATGTGCAACAGAGAGTATTTGAGTAAGGATCCCAATGAGCCCCTTGGGTACTTTAACACATTGGTAGAAAATGTCCAATCTTGTGATATCACGGATTCCATTGATGTGTGAAGATCCTCTTTGGGAAGTCAACCAAGTGGAGGAGGAATATATGGCTTACATGACCAAGAAGACTTTCTTGCTAAGATAACAAAATTGTCTTGTAAAATGGAGAGCTTAGAGGTGAATAGAAGGCATGAGGTGTCAAATGTCACAAAGGAACTCTATTGTGGAGTGCCCAAAAAACTCTAACACTCAAAGAAGTATACCATGAGCAAGTGAATGCATTTAACTAAAGTAGGCAATCATACTCTCCACACTCTAACACGTACAATCCAGGAAGGAGCTCCCACTGAACTTTAGTTGGAAGAATGACAACCCTATTCCTCATGGGTCCACCTCATTGTCATCTACCATTTCACCCAAGCAAAATTAACCATATTATGGTCATGGTTCATCATCTAGCTCTCAATAACCATGGTTGAATCCATAAGGGTTTTCATAAAATCCACCTTAACAAGGGTTTGGTCAGTAAGAACCACCTAATCCACCCACATACCAACCTCCTCACAAGAAATTTTTGGAGGATGTCGTGCATGAATTCATTCAAAGTCAAACCACAATCAACAATTAAAATTCGGCTTCTTTGAATGACATTCGGTCACAACTTATTAAGTTGACCAATGCTATGGGGTCTTCCCAACAAGAAAAAAGGAAATTTCCCATTTAACCCCAAGAAAACCCAAGGGTTCAACATGTGATTGAATCGTTCGATACTACCAAAGAGAGTTGTGAGCAAATCAAGGCTATCACCACCTTTAGGAGTGGGAAGAAAATATATAAAACCATTTTACCTAAAGTCTCACCCAAGGCCACTTTGAAATATGAAAAGGAGACTAAGGGTAGCTCTGAAGAGAGTGAAACACTTGAGATGCCAAAGATAGTTGATTTGAATGTGCATAATTTTCCTATCACGATCATTTTTCCCCAATGTTCGAAGTCACCAGCTCGAATTGCTTACTCATCATGTATCCTTGAAATGTTTAGGCAGGTAAAGATCAACATTCCTCACCTTGATGTTATCAAGCAAGTCTCCTATTCTACAAAAATTTTGAAGGATTTTTGTACTGCGAAAAGGAAGTTGAATGTGCACAAGAAGGTATTCCACACCAAGCAACTGAGCTCCATCTTGAGGACAAACACCCCAACCAAGTTCAAGGATCCCGGTTGCCCATTGGGATTTATCTTGTGGATCAAGCATTGCTAGACTTGGGGGAAAGTGTTAACCTCCTACTCTTCTCAGTGTATCAACTACTACAACTTAAGTAGTTGAAGCCAACCCCTATCACTTTTTAACTAGCAGATCAAAGCATGAGAACACTAAGGGAAGTAGTAGAGGATGTTTTGGTCCAAATGGAAAAATTTTATTTCCTTCTTGATTTCATTGTGCTTGATACTCACCCCGTTGTTAATTGTAATTCACAGATTCCTATCATATCAGGTAGGAATTTCCTTGCTACTTCTAATGTTGTGATAAATTATAGGAATGGACTAATGAAGTTTACATTTGGAAACATGACAATGGATCTCAATGTGTTCAACCTTCGCAAGCAACGGGGGATGATGGGGAGGTTCATGAAGTCAATATGATTGACACTTTGGTAGAGCATCACATGGATTTTATGTGCAATACCATGTTGGAGAAAGAGAGTTTATTGATGATGTGGAGCCGGAGAGTGTGCAAGGGGGTGGGCACTTGGACCTCAACATTTGAAAAACTACCACCACAAGAAAAAAAAAAGATTTTTCCATCAACAGTGCAACTACCCACTTCAGAGTAGAAGACATTTCCTTCCATATTAAAATATGCATTCTTAGGGGACCAATGAACATACGCAGTGGTGATAATCTCCTCATTGGAGCCAAATCAAGAGGAGACATTGTTGTGAGTCTTGAGAAAGCATAAAGGAACCATCGGTTGGACCATAACCGACATCAAGGGAATTAGCCCTCTCATTTGCACTCACAGAATTTATCAGGAAGAAGACACCAAGCCATCCCGACAACCGCAAAGGCTTAATCCCATCATGAAGGATATGGTTAGAGATGAAGTGCCAAGCTACTTGTGTAGGCATCATCTTTGTGATTGCTGAAAGTAAATGGGTTACCCCCACACAAGTGGTACCAAAGAGGTCCAGGGTGATAGTGGTGGTCAATGGGGAGAATGAGTTGATTCTAATAAAGGGGGTCACTGGTTGGAGAGTTTGCATTGATTACCAAAAGCTTAACTCATGCACTTGAAAGGATCATTTTCCCATTCCATTCCTTGATCAAGTGCTAAAAAAGGGTAGCTAAACATCTTTTTTATTGTTTCTTAGATGGCTACTTTGGCTAAAATCAGATAGAGATCACCCTGAAAGATCAAGAGGTCACCCTAAAATCAGATAGAGATCACCTTAAAATCAGATACAATTGGTGTGTACAACGCCCCTAGAACTTCTCAAAGATGTATGATGGGCATATTTAGTGGAATGGTGGAAAAGATTGTAGAAATTTTAATGGATGACTTCTTAGTGTTTGGGGACTCGTCTGAAGGAAGTTTGAAGAATCTGGAGAAATTTTTAGAGAGATGCAAAGAGAAGAATTTGGTCCTTAACAGGAAGAAGTGCCACTTCATGGTAACACTAGGGATTTTGCTTGGACACATTGTGTCCGCAAAAGGAATCTAAGTGGACAAGTTCAAAGTGGAAGCAATTTCCAACCTACCCTCTCCAAAGATAGTCAAGGACATCAGGTTGTTTCTTGGCCATGTAGGATTTTATCACCGTTTCATTAAGGATTTTAGTTCATTGTCAAGACCTTTGATGAGTTTGTCAGCAAAGGATATTCTATTACTTTGGTCGGATGATTGTGAGGCATCTTTCAAAAAACTTAAAAGTATGCTTACCTCACCTTAAATCATGCTAGTACCCATGTGGGAACTTCCATTTGAGCTTATGTGTGACGCGAGTGATTATGCAGTTGGCGAAGTGCTAGGTCAAAGGAAAGATAAAAGGCCATATGTATTATACTATGCTAGCAAAACTTTAAATGAATTACACCTCCACTTAAAAAGAGTTGCTAGCTGTAGTGCTTCCGTTGGAAAAATTTAGGTCATAAATCATTGGTGTCTAAGTAGGACGCTAAATCGAGACACATTAGGTGGAGTGGATCCTCATCCTGCAAGAATTCAACCTCATCAACAAGGAAAAAAAAGGAGTTCGGAATGTGGTGGCGGACCATTTGTCACGGCTTGTTGTCCAAGATGCCGAAGAGCACATCCCTATCCCTGATTCTTTCCTTGATGAGCCTTTATTTTTTGTCCATTTAGTTTGTCCCTGGTATGCTGACATTTACAATTTTCTTGCCACATGAGAAATACCCACAAGTTGAAGCCTGGAAGATAAGAGAAGATTCATGGCAGATGTGAAGTACTTCTACTTTGACAACCCGCACCTGTTCAAATATTTCCATGATCCAGTCATAAGGAGGTGTGTACCGAAAAATGAACAACGGGATGCCCTCTCTTTCTATCATTTTGAAGCGTGTGGTGGACACTTCTTTTCCAAGAAAACTTCAGCTAAGATTTTACAAAGTGGTTTTTATTTGCCTGTATTGATTAAAGATTGTGTCTCATTTTGTAAGCAAAGTGATAGGTGTCAAAGGTTTGGAAGTGTGACCTATAGAAACATGATGCCCTTCTCCCCTATGCTTTTCATTGAAATTTTTTATTGTTGGGGCATCAATTTTCATGGGTCCAATACCTATTTCTTTTGGCTACCTTTATATCTTGTTAGCAGTGGACTGAATACGTATAGAGAAAATCCCGACCACGACTAATGACCACCGAATCATGGTCATGTTTTTAAAAGAAAATATATTTTCTAGGTTTGGGATATCTCGTGCAATGATAAGTGATGGTGGCTCCCATTTGTGCAATAGACCATTTGCTTCTTTACTACATAAGTATGGTGTAACACACAAGGTATCCACCTCTTATCACCCACAGACCAATGGCAAAGCTGAGTAGGCCAATATATAGATAAAAAGCATACTTGAGAAAACGATTAACCTGAATCAAAAGGATTGGTCACTCAGGTTGACCAATGCCTTGTGGGCTTGTTGCACAGCTTATAAGACCATTCTTAGTATGTCTTCCTATTAGCTATTCTATGGTAAGGATTTTCACTTGCCGGTGGAGATGGAGCACAAGGCGTATTGGGCCATAAAAACCTTGATTGAGACTAGTTGGGGAACATAGGAAGTTGGAGTTAAATGAATTGGAGGAAATTTGTAGAGATGAATACGAGAGTTCTAGAATTCACAAAGAAAAGGCCAAAATTTTTCATGAAAAATCAATCTTGAGAAAGACATTTGAGCCCGGATTTTAAGTGCTCTTGTATAATTCTCGCTTCTTCTTTTTTCAAAGAAATTTTTGATCGAGATGGGATGGCCCCTATATTTTCAATGTGTCCTACCCAAACAAAGCCATGGACATAGAAAACCCCAAAGATGGGAAAATATTCAAGGTCAATAGCCAAAAATTTAAATTATTCTTGGAGGGTTTTGAAATTCAAGGAATGGAAGAGGAGTAGCTGGATCCGGTCTATCCAGATGTTGTTGAGGCATAACTGTTCAATTAAATATTAGTGTACAATTGTTTTCCTTTGTTCTTTACTTTAGGGGTTAAATTTTTCAGTTACTTTCATCTATACATAGTGTTCTTTCTTTACCTAAGATCATCTATACATAGTGTTCTCTCTTACCCTTCTAGTCCTTTAAATTCCATTATCTCATTGCATGTTGTTTTGTTGCATTGAGGACAATGCGTAGTTCAAGTTGGGGAGTGAAGTGTACCATTTGTATGATACACCAATTTTTGTGGTGAAATGCACCATTCACATATTCTACTAATTTTTGTATAGAATAGTTGAAGATATGTGAAAATTTTATTTTTTTTTTGTGAAAAATATCTGAATGTTGAACCATATTCCCATATTCAAATTGTTATGGGATCAGTGATAACTTGATCTTCATTTGAACTTTGAACACATGAGCGCATCATAGAATTTTATCCTATGCTTAAGTAGCACACATGTGATTTTTTTCGAACTCAACCATAGTGCACCTTGAATGTGTAATTTTGACAATATACTGATTAAATCCACATTTTAGACCTTGGCATACATTGTGGAGATGAAGTAAGTACCCATGTGAGCTTTAGTGCTAATCCTTCTTGGAGGGAACTTAACATTTACTCAAAGGAAAATATTTTCAAATTTAAAATCTATTCAATAATCTCATTATGCTTGCTTTGGTTAGAGTGCATATGGATGGTTGATTGACTTTGTCTTAAAACACCAATAATCTTGTCCAAGCTTATCTAAAGATGATCTTAGGTCATCTTTGAATTACGTTGAGCCTCAGCCTTTTTCTTATGAAAAAATTATCTCTAGTGTCGTGATTGAGCCTTAATTGAAAATTCGTTTCTATGACACATGTTTTACCAAGGTAGTGCAAAATGATTATTATCACCATACCTTGGTTTTTTCGAGATTGAACGTGATTAATCATGAAAAAAGGGAAATGTGGTGAGGAAACCCAAAAAGGGATGAATGGCATTGAATTCAAATTTTGAAAATCCAAGAAAAGAGAGAAAAAGGGTGTTGAACAAGAAAAGAAAAGAAAAGAAAAATGTTGAGAAAATAAGGAAAAAAAGAGACATAAAGTTGATGTGAAAGTAAGCTGAAAATTCCACAAAAAGGAGATTTTTGATAATAAAGGTCATGCCCTCGGAATAACCCTTTTTGTCTCACTCTTCCCTTCATTTCACTCAACCCAATGATCACCCCAAGGCCTCATTATCATATAAAAAATTGAAACAAAGTTATACTCTGGGAAGAGGTGGTTTTGTTTTTCTTTTCTCCTTGCTTTGTTGAGGCTGATAATTTGCATATACTATAACGACGATACTTGCCCTCCCTCTGCCAATTATTACAAGGTACTGTTCTGAAGCTATCAGTCTATGGCCTCTTATTTTTATCATGAAACAAGAAGATTGAAAGCAGACACCAGTGATTCTAAAAGCATGCTATAAGCAACATGTGACACCCCAAAATTCGGGAGTCCTTTACTAACCATTGAGCAAACCGTCAACCCGCGAAAATAACCTTGCTTGTTGCAATTCCCGACATCATGTCAAACGAATCCCCTTAACCAGGATTTTAACCCACGCATGTAACCTATGTTCCTTTAATCATTTAACTCATCCGATGTCCAATATGCCTCAATATACTTCATTTAATGTCCATTTGTATCTTTGGAAAGAAGAAAAACATATGTCGGAAACATGACAAATAGTTTTAAAATTTCAGAATTTTGGAAACAGTACCGGTACGATGAACTTTCTGGATCATAGCGTACCGGCACACTGTACTAGTACTGAACCGTATCGGTACTCTTTGTCCAATTTTGCTTGTTTCACCTAATTTACACCCCCAACTTGTTCCAAACCTTCCCACAATTATCCAATACATGTTTACTAAGGTTTTTCTTACAAAACATGACTAGTACAAGTTATATTACAATCAATTCCATAAATTTATACATAAAATGAAGTTTTTTCACAAAAGTTTAACAAAATAACCATAAAAGCCACAAGTCGGCTTTCTTTATCTTTGAGGCTCGAATTGGGCGCCATCCACTGACGTGATTCTCACACCTGAAATATTTTTTCCATAAAGGGTGAGCCATACTCAATAGGGTATCTCTTACAGAGACTGATCCCCAACCTAAGTGCATATGAAATGTGTACAAACAACAATTCAACAAGCATCAACCATTCCAAACAAGGACATGCAATTTAGCGTTGGGATTTTATCATGCCATACAAGGAGATGAGATGAGACCCACTCATGAACTTTAACCCGAGCCCTCTCCGGCTCCCACCATACACTACAATGTCAATGTATGAAAAATCTGCCATTGATGTTACACATCGAATGACAATTTTAAGTAAAATCATGCGTCTTTGTCGGGTAGCGGACTTTTGGGGTCACACCACTAGCTCCACACACTGATACACTTTTTTGGACTTGCACTGGCGGAAGTGTAAAACCAATAACCGGGTCTTGCACCCGAGGGAGTGTCTAACCCTTCTTGTTATACTTGCCGCAAGTTTTTTATTCAATTGCGTGACTCAATTGGAACTTCGTTCCAACTTTTTCCAAGCCCACCCATCGTCCATTAAAAATGGTGTCTGATCAACCATGCACACACACCCACACTCATGCAAAGCTGGGACCATGAATGCGATGTCTCCATGCAAATACAATATAATGCACCATTGCAATACTATCCACATGTTCAATATGTAATGAATGTCATATGAACAAGTTCAACATATCTTGATACATCCATGGTAAACTATATCACGAGCATATAAATACCATAATTTATCACAAGTCGATATATCACAATCATGTATATATCAACATTTTATTCAACACAATATCCAAGCATGCTATACATAATGCAAGCAAAACATACTAAATTTTCATCTAGGCAGTTAATCAAACACTTTCAAGGCACCCAAGTCATGTAATCACC
>CM042193.1:20347117-20393089 GCA_023539305.1 Ilex asprella | reverse complement strand
AGGCAGTTAATCAAACACTTTCAAGGCACCCAAGTCATGTAATCACCTAATACACTCAAATTCATCACATAGCTCAAGAAATCATATTAAGTGATTTCTACGTAATCATCTCAAGATAGAATTTATTCTAACAATTTCTTAACATCCATATATCCTAGTCTTCCAAGAAACTATGAAGTAGCAACTTCTAAATACCAATTCAATTTAGAATTTACTTTACCCAATTCCATATCCATTTTCTACAAGATTTGTTTAGTACACTATGGTACTCATTTCCCTCACTTAATATACACTAGTGATACATTAAACAAGAGACTTTATCTCAAGTCATGCTACCCATTCTCAATACCCATTTCACCCAAACAACAACAATAGGCAAGTGACATATAGCTCTATACATCTACCCATTGCATATTACCTTCCTAGGTTAAAAAAAAACCCAAGTAGGAAAGAACCCTACCTCTTGAAGCATAAGGAATGACCGTAGGAAGCTCCAAAATTCGTCCCAAGCTCGATCTCCAAGCTTCCCCAAATTTTGGTTTTCACTCCTTCGGTGAAAGCCCTCGTTTTTTTGTACGTATGCATAGCCTTTGTCGAGGAGACCGACTTTAGTTGTTGGCCCGAGTGGATTCAAGCTCTCTAGCTTCGTAGATCATAGAGAGAAGTTGGAAAGACTCTCACTTTCCCTTTCTTCCTCTATCGGCCTGGTATTGGCTGAGAATGGGGAGAAAAATTTATTTTCTCCCCTATTTATATTTTTTAAATGCTTGGTCCACAAGTCACCACACGTCCCTCTTTTCTCAGGTCTACTTTCATCCCGAAACGATTAAATTTCACTCCGGTTCAAGTTCAAAATATTTTTATTTTAACATGCCTTCATTATTTTTCAAAATTCATAATTTTATGAAAAATTTCATATCTGGGTCACTCGAGGCCCGTCTGCTTCGTAAAACGTTAAAAATTTGACTATCTCGGAATTCGACGAAATTCGACGGGGAAACTAGATTTTGTGAAACAAATCCAGCAGTGAGGTCCGTTTCGTCATCCGAGCTCTAAAAAATTTTAGGTTTACAACTCGAAATCGTAGTGGCAATTTAGCGTTTTGCCCTTTATTCATAAAAGTTCAAATTTTACCCGGGTTTTACACAACATACACAAAGAGAGGGTGGAGGAGAGATAAATTCATAGAAAAAATGCAAAAATACACAATGAACAGCTACAAAACCAGGGGGTTGGTGGTTGTGAAGGTCTTGACTCTATCATTGAGCTAATGTTTGTAAAATGAACTCATTAGTACCAAGAATTTTGGAAGATAACATAGTTCGGACATTAACCTAATATTTAGTACTTTTCAAAATCAAAATTGAATGCTTTTAGAGGCCCTCAAAGTGGTTTCAAGGCATGGATTTTGTCAACCCCCACATTCCTAACGTTATATCATAGCGTAATTATGTTTTGATATGCTAATATATGTAATGATTTATGCATGAACTAGGTAGATTGTAAGAGTATAAATAAAATGTTAGTCGTGGTACTAGAGTAGGTTGTAGAAGTTTGGAAGTATTCTAGAGTGAAAGCACATTTTGGAGAGAATTTGGATAAAACGGATTTTGGATACTACCATAATAATTTGATCATAACGTTTTATCCTAAAGTCTTTTGGAGCTGAAATTTTTTCAGTAGATACTAGACTTCCAGGACTACAAAAGTATATTTCACAAATTTTTTTTAAATCGACCTCTAAATAGCCCAAAACTTCATTGAAATTTACATCAGAAACTGGGATGACGTTCGAACGTGAAAGTGCGTTCGAACGACTATTTGTTCTACTACTATTGTTTGATGGAAAAACAAAAGTACTGGAAGATGTGACATTCGAACACCAAATGACGTGCAAACGTGAAGCAGTAATTTGCACTAGTAATGTTCGAACTCCAAATGACGTTCGAACGTGATCAACGAATCAGAACATCAGATTTAGGTTGGCTGAGATATTTTCTTCCCCTATAAATTCATAAGGTCGCCTCCTTTAGCCTCCATACACCATTTACAACCCTCGAAAGCCTTAAGAAACAAGAAAGAAAGGAATAAATGCAAGATCAAAGAGGATTTTCACCTTCAAGGGGATAAAAATCTCAAGTTCTTCAAGAACTCTAAGGAAGAATAAGGCAGGGACTTTCTTCCATTCTTGTTCATTGATGATCAAATTACTAAGATAGGAATTATATATATACATGTTTTGACTCTCAAGTTTATATATACGTATTGGAATCCTTGTTTCTTGATTGTTCTTGCAATCTTACCATGTTTTGATGGAAGTTATAGCTTGATAGCCATAAAACATTTGTTTTTGACATCAAAACTCTAATTTTTCAAGAAGTATGGATTTTTTTTGTTCTTGATTTCAAGATTTGATATTTATTTATTCTTGATTTCAAAACTTGATATTGATTTGTTCTTGATTTCAAGACTTGATATTGATTTGTTCTTGATTTCAAGACTTGATATTGATTTGTTCTTGCTTCCAAAACTTGATATTGATTTGTTCTTGATTTCAAAACTTGATATTCATTGGTTCTTGATTCCAAAAATTGATATTGATTTGTTCTTGATTTCAAAACTTAATATTCATTGGTTCTTGATTCCAAAATTTGATATTGATTTGTTCTTGATTTCAAAACTTGATATTCATTGGTTCTTGATTCCAAAATTTGATATTCATTGGTTCTTGATATCAAAACTTGATATTCATTTGTTCTTGATTGAAAACTCTAGTTCTTCAAGAAGTGTGAATTTTCTCTTGATATTCTGTTGTCTTAATTCAAAAAAAAAAAAACTCTAGTGTTTTGTTTGGAACAATAAAACTATAAATTTTGATAATCTCTTTCTTATTTTTCTTGAGTTGTTATATTGAAAAAATACCTATGAAATTGGGGGTTTTTGGATTTACTTGTGATTTGAGAAAATGGTTGGTATGGTATCTCTTGTGTGAATGTTTGGATGAAAATGAGTAACTATTGACCAGATATCGTAGAGTGGATATATGCGTTTCTTACTCCGTGAGTGTTTGAATTTTATCCAACCACTCGTAGTGGGGTTGGTGTCATGCGAGGACCAAACCACTATTCACTTACGGGTAACCAGGCGAAGGGTTAGTATACTATTCCTGAGTTTGATTCGTCACTGTCAATGCATTAATATACACTCTTCCTAAAGTTGATATCCTTTCGAGGATGGGTGTGTGTGTGGGCCAGGATATTCTCAATGTGTGTATTCAGGCGATGTCTTACCTTATACTTGAGATAAAAGTACATATACAGATACAAGTTGTGGTTCAAGATACATTGTGGGTAATGGTGTGAACCCTAATCGACATACTTTAGAAATACAACCCAAGAAAGCCAAACTTAGGTCTATGGATGGAGAATTTAGAGTCGTTGAGAACTCATGTCAAGAACCTAGATTATATTAAAATCTAGACCCATTGAAGAACCCGTCTTAAGAACCCAAATTACAAGGAGGAATGCCACAAAGGTAGTGGTTTACCTTTGAAAAGTTCAGAAGTTCAATCAAGAACAAGAGGAGTAAACTCATCTCAACTCATAATCAAAATTCATTATGTATTGTCTCCCATATTGACTCCCCTTTTTCATTGATTAAAAGCCTATTTATAAGGCTAGTCGTTACAAGGAAACAAATCCTAATCTAAGAAGGAAACAAATCCTAATCTAAATAGGAATAACTAAAGACTAAAATTTGTGACCCTCTCTCTAAAAAATGCCCTTGAGTGAATAGTGTCATTGTACTGTAGCATGAACAGTATCATGCTACAGTACTTATTCTTAACCCTAGTTCAAATAAAATAATAAGACATATGTAAGCCAAGCATCCTCAAACCCACTTATTCTAAACTAATAATAAAAATTCTTTAAAACAAATTGAAAGCCTTAACAACAAAAAGGCTCTATCTCTAAGTCATCTCTTCATATCTTCCATAGTTTGGATTATGTGGATCAAAATTAGTTCTCCTTCTTTCAAGCCCATCTTGAGTGTTGGGCTCTTGCTAGCTTCATCCCAAGTGGATTTCACTAATCCTTGCATTGCTTTCTTGATCTTCTTGGCTCTTGATCTTGTAATTGAACAATTTGGACATGCAAAGGATCTTTAAAAGTAGGCCCCCACCTTAGTTTTCATCAGGTAATGGGACAAATTATGTGTTATTGTTTATTGATGTGAAAATGGTTTATTACAGGAACTTGTTGGAAATGGTCTATGGTTGGAAATGGCTTATTTATGGGAATTGGTTTTACTTATTCATTTACTTTATGATTTTAACCACTTGAAGAATGACCTTGACAGTGTGCTTTTCTCCTTAGAAATAGGCTTGGAAAACTTTGACTAGGAGGTAGACTTAGGCAAAGCTTCCCTGACCTTCCCTTCTCCTCCTAAGATAGACTCGAGCAAAGCATTCTTGATCTTCCATCCTCGTTGACTTGTTCACTTTAGCTTTTTATCCTTAGCTCCTCCCCTTTGTGGGAGACCTTAGGCCTCCCATCTATAGAGCTAAGAGTAGTTATTCATATAAGGATATTTTCCCTGAATACCCTTATATGGACTTTATGCAATGGGTCACCCTTATTCATATAAATTTATGGGCTTTGATGGATTTGTATTATTTAGACTTTTGAAATTTAGGTCCAACCCAAATTAATTTTAAAAGTGCATTTAATTAAATATGAGTTTGCATTATTCTGACTTGTGGAAATTAAGTCCATAACAATTTAAGTTTAGAAACTTATTAGATTGAGGATCAATAATAGACATTATTTTATTTGCTAATTTTTTAATGTCTATAGTGTAAAATCATGATCTCTTGTGTAAAGGGGATGTTCGTTAACCTAAATAAAACATAAGCCCGTGTTTGCCATTCATTGACCTTTGTGGCTTAGATATGAGTATTAGTTTGACTTATGCTTCGAAACATATATGTTGGCTCTATGTGCTTGTGCATATATGGATCTTGTCGAGCTATGGATCCAATGTAATGAAGGCTTCAATCTTCACTTGAATGATTAGGGTTCAAGTGCAAGTGCTCTTGCCCCCATTACATTGGTTTTGTCGAGGTGAGGGATGTTGGTTTACAAGATTTTGGACTGGTTACCCCTCTTAACAGAGAAATTTTCCTAATTTGATACATACTCAACCTATGTTGTCAAAGCCTACAACTGGAGGACAATGGCACATGTTGCTTGGTCCTAGCATGAAGAGAGCCCCATCTGCAAGTTGTCTCATTCTTCACAATTCTTCTGGATTCTATGACCATCTCAAAGGGAGACCCATACCCTTACCCATATTGGAGTTAAAAAAATGAAAAAAACTTGATTTGGTATAGATCCCTCCAATGAAGAAACTCAAATTTAAAGGAATGGAAATTCAAATTTAAATGAGGAAAATCTTAAATTTAAAAGTGGGTAAAAGATCAAGCATTGGAGAAAGATATTATGACTTTTTTACCCATGAATTTAAAATATGGTAAGGATTGAAGATGCTCTAAGAAATCTAGGTTTGAGTGCGGGAGTTATCTTGTTTCGAAGTGTGTTTAATTAGAAAATATATTCTTTCATAATCATAGACAACTCCAAAATTAGGGGTTTCCATGTGTCGGGTGCTTGGTGAAAACTGTTGTAGTTTATCTCTAGTCTCCGCACATCACCCTCAAATATGTGTATGGTTTATAGGACTAAGGGAGTGTCATTCTCCCTCAGAATGATGTGGGAAATTGGGCAATAGAATGGGGGATGAAATGAAATGGAAATGGAGAATGAAATGAAATGTGTGAAAACAAAAGTGCTCCCCAAGCACAAGGAGTCTTTTGCTTGTCATGTTTTACTTGGAAAGTATTCCAAAGTCGTCTGCTTAGGGAAGGAAAGTTCAAGTGTGTGAAGGTGATTTTGTGGACAAAAGGAAAAGGGAAAAGTGTAAAATCTTTTGTTTGTGTTTAGGTGAGTGAAGTTTGTAAATGAAAATGCAATAAAACAAGTGTTGGCTAATCCAAAGAGCCTATTCCAATGGGAATACAAAACCAACTCAAACCCTTTCTTCAATGGTGCTTAAATGTACGATTGATTTGTGGGAAGCTCGGGACTAAAATAGAGGTGAGGATCAAGCATACCCTATGAAAATGCCTATGGTGTATCAAGAACTCACAACCATGTCCTCACCCCAACCCAGTCAAACCAAGCCATAGGCATTTGAAATGGAAAGTCAAGACATACTAATGAGTTGAAATGGAAAGTCCAAGAGGAGGTCTCCCTTGGATTAGCCAACTTAAATCTAACTACTCATAATAAAAGACAAGACATACATAATGTAAAGAGACATAATGAAGAAATGAAGCATGAAGACAATACAAGAAAACTTAAACTAAGAAGAAAAATATGCAATACCCATTTTAAAGCAAGAAATGAAGAAAACTTGGAAGCAACAATGGTTGATTCAAGAACATGTAACTAAACTTGAAATATACTAGAAATAGCTAAGATTAAAGTGCAAGGAATGAAGATTACAAGAATATGAAAGATTAATACAACAAAAATGGAGAAGAAAATGCAAAAATATAAATTTTTATTACACTATTCATCATCTGCTTCATTGGATTTTCTAAGCTTAGGTAACCGTACCTTTGAATGGCTTGTAAATGACGAATATAATGATGTGTGAGCCTTGCATTTTCGTGCATGGTGGTCCCCCCAAGGTGTGTGCAGGCCTCCAAGCATGGGGAAGGTGAGTTTTATGGCTTTGTATAGGGTAGGAAGAGCTTAGCCTGCAACCTACATGGCAGCCCCCTTCTTTCCCATCCACATTAATGTCATTGTCTTCAATCTCTTCAACTAGAGTGTAGGAGACATGTTCTTGTTTAAAGAATGTCAGGGAACAAGTGGGAGAAGCATTGGTGGGACCCCCAAGTAAGTGGAGGATGAATACAGGCATTTTGGGCACTCAACAGAGCGTATCGGTACGGCGTCTTGGTACAGTTTAGCTACTAGAGTTTGGGGTACCGATAAGTATCGATACACTTTTCAGCACTGGACTAGTTTGCGTAGAATTGTCATAAATTTTTATCCCACTGTTCGGTGGAGCTAAAATTTTAACACAATACAGAAGACGTCCATATCTACAACTTTTTATGGTTTGAACTTTTTTAGATTTAAAGTGGATCATGGTCAAAATAGAGGAAAACCAAAGCTCTTCAACCAGATGGTGTGGGTGATGGTGCATTTGTTACCAAACACCATTACCTACTTGATTTCTTCACTTTTAAGCCTCCAAATCCTCATGTAAGGTGTCCATGCCCACACCACATATCCATACATAGTTGCAAGGTTATAAAATCCATCATTTAATCTATAATTACCGGCAACCACAAAAATTCAAATTCTTCATAACTTTGGCTAACACTAAGTACTTAAATACTAAATTTGAGTTAAAAAGCATGAAATGAGACTATTAAATATGTAATATTTTGTGCTCATCGCTGGGTTACCCATGAGTTCCATTACCCGACCCAGAAAAAATAGGTCTGAAACCTGATAGGTCTGATAGTTGGCCTCCTCTGAGCCCGATCATAGCCTCAATATCCTTATAAAGTGGGTTTTCATTTCCTCCCAAACCCATTACCCATCCTGAAACTCGACCCAATAGCCCTCCCTAAAAAACTAGTTAAACATCAACCCAAAAGCCCGCCCACCTAGCTTTCATTTGAAAAAAAAATATGGCTTTAGACCATTGAATTTGAAACTTTAAAAAAAGTCTTCCAATGTCGGAATTTGAAGTTTTAAAAATTTAGACACTATAAATAATGTATTATTTTCTTTTCTATGTACTAAGCATACACGTTTTAAAGGGTAGAGTAATGCAAATTATAGATTAGTGAGTAGGCGTCAACTTAGTTAGGATGTATTTATTCCATTAGATGTAGTTCATCCCCTAATCAAAAATAAAATCATTCATTATTTTATTTTTATTTATTTTTGGCTCTACTTTTGATTTAAAAGTATAATTTAAACAAATATTAAGTTACAAAAATATTTATTATTTTTAAATGAAGTTGTATATAAAAAAGCCCGCAAGCAGACCCACACATTGGCCTACCAATAGGCTTGTGGGTTGGATTGCAGGTAGCTTACCCTTACCCCAAGCCCAGTCCAGCCTGCCCAATAAACTCACTTGGGTAAGAGTTTGGAACTACAAGACCCAGGCCCGGCCCAACCCATGGACACCCCTAGCCAAAATAGTTGATGTTGAAAACTAGTAAATAGGTAAAAATAGGTAATAAGAAGATGAATTGTTAGAGTTACATACTAAAAGCTTGCTTATGAATCTCGGTTTATTGTTTAATAAAAGTTCTTCATTTTCCATTGAGAATCTGTATGATTAAAATATTTGTATTATATTAAATATAAGTTATGTACGTGTGTCTTTTATCTTACATTGTAGATAATCAATTATATTAAATGTATATTAAATAAGAAGATAAATACCTCAATTATTATGATTGATTAAACTCTTAATCCTGAGATATTTAATTGATATGCACATATAATGATTGTTACTTTAATTCATCAAAGAGTGAGATTCGTATTTGAGTCAACAAACTCAGTGAATTGGGAGATAACATTATTTGAATGGTGTAAATTAATTATCAAAGGAAACTATGTCATGCTATTTAATGGGTTAGAACTGACCTGATATCCTTGACGACTCTCAGCGTAAGAAGGTTGGAGATGGCCTCCACCTTGATTTGTCAACTTCAATCCCTTTTGCCGAGATGATGTGCTCGAGAACAATTCTTTGTGTCACCATGAAGTGACACTTTTCCCAATTCAAGACTAGGCTTTTCTCTTCGTATCTCTCAAGAACCTTCTCCAAGTTTTCCAAGCACCCACTAAAAGAATCCCCAAAGACCGAGAAGTCATCCATAAATACCTCAACAATCTTCTACACCATAACACTAAATATCCCCATCATGCAACGTTGACAGATTCCCAGGGCATTACATAACCCGAAAAGCATGCGACGGTAAGCAAAGGTACCGTAGGAACAAGTGAAAGTGGTCTTCTCTTGGTCTTCTAATGCAATTTTAATTTGATTGTAGCCCGAGTACCCATCTAAGAAACAATAAAATAGATGTCCCGCTACTCTTTCCAACACTTGATAAAGGAATGACATTGGGAAGTGGTCTTTTCTTGTGCACAGGTTGAGCTTCCGGTAATCAATACAAACTCTCCAACCTGTGATCACCCTTGTTGGAATAAGCTCATTCTCCACAATAGTGACTCCCAACTTCTTGGGTACTACTTGCGTGGGACAAACCCACTTATTATCGGTAATCGAAAAAAATGATGCACATGTCAAGTAGTTTCAACAACTTGTCCCTCACCACATCCTTTATGATGGGGTTCAACCTTCTTTATGGTTGTTGAGACGGTTTGGCGTCCTCCTCAAGAAAGATCCGATGAGTACAAATGAGGGGGCTTATCCCTTTAATGTCGACAATTGTCCAACCAATCGCCCCTTTATGCCATCTTAACACCTCCAAGAACTCTTCTTCTTGTTTTGCATCCAAAGTTGGGCTTCAAATTCCAATTTGGGCTTTTGAACATCCGATTGAAAAATCTTCTTTTCTTGAGGTGGGAGCTTTTCAAATGTAGGCATCCATTTTTCTACCCCTTTCAAACTTTCCACTTCCTCTTGCTCATCTACTTCCTCTAGATCAACATTCCCCTCTTCTTTGAACTTTAACATCCTCACAAGTTTCAAGTATTCTTTAGCTAAAGTTTCAATCCTATTGACTTCATGCAAATCATCATCATCACTCGGTTGCTTGCACAATTGAACACATTAAGCTCCATGGTCATGTTCCCAAAGGCAAGCTTCATGAGACCGTTCCTGTAATTAATTATAGCATTAGATGTTGCAAGGAAAGGTCTACCAAGTATTACAGGGATTTGGAAACTAAGATTTGCAACCAATTGAGTGTCAAACACAAAAAATAAACGAGAAAATAAAATTATCTACTTGCACTAAAACATCCTCAACTACTCCCCTTGGTATTTGGACACTACGGTCTGCTAGTTGAAGTGTAATTGGAGTAGGCTTCAATTCTTCAAGGTGAAGTTGTGGGTACACCGAGTATGGAAGGAGATTCACATTAGCCCCCAAGTCTAGAAGAGCTTGATCCACCCGGTAATTTCCAATTGTTATGGCAATGATAAGATAGCCGAGGTCTTTAAACTTCGATGGAGTGTTTGTCCTCAAGATTGAGCTCACTTGCTCGATGAGGAATGCCTTCTTGTGCACATTGAGCCTTCTCTTGACTGTGCACAAATCTTTCAAGATCTTAGCACAAGATGGAATTTGTTTTCTGACATCAAGGAGTGGGATATTGATCTTTACCTACTTAAACATTTCAAGTATATCAGTATAATTAGCCACCTTGACGGGTGGCTTCAAATGACTAGGAAAAAGAGCAGGCGTGAGAGAAACAAGCACACTATCATCAAACAATTTTTATTTCTCAACCACCTCATCACTCACCTCACCCCCCTCGATGTCACCCATGATGTCTTTTTCTTTTGGCAGTGTGGTCTTGGGCAAGACCTTTGGCACAATGGTTTTATCAATTTCCTTGCCACTTCAAAGGGTGGTGACAGCCTTGAGTTGCTCTCAACTCGTATTAGAGGATTCAGATGACTCAATGCAATGTTGAACTCTAGGGTTTTCTTAGGGTTGAGCGAAAAATTTTCCCTTCTCTTGTTGAGATGCCCCCATGGAGTTTGTTAACTTTGTGAGTTGGGTCCTAAGGTCATTGAAATTTGTGGCATTTTGATTATTGATGGTGGTTTGGCTTTGTATGAAAGCATGAACCACATCCTCCAAATTCTTTTTGTGAGAAGGTTGATAAGTAAGAGGATTGGATGCCCCTTGTTGGGGAAAACTTTGGAGAGGTAGACCTTATGAAAATTTTTATGTTGGGGAGTTTGATGAGTACCCTTGTCAATTGGACTGGGGTTGTTGGGAGCTAGACGCTTGCCCTTGGCCTTGATATTGATTTTGCCTAGTAGGTGCGGGATGTGTATGCATTTGAACGGTGAGGAATGGGATTTTCATTTTCTCCAACTAAAGTTCGGGTGATTGCTCTAACCCGTCATTATTTGTGTTTGAGTGTGGAGAAAATGATTGCCTTGTTTGGTTGAAGGCGTTGACTTGCTCTTGATACACTTTCTTAAGCGCCGGAGTGTTAGGGAACTCTAATATGGAATGCTCCACACTCTCACAAATCAAGCAAAACTCCTCAATTTTTGAAACATTAGACACCTCATGTCTCCTATTGAATTCAAGACTCTCTACTTTCCTTAACTACAAAGAAATTTTGGAAAGCAAGTCTTCCCAGTCTCTCAAGTCATAAATTCCTCCCCCTTGAGTTTGACAACCCCTTGAGTTGAAGACCTTGGTACATATGTGGGATCCGTAATGTTCCATGATTGTGCATTTTGTGCCAATGTATCAAAGTAATCAATAGCCTCATCGAGAGGGTGAGTACAGTTGCTTATCGGTTAGCGTCACCGCCAAATCTATCGGGTGTTCACTCAGTGTTTCATGTCTCTATGTTTTGAAAATACAACCCAGATCCGACTCATGTGGTGGATTGGGGCGAGCTTGTTGTTGATGTGAATTGAACATTTGAGGAGGGACCGGTGAGTATCATAGATAGCCGGGATCACGTTTTGTGAGGTAAGACCGTGAGGCTATTAAAGATGGTGTGGCAGCACCGGAGAGTGGAGGAGGCGACATGGGAACGCAAAGACACTATACGTACCAATTATCCTTTCTTATTCGAGGATGGACGTACTTTCTTATAGTCATTTAATATTAAATAACTGTTGCATATGCATGTGATTGTATGTGTACGCGTGTGTGAATTTTGGGGACGAAATTCTTTTAAGGGGGGAGAATGTAAAACCTAAAAAAAATTGATTTTTTTTTCTAAAAAGGGCAAAATGGTAATTTGTCACTACAATATGGATTTAAAATACATAATCTCTAGAGCTCGTATGACACAATAGACTTCGTCGTTGGATTCGTATCACAAAATCTAGTTACCTTGTCAAATTTCATCGAATCCCGAGATATTCGAATTTTTCATATTTTTCGAGGCTACAGGTGTCCAGTGACCCCCAAAAATGAATTTTTGAATAAAATTTTGAAATTTGAAAAATAATTTAAATAAATATCATATAAAATATTTGAGCTTAAATCGGCACGAAATTTATTCGTTTAAGGGTGAAAACGGACCCGGACACGTGGCGCAACTCGGGCCAAGTCTTTAAAATTATAAAAAAGGGTTTAAAATCTGATTTTTTTTTCTAGATCTTTGTTGGCTGAAAACTAGTGGGCGAAATTGGAGTTGAAGGAGAGAAAGAAAAAGAGAAAATCCAATCTTCTTTCTCGGATTCACGGAGTTCCGTCGATCGGAATTCGTCGGACCAAGAATTAAACTTTATCTACGCCACGAGGGCTACGCAACCACACTAAAAACGAGGGATTTCACCAAAGATCCCTGGAGTGATTTTGGAAAAATCAAGACTTTTGGGCTTGTATTGGTGTTCTTGAAGGTTCTACCTTCATTTCTACGCTCCAAGAGGTAGGATTCTTCCTACTTTGGTTCATTTCCTACCTAGAATGTCCACAAGGGATGGTTAGGTGTATGCGGTTATATATCACTTGTCTATTGTTATAGAAATGAAGAAGTGAGTATAGAAATAAGTTAGACTAATTACTAGCTTGGTTTTGATATGTGGGAGTATTTGTGAAATTTCTTGACATTTGATGTTATGAGAAAAATTTTATGTGATAACATGATGTGTTGCTTTAAAGGAATTTGATAGAATGCCTTGAATGACAAAAGTTGTTTCCTCTTCAAAAATCCAACATTTAAGCTCCAATTTGACCTTATTTCCTCAAAATGATCATTATTCCTTCCGAATGGTTATCCCTACAAAATAACATCAAACACACACAAAATAAATAAAAATGAACTTAAAGTAAATGAAATGTGACACCCCAAAATCCGGGGTTCCGTTGATTTTCTATCAACCCGCGGAACACCCGTGGATATCGAGTAACTCGACATCGTGCCGTTATGCCCCTCTTATCGGGGTCCATAATTGAACAAAAATCGGGCAAAGTCTCCTTTGTACGGGAAGCTCTACCCAAAACACAACCTGTGCATCATATAATAACAAGACCCATCTGAGGTCTAATATTCAACTATGACCACACCGGGTCCATTTATGAGTAAATATTGACCACACCAGGTCCATTTATCCATACTCAGATAAAAACATGTACAGTTATATTAAAGCAGTCCATATAAACTCTGTTACAATTCCTTTACACATTACATGCCAAAATTTAATTACAAGTCTAATTTTATAAAAGGATTGGATTGAAACCACAAGTCGGCTTTTATTCCTCCCTAAGTGCCCAAGTGAGCGTCGTCCATCAGGGTATAACCCGTACCTCAAATGTTTTCCCGTATAGGGTGAGCCAACGTCTAGTAGAGTAATTCCTACAGAGGCTACTCCCCACCTAAGTGCACATGCAATGTTCACTTTCAACATTTCATATTCACATCAACATTCCAAGTAAGAATATGCAAATCTATATTGGAATTTACCATGTCATGCTATGAAATGAGATGGAACTCATTCATGATACTTTGACCCGAGTCCTTATCAACTCCCACAACACAATGCAATGTCAATGTGTAATGAATATGTCAATTGACGAAAATCCATCCAATGATTGTTTGAAAATAAAAATCATATATTTGTAAAACCAAATCATTGTTGGATGTCACCCATTGAATGGGTGTTTTATAAAATAAAATCTTGTGTCTTGTTGGGCAACGGATTTTGGAATCACACCGCCGGCTCCGTACGCCATCACACTTTTCTGAAATTTCACCTCAGTGGAATGTGTGAACCAAGTAACCGGGTCTTGCACCCGAGAGAGTATCTAGCCCTTCTTGCTATACCCGAGACAATTTTTCCATGCATGCAACCGTGCGACTCAATTGGACCTTCAATCCAATTTTTTCGAGCCCACCCATCAAGCACCAAGTTTGGTGTTGATCAACCATGCACCCACACATATACACACTCATGCATATAGCCCATGAATGTGATGCCATGATCATGCCCAATATGTCTTGAATACTACATGAGCAATATTTTCCACACATCCTAATATTCCATGGAAATTGACATTTCTTGGATAAATTTTCATAAATCATCATAAAACAACATATCAATAAACATATGTCAACAACACATTCAACATGCTATTCCAAGGGCATCAAACAACCATCTAAAACAATCAAGGCATTTCATCAAACATCTTAAAGGCACAATTTATAAAACACATAGCATGTCTCAAGATTTCCTAATTTACGAGAACAATCACATGTAACTTCCATATACCAAACTTACACTAGAAATTGGTCTAGGCCAAATTCCATACCCATTGCATAATAAATCTTTGGTAATAAATAAACCCAAGTAGGAGAAACCCTACCTTAATAGAAGTGTAAGATGAGTGTAGAATGCCTTAAGAACACTTCCTCTCTTGTTCTGCTTTAATGTCACATGTAGGGTTCTTTTCCAACATGTGTTTTAATGTCACATGTTTAGCATCTTTGAACATTCTGCAGGTAACCTTTATGAGTTAAAACAACTCTAACTCTAGTTATAGAAATCCAATTCTATCAAAATATGAGGAAGATGAACATAGACTCATAGGAATTATCTTTCACCAAAAATCACTATTTTTTAACACTAAATACCTGTTCCAAGTAACACCTAAACTAAGTGTAAGTTACAGAATTTCCAGGTTCCAGCAGGTCATAATCATCTTTAGACATTCACCAAAAATCGAGTTTTTATCCTTTTGGTATGAGACCAAAGCCAAAATAACCATTTATGAATCTATTTCAAAACCTCAAAGTTTAAGATTCACAAACGAAATTCAACTCATAAAACCAATTATGAGACTACATGCTGTCCAGATTTTCCAGATTAGTTTCTATAGGTTGGGGCTAATTTTAAAAAAATCACCAAAAATCGTATTTATCTTCATTTATGAACCCATTTTCATTTTATATTAAAACCTAAAAATTCTAGAATTATTAAATAATCATAGCTTATGAAATGAATTAGAAACTCACCCCTGTCCAGTATTGACAACATCGCTTATTTTTCTTCCTTTCAGTTTGAGCTCAAGAAAAATACCCACCAAGACTTGGTTTCCCTAAAGTCTCCTCTTTTGGATCTTCGGTGAAATCCTTCGTTCTTGGTGCGTAGACGTAGCCCTCGTTGAGGAGATCAATTTTCTCTCTTGGCTCGACGAAATCCGAGTGATGGAAGTCTGGAAAATCGAAAGAGAAGCTTGAAGAACTCTATTCTCTCTCTTGGGCGGCTGAAAAGGGATATTTCTGCTGAAATATCCCATTTAAGACCCTATTTATATTTTTAAATACTCGGTCCATACCGTGCCACGCGTCCCTCGCTTAATCGGGTCCGTTTTTGCCCCGAAATGATTTATTACATTATAGGTTAAGTTCAAATTAATCTTATTGGAAATTTTAATCACTTATAATTAAATTTTAAGTTTCTCATTTTTAGGGGCCTTGGTGAGGTCATCCGCCACCTAGTCGCCTCGAACGACGTGTAAAAAATTTGACTTATCTTGGAATTCGACAAGGTGACTATATTCCGCTATACGAGTCCAACGACAAAGTCTGTTGTGTCATACAAGGTCTAGAGAACATGCATTTTAATTTTCACATTATAGTGACAAATTACCATTTTGCCCTTTTTCGGAAAAAAATTCAAATTTTTTCGGGTTTTACATGAAAACTTACAATTTCATCAAATCAAAAATACTCAATTCGTAGGTATAAAACCCACTCATCAGTTATACCAAATGGAAATCAATGCCCAAGTAGCCCAACAATTTTTTGAAATTCGAGATGACCTTATTGCATTGACTAATGTTGTAATTACTAATTGTGAAGAACTACATCTTGAGCATAGTCGATGTATTGAGGATGATCATTTCTGTGGAAAGAAAATTGATGTTGAATCTCCTACCACTCTTGATTGTGAAAAACTTACTGAAGTTATTATCTCAGATGAGGCTAATCAGCCCAAGGTCAATTTTCCATCAAAGAGTGGTGTTGAGGTTCACAATTTTCAACTTGGGGAGGACATTGAAATGGAGTTAAGTGTTGAAATTTATAATGAGAGAGTGTATACTCAATTGTTGGAATTGCATAAACTTGTGTGCACCTTTGTTTGGTTGAGAATCTTTAATGATTATCTTTTGTATTGTTTAATAGATTGGTTAGGAAAGGCATTTATACACCAATAAAAACTTTTAATTGAAAATAATCAATGAGTGCAAGCTCATATCCGAATTGAAGCCGGATTGACATGAGTCCTTTTTATTTTATTTTCTTGTACATAGTAGTTAGATTTCTTTTATTGTTATATTTTTATTTTCATGATATTGTAGTGTAGATTTTGGCATGAAGTTGTTTTACCTATTCCTAATTTGGACTGAATTCATTTTGAGCATCATCATAACAAATCTTATTCAATATCATGTTCGAGTCTAAGTTGGGGGGTGCAGACAAGTTTTTTTGTGTTTCATTTTCTATTTAATGTTTATATCAAAAAAGGGGGTATCTTATTTCCCATGTTACTTTCATTTTTCTTATTGCATGATTCCTTGTGCATTGATGATTATGCATGGTTCAAGTTGGGGGTTAAGGTGCAGCATTTACATGTTCCAACACTTTGCATAGAATAGTTGGAAATGTGAAAATTTTGGACAATTTTTTTGGAAAATATCTAATATTGAAACATATTCCCCTATCCTAATTGTGTATGGGTTTAGTGATAGTTTGATCTTCATTTTGAACTTTGAATACATGAGCATATCATAGAAGTTTATCCTATGATGGAGTATCACATATGTGTTTTCTTTCGAACTTAACGATAGTGCACCTTGAATGTGTAATTTCGGAAATTTACGGATTGGATCCACATTTTAGAGCTTGACATGCATAGTGAAGATGAAATAAGTACCTATGTGTACTTTAGTGCCAATCCTTATTGGAGGAAACTTAAATTTAATCAAAAGAACAAATTTTCAAATTCAAAATCTATTTAATAATCTCATTATGCTTGCTTCAGTTAAAGTGCATGAGGATAGTTGATTAACTTTGTATTGAAATGCCAACATGCCTCCCTATACTTATTTAGAAATGATCTTAGCCCATCTTTGAAATGCTTTGAGGTTTAGCCTTTTTTCTTGTGAAATTCTATTGTTGGTGTTATGTTTGAGCCTTGTTGAAAATTTGTTTCCATACAACACATTTAACCAGGCCGATGCAAAATGATAAAAAATTAGCACACCTTGGTTGTTCTGAGAGTTGACTATGATTGAACATGAATAATGTTAAGGGAAACCCAACAAAGGGATGAATAATGTGGAATTCAAATGTGAATAAAAAAGAATGAACAATCCAAGAAGAGGGAGATAAAAGGGGTGAAAGAAGAAAGAATGATAAAACAAAAAGGAAAATGTTAAGGAAAAAAAGAAAAATAAATAAAGAGTGAAGTGATGGTGTTAGATTGAAAATACCATAAAAATTGAGATCTTTTTGAAATAAAGGTTATGCCTTGGAATGACCCTATTTGTTGTCCTCTTTCCTTCATTTCATTTGCCTCAATATCACCCAAAGGCCCTATTATAAACCTTGAAAGTCCTAATTGATCTAGAACAAGCATGGTGATGACACACTTTTAAAGAAAAAAAAAAGTTAATTTTGCTATCTAGTGCCCTAACATTCCTTTCATGAGCTTATGCCATGGTTGTTTCATTTGTATACATGTGCTTCATTTTTAGATTATATGTGAGCGTACTTCGGTTTGTGCATAAGATTCTATCTCACTTATACACTTGAAGAGTTTGCCCGGATAATCAGAGTGTAATTCATTGTTGAGAGAAACCCTTGGTGAGTTTTGCATCAAAGTCAAATTTAGATAGCTAAGTGAATGTAGATTCCATTGAATAAATGCTAAAATTACATATTCATTTTACACACATGCGAGTTTTGAAAGGAAATGTATAGGTGGATACTCTAGAATATCATTTAAGGGTATGATGTGATTCATGTGTGATAGTTCAGGTGCTTTGGACAAAGCTATTTTTGACATCCCAGTATTAGTTAGGATATGGGCATACGTTTAAAATGTTAGATATGTGATGAGCACAAAATATTGCATATTTGATGGTGTGATGCCCCAAATTTCTGTGGGTCATTTATAAGTCCGTTGATAACCCATCAACCCACGAAAATACCCGTGGACGCCAGTTAACCCGACACCACATCACCACATCTACTTTATCGGAATTTTCTAAAAATATAAAACATATTTTCTTTTAAGCGAGTGACCCATCCTAGGTCCCACATACCATCATTGGTATTCTATTAATGTCCATTTATACTCTTGAGAGGAAGGAATGCATATCCCAAAAGCCTGTGGAAGTAAAACAAAAAAAAAATTGAAAATCTGTGAAAGCGTACTAGTACGCGTATCGTTACGCTCTGTCCGGATTTCCCTGTTTCACCTATTTTTCATTTTCAAACCATTCCAAACCTTATCATTTTCATCCCAAACATGTATAATGAAGTTTTCTACATTATACATGATCCCTACAAAGTGTTATTACAAGCATTCAAATATGATTTTAATATTTACATGTCAAAAACTATTTTTAACCAAAAATTTTACAAAACTTCAAGATTAAAGACCACATATTGGTCTCTCTTCACCCTTGAGTCCCCAAGTGAGAGCCATCCCCTGGTGTGTAGCCTCCACCTGAAATGTGTCCTGTATAGGGTGAGCAACGCTCAATAGAGCATCCCCTATAGAGGCTACTTCTCAACCTAAATGCACATGAAATGTTCACATGCAAACAAGTCACAAATCATAACATTCCAACCAAGAATATGCATTCAATGTTTGAATTTACCATTCCATGCAATGGAATGAGGTGAGACTCACTCATTATATCAACCCGAGCCCTTCCCAGCTCCTCAACACATGCAAGTGCAAATGTGTTTGAATCCGCCATTTATGTTGAACAACAAATGATATTAACCAATCTAGGGTCTTTTGTATGGGGTGGATGTTCATGGGCTTACACCAAGGGTCCCCAGTCCACTCGAAATTCATAGACTTCCACCAAGGGCTCCGTATACACCCACACACTTCATGGACCAAGCCAAGGGAGTACGTATCCCAATCACAGGGCCTTGCACCCGATGGATTTTCTAGCCCCTTCTTCTTACCCTAATCCTAATTATCATGCAACACGTGCGACTCGGCCAAGTCTTTGACCAAGCTTAATCGAGCTCACTCTTCCTCCACCAAGTGTGGTGTTGACGACAACCATGCACGCATGCCCACACATATGTCGATGACCACGAATCCTATGTTCTGTGCAAATGCAATGAAATGTACTATTGCATGTTTATTACCGTGTTCAATATGTAATGAATTTCATATGAACAATTTCAACACATTTCATATATCCTATGACAAAATTATATCATAAGCATATAACTCCCATAATTCTTCACAATGTCAATATAACACAAGCATGCATATACATCGACAATTTTCACAACACTATATCCAAGCATGTTATCACAATTTTTATGCCAATAACACATTTAATCACAAAGACACCATGTAAACACGAGGCACGCACACAAAACACAATTTTTCAAGGAAGCGCACGAGTGACTTTCGCATACCAAAAACGAAGATAGAATGTATTTTACCCATTTCGCCCTTTCAACACCAATAGGCAAGGGATACACAATCCCATAATCCTAACCCTTCCTTAAGAGCATTCAAAGTCAGAAATGGGCCAAAGTAGGAAGAACCCAACCTCTTGAAGCGTGAATCGAAGGCTAGAGCTTCAAGAACACCTCCCAAGCCCACAAATCATGATTTCACCCAAAGCCTCCTTTTGGATCTTTGGTAAAATTCTTCATTCTTGGTACGTACGCATAGCCCTTGTCGAGGAGATGAACTCTAATTTGTGGCTCGAGTTGATTTGAGCGACAGAACTTCGAGAATCGAAGGGAGACGCTTGAAGATCTTATTTTTTCCTTTCCCTTTTCTCTCTTCTCTCTTCTCTCTTGGCCGGATGAACAAGTGAGAATGAGTGAGGAAATATCTGATTTTTTGGATATTTTTCCCTATTTATAGTCCTTAATTGTGTTGTCCACAACACACTGCTTGTTTGTTACTTTCGGGTCCGTTTTTCGTCCCGAAACGATTCATTACATTCTGGTTTTAGTTGAAACTAATTTTATTTGAAATTTAACTTAATTATAAGGAATTTTTATAAAAAAAAATTTATGGGGACGTTTGTGACGTCATCCGCCACCCAGCCGCCTCGAACTACGTGTAATTCAACAAAATTTGGTAGGATAACTAAGTCTCGCGTTATGAATCCAATGATGAATTCCATTTTCTCTTTTAAGGTCTAGAGATATGAGCATTTTAAATATGTATTATAGTGACAAATTACTATTTTGCCCTTTTTCAGAAAAAGTTGAAATTTATCTAGGTTTCATAGACGACCTCATTACATGCATTTTAACTCAAATTTTGCATATAAGTACTTAGAGTTAGCCGAATTTATGAATAATGTTAAATTTTTTATGTTGCAGGTAATTATAGCGTAAATCATGTATTTTGGAACCTTGTAACAAAGTATGGATGAATGGTGAAGAAATGAACATATTACTTGAGGATTTGGAGGCTTAAAAGTGAAATAAATCAAGGAGGTATCGATGTTTGGTAACATAGGCACCAACACCCGCACCATTTGGTAGTAATACCTGAGTTTTTCTCCTTTTTTACCATGATCTATTTTGAATCTGAAAAGTTCAAAACATGAAAGTTGTAGATCTGGATATCTTCTTTATTGTGTCAAAATTTCAGCTCCATCAGACAGATTGATCAAAAGTTATGATAATTCTACGAACATTGGTTCAGAGCAAGCAACCTACCAAAATGACCTATCGGTAGTTTTTACTCCTGTAGCCAAAACTTACCGGTAGATCGCTAAAACTCATGCTTCACTTGTTTGGGGGTCCCACCATTGAATCTCCCACTTGTACCTTGACTTCCTTTAAACATTTACATGCCTCCTACACCCTAGTTGAAGACTTTGAAGGGAAAGACATTAATGGGGATGGGAAAGAAGGGGGTTGCCAGGGGAGTTGTTTGGTAGGCTGCTCCAAGCCTGTCCAAGCCATCTTCTCTCCTCCCAATAATGGGAGGCCTACACACTCATGCTAGAGGACCCTTCACGGACGAAAATGCAGGCTCTTCACTATATATTCAGCATTCACAAGCTTTGAAGAGTGTGGCTACCTAAGCTTAGAAAGTTCATAAGAAGAAGATGATGAATAGTAGAGATATAAATTTATGTTTTTACATTTTCTTCTATCCTTTCACTTGTAGTTTATTGTAAGACTCTTGTAAGGTTCATTATTTACTTTTAATGTCATTTATTTCAAGTGCTTTGCAAGTTTAGTTACTAATTTAAGATTTCACCATTGTTGCTTTAAAATGGGTATTAAATATTTTTTCATAGTTCAAGTTTTCGTGCATTAGTTTAAGTTTCATGCTTCATGTCTTCATTATGTCTCTTTACATTATGCTTTTCTTTCTTGCTTTCATGAGTAGCTAGATTTTTAGTTGACCAATCCAAGAGAGACCTTCTCTTCGGTTTTCCATTTTAACTCATTTTCTTTTCTCTCTCGGGGGTACGATGATTCGATTTGAATGGGTCGTGAGTGGATGTGGTTGTGAGTCTTTGATATTCTATAGGCCTAGTCATGATTTATGCTTGGATCCTCACCATCTCGTCCCTAGCTTCCCACAAATCAATCATTAATCTATAAATCCTCGAAGGAAGGTTTCGAGTTGATTGAGCATTCTCATTGGAGTGAACCTTTTTGTAAGCCCCCACATGTAATAGAACTTATACCCGTTATGTTTGATGTACAAACATATGTTGTATAAGTTTAAGTTGGTTTTGGAAGGGTTTGGAAAAGATTGAAAATGAAAAACAGAAAAAATAGGCAAAATTGGACAAACGTACTGATACCCAGAGGTCTAGAGAGTTTGTCGTATCGATACTGTATATCGGTACTACCGAAAGAAATCTGACAAGTTAAAGTCGCGAAGAGCCGGCCCTACTTCCACTATAAATACATTAGGATGCCTCTTTTAGCCCTATTTCAAGATGTATCCCTAGAGAGTCTTAGAAAGGAAGAGAGAAAGGGAAAAACAAGAGATTCAAGGGTTAATTCAAGTTGGGAAAGATCAAACCTTCATCTTCTTCACACAAAACCAAGGAACCAAGGTAGGGGTTTTCTTCCATCCTTATTCATTGAGGTTAGAGTTTATATATATATATGTATGTTTTGCTTCTAAATCTTAGATATATGATATGAAATCGTTATTCCTTGACATTTTCATCAAGATTACCATGTTTGAACGGAATCTATGGTTGAATAACCATGAAACTTCTTCTTTTGCCATCAAACCCTAGTTTTCAAGAGAAATGTGTTTTTCTCTCGATTTTTCCTTTATTCTTGATTTCAAAAGTTTAGTGTTTCATATTGAACAACAAAATGGTATTGATGATGGTCTCTTGTACATTTTCTTACATTGCTATTTGTACAATTAAATGAAAAAAATTGGGGATTTTGGTAATAATTTGGAATGGTTGGTTAATTGAGAATATTTTGGTTTTCTCATTTGTATGGTTGTTGTGACGTACTTGAATTGCTTTCGAGAGATGTCGTAGAGTGTAGAAGTTAGTCTATACCAGTGGAGGTGAGATAGTTTCCTACACCTGTAGTGGGTTGTTGTTTATGAACGTAACCACTATTGTTCACTTAAGTTCGAACTAGGGCCGGTATACTTTTCCTGGGAGGGATTCGTCAATGCCGTGTGAGACGGTATATGCCTTTTTCCAAAGTGCTTGTGACCGTGATGGGCGGACTAGGTATAATCGTTGGGTAGATTCTTGAGAAGCAATCAACATACTTGGCAATTGGGATTAACTAATATACATTAGAGTGTGGGTTGGATTCCTCATGACCTGTGCATTGGTATGGGACAATGAAATGGCATGCGCCCTTCCTAACAATTTGGAATTGGTTTATTGTTGAGAAATGTATTTTATTGTTTCCATTTAATTATTGCTATTGTGTAAACTTGAGATCTATTGAAATGTCTCTGTTTTCTTTCAAAATTTGATATATGATATTTGCGAAATGAGACTGACCAGTTTTATATGTTTTTCTAATCCTTGTTTGAGTTTGAGAGGAATGTTGCTACAGACCTTAGTGCTCACCCCCTACAAATTACTTATTTTTTAGATTTCGTGATAGAGGAAGAACTGGGCGTTCATGAGCATGTACCCTAGGAAACTCCAGCAGACGGACACGTGGATCACGAGGTGGATGCCTAGGGATATACTTTCCTAAAAAATAGATTAGGAAATTTCTTTCGGAGATTAGGTGAAGTCTAGCATTTTATTATTCCTCTGCAAGTTTAATTTTGATTCTTCTGGGATGTTATTGTTGTAGTTTGGCATATTCTTTTGATATTGTGGCCAGACTTGGCTTATTCTTTTGGGATGATGTTGTAGCTATGATATATGATGAACGATTTTTATTTTTTGATAGAATTTATTTAGTCGCTCTCATGATGTAAATGATTTTAGATAATAATGTTGTTCAAGGTGGTTTTTGAGGTGTTACACTTTTGGATTAGCCTACACTTGTTTCTATTGTATTTTCATTGACAAACTTCACTCACCAAAACACAAACAAAAAATTTTACACTTTACCATTTTGACAAAATCACCTTCACCACACTTGAACTTTACTTCCCTGAGAAGACGACCTTGGAATACTTTCCAAGTAAAACACGACACTCGAAAGTCTCTTTGTGCTTGGGGATCACTTTTGTACACACGCATTTCTTTACATTTCATTCATCCACTATTTCGTTGCCCTTTCTTTTGACATAATTCCGAGGGAGAGTGACACTCCTCTATCTGTATAAGTCACACAAATTGTTCAGGTTGGTGGTGAAAGATTAGGAAAACTACAACGATTTTCATCAAGTAATATGAGGAAAAGAAGTTTGTAGTATCTTCACTAGAAAACTTAATGAGACAAAAATTTTCCACTGGGGATTACCAAGAAGTTTAAATGCTTGTTGCATTTGCTAAATGCAATAGCGGAATTAGAATAGCTTTATTTTTGTTTACTCATTTTTGACTATGATTCACTTCAAATTTGAAAATTTTCAAAATAGAAAAGTTTTAGATTTGGATGTTCTCGGTCTTGTTTCAAAATTTCAGCTCATTCGGACAGTAGAATCAAAAGTTATGACAAATCTACGAAAACTAGTCCTAAGCTAGCATCCCCTTTTTGACCTAGCAGTAGAAGTTCATCAAAACCTATTGGTAGGTTTCATCGTCCTACTAGTAGGTTTTGCCTAGAAATTTTAGAACTTGCTCACACAACTCCACCAACTTCGGGGGACCCACCTCTACCCATCCAGACCATACCTTGGCACAATTGACACCCCATGATGCTCTCCTAACCCCAAAAAGTCAGATTTGAAGTGAGAAACATGGTAGAAGAAAGAGAAAGAAGATGGGTGGTTGGGTAAGAATGGGAGGAGCCATGCGGGGCCTATTTTGCTTGTTGGAGTGTCCAAGCTCTCCCCACTCATTACAACTAAGTTCACACATGCTTGGAAGGGGATGGACAAAATTCAGCAAGTCTTAAACAATATATTCAGATTTTTACACAAGCTTTAGGAAGGAGACTACCTAAGCTTAGGTCTAGTGTATAGAGAGAAGCTTCAAGGAAGAAGATGAAGTTTTAGAGGGAGAAAGTTAGATTTTTGCATTTCCATTACCATTTCACTTGCAGTAAGTTGTATTTCATTGATAATCTTCATTTCTTGCATTGTAATCTCCTTTATTTCAAGTGTAATCAAGTTTATTTCAATGTTCTTGTACTTTTATATTTTCAAATGGGGTTTTGTCTTTAAACTTTCCATTTTGATATGACATGAATTCTCCTTTGTAGTTTACCTTCTCCTAGCATACAAGTTCTAAGCTTCATTTCATCTTTATTCTTAGTCCATTTCATCTGTATGTCTCTTTACATTATGAATGCTTGTACTTTAAACATGACTAGCTAAGCATTTTGTTGGCTAATTCAAGGGGAACTTCCTCTTGGATATACTAAATCAACTTTTCTCCACTCAACCTCGTCGTGTAAAGTGCGTGGTTTGACGCGGTTGAGTGCGAACGTGGTTGTGAGCTCTTCATACATCGTAGACTTGTCATGAGGTATGCCTGAGCCTACACTCCACATTAGTCCCTCACTTCCTATGAATCAATCAAGCACATAGGCACCATTGGTTGAATGAATTGAGTTGATTTGGTATTCCCATTGGAATGACCTCTTCGAATTAGCCAACCTTGTTTTTATTGCATTTTACCACCTATCTTTAATCACCCAACACCAATTCACAAGATTTTACATTTTTCCATTTTTACAAAATCACCTTCACCACAATTAACCAACCTTCCCTGAGGAGACGACCTTGAAATACCCATTCCAAGTAAAACATGACAATCGAAAGTCTCTCTACGCTTGGAGAGCACTTTTGCACGTGCGTATTTTCATCCTCACGCACATTTTCCCCATTTCTAGCATTGAACTCAAGGGAGAGTGACACTCCCCTACACACATAAGACATATACACATTCTAGGTTTCGTGTTTGGAGATTAGGGTGAATGCAATCAAGCATTTTTGGGTCTTTTCGCTACTGGCATATTTTAGTTGTTCTGGATTATGTCTCAAAAATAGGTCAAAGCAATTCTTTGTCACAATAATGATCATCACACAGTGGTGCAGTTTTTTGCAAGAAAATATTTTATCGTGATTTGGAATTCCCCAAGTCTTTATTAGTGATGGGAGAACACTGTTTCAACTATTATTTTCATAATCTAATGAAGAAATATTTGATAAATCACAAGGTTGCAGCCCCCTGGCACCCAAAAAAAAGTGGCCAAGTAGAGTTGAATGATAAGGAGATTAAACAGATTTTAGAGAAAACGATAAATCCATACCACAAAGATTAATCTTAAAGGCAAACTAATGCACTTTGGGTTGGGAATGTCTCCTTATAGGATGGTCTATAGTAAGCCATTCTACTTGCCCATAGAACTTGAGCATCAAGCATACTGGCCAATTAAAATGATAAATTTTGACATAAATAAATTTGGGGCATCTACGAAACTTCATATCAATGAATTAGAGGAACTTAGAATTTTTTTTTATGAAAATTTTGTAAAAGAAAGAATAAAAATTTCCCATGATAAAATTTTTAAAGGAAAACATTTGAGTGCTTCCAAAAAATTTTGCTTTACAATTCTTTCATAAATTTGAGGTCCAGGTAGTCAGGCCCATTTATTGGGAGATAGATATTTCCTCTTCGGGCAATGGAAATTGAAAACCCCAAGAACGGTAATATTTTTAAAGTAAATGGTCAAAGGTTAAAACCATTTTGGGAATGGTTTATGGCTGAATTGGAATCCATAGGGCTAATGAGTCCACATTTTACTAATTAGACTTCGTGCTACTTTGTGTTGTATATTAGATTGTTTTATTTTGACTAATAGGTTTTTGTTTTGTAAGTATTTTTTCTAGGATTGTAAAAGTTGTTGTAGAGCCAAGTATTCTTAGTCCCTTGATCTTTATTACTTTGTTGATCGTTCAGGCACTTATTTTTACATTGAGGACAATGTGAGATTTAGGTTGTGTTGGGATACTTTTATTTTGTTTTCATAAATTTTATTGTGTTGCACAATAGAGAGAAATAGGCAGCGGATCTTCCCTTACGATTATACACGTAGGTTGCAAGACACTACCTAGAGGGGGTTGAATAGTTTTTTTAAAATTTAAGTTTGGAAGACCACCAATTCTAACCTATATCTACCATAATTACCTCGTCATACAATGATATAACGTTAAGTGTGAGAATCCCTTTTTGACCATCACAACCCAAAACACCCATGAAGATTAGTGTACTGGTTTTATCAAGTAAACACTCGATCAATCTCTTACAGAAATCCCAACAAGACAACAAAACCTAACCGAGCAACTATGAGTATTTGTATGATGTAGATATTCAATCAAGCACTAAAACAAATGCACAGTGCTTGTATGTGCATCAAATCACAAGTATATATATAAAAGCAATAAAGAATACAAGTGATTTGTTGGCACATAAACCCTACTTGGGAAAATCACAGGGGATCACTTGATGGGTTGTTTTATGCATAATCCTACAACAATAATAATCCACTCAATAATGCCTGCATTTCAGCCTCCATATTCGAATAGTGACCATAGTAATATGATCCTGCAAGGACTAGTTGACCCAAATTATTTTTGAGAACTACTCCCCCTCCAAACAAACATGGATTTCCCTTTGAAGCACCATCAATGTTGAACTTTAAGAAGCCCTCTAGAGGCAAAGACCAGTTAATCCATTTTGCATGTATACCCGCATGACAAGTTGAATATATGTTAAGTGGCTGAAGCACCATTCTATCATTAGGAGGATCAACTGATTTAGGCTTTGATAACATGAACCAACAGTTTCCATTGATTCAGTATTGCCCAAAATACCGTTAAAGGGGTTTGTTTTTCACTCTCATAAATCCTCCTGCACCTTTCCTTCCAAAGCTACCAATAAATAATCAATGGAAAACCTCTCATTAAGGTATGAAAGAGAGATGAACGCTTGAAAACTTGAGCGATCCATATAAATCTTGTAATAGGAGGTAGCAATAAGCTGAAATCCGAACAAAGCCAAAAACTTCATCCAAATAAATGCAACAAATTTATAGGAGATAAAGATATGGTCCTCTTTGTCCACTTCTGAACAACATAGGGCACATCTACTCACCAAATTAACTTCCATTGCTTGAAATGTAGAGTCCATAGGTAATGCCTTTCTTAAAATTTTCCACACCCCAACAGTTGTGCACTAGGGGGTGCCTTTTGCTTCCAAATTGTGGATGCATGAATTTGAGCATCCCCCTTGCCTTTGAGCAGTTCCCAGGCACACATTACAAAGAAATTTCCCAAATGTGAGTGTTTCTAGACAAGTCTATCTGGTCTATCCAATGAGCAAATGTCAGTTGTTATGACTTCTTGTAATAGATTAGCATCTAAAACTTTTTAAACCATATTCAAGTCCCAATTTCCATTGTTCCAAACTTGTGATAGCTTAGGAAATTGTGCAGGCATAATAGAATTCCTCAATATTAGAGGACCAACCCTGTCCAATTATCACACCAGAAGTCTATTGAAAATCATGTACCCACCAGTTGTTGGAGTTACTCACTACCAACTCAAAGTAGGGCTGCAAAATATTGAAACATCTCGAATGCCCTCATCTTAGGTTTTGAGCAGATACTGATTGCTAAGAAACTTAGCAGTGAAGAAGGATGACCATAAGGAGGATCCCTTCATTAAATGCCAAACTTGCTTCATTCTAAAAGATTGTTGAGTATCTTCAAATCTTCTGATACCCAATCCACCCTCTTCTTTAGGCAGTGTAATGGATTTCCAAGAACACCAGTGTCACTTATTGACCTCTGATTTACCAGACCAATGGAAAAAATCCATCATGGAGTTTAACTTAGCTATAATTCCCTTGGGTAGGCTTAGAAAGGACATGAGATAGACTGGAAGAGACTATAAGACTGGCTTGATAAGTATGATTTTGCCCATATTTGAGAGTAATTTTAGATACCATCCCCCCAACTTAACTTGATATTTGTGCAAAAGATCTTCAAAGTAGTGCAATTGAACTCTCCCTTTAATGGTAGGACATCCCAAGTAGGTGAGTGGACAAGATTTGATGGGGATATTAGCCACCCGTGACAGTCTTTTTCTCCTTGCTAATGGTATTCAAGAGGAACAATATAGTGAACTTTTTTGCAAATTCACTCTTTGTCCTAAAGATGCTTCATATCTCCCCCACAAACTTCAACATGTTAGCCATAGATTTTTTTGTGCTCTTCAGAAAGATTAAAGTATCATCTACAAATAACATTTGTGAAAGCAAAATGGCACATCTACCTGTATGAAAGCTCTTGATCAAACCTTGCTGAAAATGATGTTTTAAACCTCTGCTCAAGATTTCCTCTGTCAGAATAAATAAACTGGGAGATAGGGGATCCCCTTGCCTTAACCCCCTAGAGCTAGGGAAAAATCCATGTCTAACGCAATTAATTACTAGAGAGATATTCTGGTCATTAAGGCAATTAGAGATAATGAGAACCAACTCTTCTGAAAAGCTAAAATTTGTAAATGTTTGCTTTAGAAAATCCCATTCTAAAAGATCAAATGCTTTCATCGTATCAAGTTTGAAAATAACATTACCACCTTCCACTTTCCTATCCAATTCATTAACTATCAATTGAGCAATGGCTACACTGTTTGCAACATTTCTTCCCTTCATGAAGCCTTGTTGCTCTTCCAAAATTATCTTGGGAAGTAGATTACTTAGTCTAGCTGCCAGAAACTTTGTGAAGATTTTATATAAGAAATTACATAAACTAATTGGCCTGAATCCAAAAAAGGATGAAAACTTCTCAATCTTGGGAATAATAGACAGCAATAAAGCATTAACCGATCTACGAATCACTCCACCTTTCATGAAAAAATTAGTAGCCTCCAACAGATCTTGCTTAATTATATCCCAAGTGGTTTGAAAAAACTTACCTAATAAACCATTTGGACCTGGGGAATTATACACGGGCATTTGAAATACTACTTCCTTTAGTTCTTGCAAAGAAATTGGGGCCAATAGCATGAGATTGTCCTCCTCTATGACCAATTTAGGGATGAAAGAAAATAATTCCTCCTCTATATGGTGGGGTTCTAAAGTGTAAAGACTAGAAAATAAGTCCAAGGCACAATCTAATCCTTTGAATTATGTTTCTTGATTATTTGCCTTTTGCTATGGCATGGTCTAGTCTTGTATTTCTTTCCCCCGCAATAGTCCACTACACATTAGCTTTTTGTCTCCAAAATCTCTCTTCTATTCTTAATGCATTGTCTAGCTCCATTCTTGTTCTTTCCACTGATGAAATTTTTGCTGCAAAGTCATGTCTCTTCATCTCAATATCTGCTTCCAACAATAGCTGTTCTTGCTTTTGATATTGTCAAACACATTTCCAAATGTTTCATTATTCCATATTTTTAAATGGGTTTTGAGATACTTGAGCCTGACAAATACATTTTGTATGGGATTTGTAGAGTAAGAACCCACCCAAGCAGTTTGCACCAACGGAAAGAAGCCTAAGTGTCCCACCCACATGTCCATGAATTTAAATAGGATATCCTTTGAGAAGCTGTATCTTCAGAATTCTTGATAATCTGTGGACAATGATCAGAAGAACCTTTGGCAACATGCTTCACAACTACACTCTGAAATATTTCACCCCATTCAACATTCATTAATGCCCTATCAATACGCTGCCACATTCTAGCCATTCCTTCACAATTGTTACACCATGTGAAATTTGTACCAAAGTAGCCACAGTCTTGTAAGCCTGCTGCATTAATAAAAGTAGCAAACTCGTGAATAATAGATAAACTAGGGGTGAACCTCCTCTCCTCTTCGCAGAAGACACAATGGCGTTGAAATCCCCTACCACCACCCATGGCATGGTAGAAGTTGACAACGCAGAGAGATGGTCCCATAAGGGTCTTCAAAGAACCCATGTACGAAGCTTTAACTGCAAGAGCTTGTTCGTGAACTAAAAAAACCTCCACTTGCATCCTATGGTCCCAAAGAACCCATATATATTTCTCTACTAAAGAATTAGCTAATGACGAAGAGAACCCCAGACTAAGACACAAACTTCTTAATTTATTTGGCAACAATTTAGGCTCCAAAACAGCAACCAAACCAACATTATTTGCTCTAACTAATTTTTGCAACCTTAATCTTGAGGATTCTTAATTTGATCCTCTCATGTTCCATGAAATAATATTAATCATTTAAAGAATTGGAATGATAAAGTTTACTAGACCAGGATTTAGTAGTCATACCCTTGTGGGGGATACTTTGAACTTCTTCGATTTGCTCATTTACCCCGATACCAGAATTTGAATGTTGGGAATCAACTTCAATACAATAGTCTATGTCATTATCGGAGTAAAATCCCTTATCCGATGGCTCTTTATTACATATTAAATCCATAACAGTATTGCCTCCTTCTCGGTGCTCAAAGTGATAATCTAATAGAAACGTATCGGAAATGCACTACCCAATGACAGAATCTTCCTCTCCTCCTTCTCTTCCATTAGAACTTTTTTTCCTTTTTCTTGATCAAAGTTTCCTTTTCTCCGTTTGCTAATTTTGGGACATAATTTTTTCCTTCTGGGATAGAATTCTTTCCTTCTGGGACTAACTTCTGCTCCTCCGATTTCTTCTTCCTACATTCAAGCTCTTCATGGCCCTGTTTCCTACAACTTTTACAGAATTTCTTGTTTCTTTCGTAAACAATCAGCTGCCATCTTGAATCCTTAACCCCCATATCAAACCAAATTCTATTTGGGTTATTTGCGAGAAGATTAACCTCCACACATACTCTTGTTACCCTAGGCCTGGATAACAGAAGTGTAGCTTGATCATATGCCAAGATTTTGCCTATGGGTTTCACTAACAACTCCAATAAAAACTTCTTAAAAAATTTAGAGGCAATCGAGCTAAAGATATTCACATTGGCACAATGGATGGCTCAATCCCTAGTACAAATGCTGGAAACCATTTAAAGAATCTAAACAAATAATCCTCAATAATAATAGCATCTTTCAACCATGTCTTCACATAATCTTGTTTTTCAAAATATATCTACACATGTCTTGCGTCTATTGAACCTATCTCGAAATCACCCTTCAATCCCCACTTAGACCTTATCACTTCTCGGACCACACAAGGACTAGTTCTATTGTAAGCACATTTTCCTATTAACATATATTGAATAGTTAAACATGATTGTTTAACCTCTTCATTGGTGAAGTAGAAACTTGGCTCCCCCCTCATAAAATACAATAGGTTGTCAATTTTGGGTAAAGATTCTTCCACAAAAACAAGTTTGGATGATTGTTTGAAGAGAGAAGTGACTTGATCCGAAATGTGTACACTCAAGTGCAGGCGGTCAAGTTGTAGTAATATTCCGATTTGAGTCCGGAGTCGAATCCACAGGGAATTTTGTTGCCTAGTGTTTCAAAGTGGGCAGTGATGAAGACCAATTGATTGTAACCTTTTTGAGATTTTGTGAGATGTGAGAGTTTTCTTGAATAGAATACAGAATTCTTTTCAAGAGAGTTTTTCTAGACAAAATATAAGATTCAAATGAAATTAAAGTCACTCTTTAGCTCGAAGTTCAGAATATGTAATGAATTATCCGGTGTATTACACTTGTGCTTTATAACTCAATTAACTCCCGTGTCAACAGTAAGTTAATCGAAAGGTAAGGATGGACTGGGTTAAAGCTCCATCCTTTTCATAAAGTGCAATGGTGGTGGAGATTGGAAGAGTAGTCATGAAGTTTTAGCCCGGAGTATTTGTCTCACACTATGGATCTTTCTAGCAGGAGTCATCCATTTACAATAGGAATACCCATAGGTTACACAAAATACTTTAAATAGGATGCTTGCCTTGAACCAACGGATCTTTCTATGTAGGAGTCATCCGGATCATAGAATTATCCCTTGTTATGCCAAGTACCCTAGTTTTGCTTTACGCATCCAATTTCCCAATAATCAAGTAAATAAAGCATTGAAGTATGAAAGAAATGCACAAGTATAACATCCGGATGTTCATTACGTATTCATCACCTCTCCCTAAAGAGTGAATGAGGACCACTCACTCTTCATGGCTTGGGTAAAAGCTAGAAAAGTGAATGGTACTCATCCCTCAAAGTAGAGGAACTCTGAGGTTGATCTTCGACGAAGAATGAGTGAATCACGTTCCACTCTTCTTAGCTTTGGTAAAGCCCTAGAAAAGTGGAAGAGTTTCACTCCTCTAAGATGAGGATACTCAAGCAATGGAAGTGAAAGAAAGTAAACTAAAGCTAGAAAGTAAGAACATTAATGTAAAGAGAAGAACATAAAGTGCATGAATTTAACAATACAAGTAGGGAATTAAACTTCCCAACTATAATAAAGATGAAGACAAGTAGGGAATTGAACTTTCCAACTATAATAAAGATGAAGACAAGTAGGGAATTGAACTTCCCAACTATAATAAAGACTTGAATTAAAAGAGCTAGAATGTAAAGACTTGAATTAAAAGAACTAGAATGTAGAATACTTGAATTAAAATGAAATACTACATATAGAGACTATCTATTCTTCAAGAGAAGAGATCTTGATGTCTCCTCTCCAAGAGTCTCCCTTAAAGCTCCCAAAAGGGGAGTATTTATAGGTAGGGAAGAGCAAAGGAGGGGTGAAAGAACAGTGCTGGACGAATCAAGGTAAAAGATCTGGAGTGCAGTCAAAGAATCAGGCAATTTGCAGTCAGTCAGTGGGAATGTTCTAACGGTCCCTTCCGTTCGAACGTGTAGGTCGTTTTTGCCCTGTGTTTGAACGTTGAACTTCTGGCTTTCACATGGGTTGCATCCTTCTGCCAGGGTCATTCACCAACTCCCTGCAGCAGTCAGGGTCCTCAAATAATTAAGAAATTGTGTTTGATCATGGCAGTCATGTGCCTGAGGATCTTTCTTCTGGCTTGGAAGTCAACACACGCTATGTATTTCAGTCGATCTGATCATGTCAGTGCTTCCAGTGTCGTTCGAACGTGGGATGGTGTTCGAACGTGATGATGCGTTCGAACGTGGCTTTAATTTCCAGGGTCTGTCTGCAACACGCCTTTGTTTCATCTGCCTGGTTCATAGGGGCGTTCGAACGTTAACAACCGTTCGAACGGTGATGCTGTCCTCAAGCTTATCCACCTTTTTTCCTTAAAGTGCTGCAGTCACACTTAAATGTTGTATTTGAAATCCTTAATCCTTTTTCTCACTTTAGCACCTGAAATATCACCATTTAAACTCCATCAAAGTATAATTAGTCCAAAAGAAGCACAATAAAATGTTATAATTGAGTACCAATCAAGAAGCATAGGTTGGATGTGTTTGTGGTGGATTAACAGGTTGTAAATTTGGTGGTTTTGGTGGAATATGGGATGAACTTGGTGTGTCACTCATGAACTTGAAAAATCCTAAAGAGAAGTCAAAGTTGTTTTTCTAAAAGCAAGCCAATGTCGAAATGACTATAAAACACCCATCAGGAGGCATCATTTGCACAAACTCATCCTTCCCAAGTTCAAGGGACTCTTATACAAATTTAAAATGTAGACTTGATTTTTCCATTAATTATAAATTTGAATCCATTTCCCCAAAAATAAACTACAAAACAAGTCAAATTGGATGCAATGCAGATGCATAATATGCAATATTTCACACTCATCACACCCCCAACTTGATCTTTGCTAGTCTCTAGCAAACATTATTTCAAAATTACACTATATGTACAACAATTCCATTCATTTTAAACAATTCATGGATCAACAAGATACTCAAATCATATTGCAATTATGTAAATGAACTCGGGGCATAATGAGACCAAAAAGTGAGATTCTTTCATTCATACATATGTGTGATTCAGTACAAAGACTCAAGACAAAACGGCCTGTGTTCTTAGGGACTCTTCTATTAGGTCAACTACTCCTTGACCACTGTCCTTCAATATATACAATGACAAAAAACAACAAAAACAAGATTAAACTCTCTTGTATCCTCCTCATCCTTATCCTCATTATCCTCCTTGTCATCGGACTTGCCCACTTCTACAATAGTCGAGCTGGTGGGGGAAGTCACCTGGATGTCAACACTAGTCCCTCGAGCTGATGATGAAAACTCTGGTGCAGTGGGTGGTGGTGGTATCTCAGGGAGAGGCTTTGATGAGCACATAATATTGCATATTTAACGGTCTCATTACATACATTTTAACTCAATTTTTGCATATAAGTACTTAGAGTTAGCCGAAATTATGAATAATGTTGAATTTTCGATGTTGCAGGTAAATTATAGTATAAATGAAGGATTTTAGATCCTTGTAACTAACTATGGATATGTGGTGAAGGTATGGACACATTACATGAGGATTTGGAGGATTAAAAGTGAAGAAATCAAGGAAGTATTGGTGCTTGGGAACAAAGGCACCAACACCCACACCATTAGATAGCAGTACCTTGGTTTTCCTCCTTTTTGGTCATGATCCACTTTTATTCTGAAAAAATGCAAAACATAAAAGTTGTAGATCTAGATGTCTTTTGTATTGTGTCAAAATTTTAGCTCAATTAGACAGTTGGATCAAATTTGATGACAATTTTACAGAGTAGAAGAGTACCGGTACACCATACAGGTACGGTTCATCCACTGGGGTTCGGGGTACTGGTATGCCATATCGGTACTGTCTGCTGAACAACCCAAAATGCCTGTAAATCATGTTCCACTTTCTTGGGGGTTCCACCATTCATTCTCCCACTTGCCCCTGACTTCTCTTACACATTTTCATGCTTCCTACACCATGCTTGAAGACTTTGGAGGCAATTTCAAAGAAGGGGGGCTACCATGGTGTGCTGCAGGCTTGGCTTATCGTAGCCTGTGCAATGCATCAACTCAGCCTCCTATGGATGGGAGGCCTACACACACCTTAGGGGGACCACCATGGACGAAATATCAAGGCTCACACTCCATATATTCAGCATTACACAAGTTTCAAGGGTGTGGCTACCTAAGCTTAGGAGAAGTTCAAGGAAGAAGATGATGAATGGTAGTTATGTTTTTGCACTTTCTTCTCCATTTCAATTATTGTAAGATTTTAATCTCTTGTAATCTTTATTTCTTGCTCTTTAATCTTAGCTATTTCAAGTGTATTCCAAGTTTACTTACATGTTCTTCATTTCACTATTGTTGTGTTAAATTTTCTTTATGTCATGTATTTAAAATGGGTTTTGAATATTTTTATTCTTAGTTTAAGATTTCTTGCTTTAAGTTAAGTTTTAATCTCCATTTCAATTATGCCTCTTTACATAATGCATGCCTTTCCTTTTACTATCAGTAGTTAGATTTTGAGTTGGCTAATTCAAGGGAGACCTCCTCTTGGGTTTTTCATTTCAACTCATTTTCTTTCCTCCCTAGTGTACGATGGTTTGATTCGACTAGGTAGAGGGTGGGTCAGATCGTGAGTCTTTGATATTTCGTAGACTTGTCACGGTTTATGCTTGAATCCTCACCATCTCGTCCGTAGCTTCCCACGAATCAATCGTTCTTTTTATAAACCCTTGGAGGAAGGTTTCGAATTGACTTGGAATTCCCATTGGAGTGAACCTTTTGGATTAGCCAACACTTGTTTTTATTGTATTTTCATTTACAAACTCCAAACACCAAAACTCAAACAAAAGATTTTACACTTTTCTCTTTTTGACAAAATCACCTTCCTTCCCTGAGGAGATGACCTTGGAATACTCTTTCAAGTAAAACATGACAATCAAAAGACTCTTTGTGCTTGGGGAGCACTTTTGTTCACACATATTTCATTTCATTCTCCATTTTCATTTCATTTCATCCACCATTTTGTTGCCGCATTTCCCGCATCATTCAAGGGAGAGTGGCGCTCCTTTCACACATAAGCCATACACAAATTTGATGGTGATGTGCGGAGATTAGGGAATACTACAATGGTTTTCGTCAAGCAGGATCTCCTAGGAAAGTCCTCTCAAAGATGTTGGTGACCATTAGCTTCAGTAGCTGCTTAGTCCCCCTGGAGTCATCCAACATCCCCTTAATCCCAACTAGACGCTGAGAGACCATCATAGGTGGAGCAGCAGTAGATGGTCTGGCTGTGGATGGTCTAGTTGTAGGTGGCTCAATTGTATATTGCCTAGCTCTCTCTTCTCTCTATGCAGACATTCTTATCATGATCATCCTCTTCATGCTGCTTGGCTTGCCTAAAGGGCCAAACTCTGGTGGAAGTGTCACGTCAGTGGGGATGCCCTTAACCTTAGCATGATGGCAAATCTTTGTGACAAGGTGGGCATAAGGAAGGTTTGCCCTCGGCTTCTTAGCCTGGGTGTAGTCCTTCATCACCTCCCAAATCATCAAGGCTATGTCCATCATAGTGCCAGCCATGAATACACAAAAAAGGGCTAGTTTCTCCTTCCCGAGGGTCTTTTTCACACCCCGAGGCAAAAGTTTGCAATGCAGTACTTTATTCATCAGCCCATAGGAATGCTTGAGTGCCCCAACTCGAATTTTCCCATTGAACTGTGCAAGGTCCTTATACATCAGGCTAGCATACTCTTGGAGTGATTTCCTCCCTAGGGTGTTGTAAGGAAAGTTAGTGGTGTTGGCTGCAAGCCTCTGATATTGTAATTCCTTAGCAATGACTGTCGAGGTGACCTCAATCACCTTCCCCCCATATTTTTCTTTAACAGACGCAGATCTTCATCTGCTTTCCAAACCTCTAGACAAAGAGGAAACACGTACCCCTCCACCGCCAGGAACCAAACGTGTAGGCCATGGCCCTTGATTAACCCTAATTAGTAGGTAAATTAAAAGAATTAAATAAGTAAATTTTGTAAGATAAAATAGTTAAAAACTATAAATTAGGGTTTGTGTGTAAGCTAGGTTTTTGTATGTGTAATGTTTAAAATTTCGGGGTTTTTGTACGAAATTGTGGAAAATCGTGAGCAGCAATCTGTCAAAGCTTGAAACAACAAAACAAGTGTAAATTAGACAAAGAATCTGCAAGAACACTATGGAACCTCCACCACATTTGCAGCAAACCAGCACCATCTGGATGGTAGTGATGGTTGCTCTAAGCAGTTCATCATTATCTTCCACCTACCGCTTCCACCTTTTGCCTATAAATAGGCCTTCTCATCTTCTTCAACTGGGAGGAGAGAGCTAGGGAGAGAATGGGAGTTCCAAGGAGAATCCAATGGATAGAAAAAAAAAAGGAGAAAGAGTGAAAGTCATAGAGAAATTCAAGAGTCTAAAGGAGGATCCTGTCTGACTTACTCTCCAGCTAGAATTCTATTATTTTTACATTTTTGTTATGTCTTTCTACTTGGAGAATTGAACTTTCGCCACCTTTGTGTCTTAACTGATATTAAGGGTGGCTGTATTTCAACTATTCCTTGGGAAAGCAGTGTCAATTTCTATATTTTATTTAGTATTGTAAAGAGAATTACCTACATTTCTTGCTTGTTTATAGCAATGGAGCGTGAGTAGTTTACGTATACCCTTCAGTGAGGGGTTAACATATGTATATTATTAGTTAAATTATGGAATGTCGATGTTTAATTATGCTTTATTGATATATAAACCTTCCTTAACTGATGAATGGTTATATTTATAATATGCTCATGGTTATAAACACCAAGCAATACTTAATATTCTATACCATACTATCTACTATTATATACTTCATGCATGGTACAGTGATGTACGTAATTGAGGGTTACATAAAATTCGATTGATTGGTTATAGATGAGTTAAGTCTCAACATATCCAATTTTTCAATACAATACGTAGCCTAGAATTATGTCATCAATGAATCATCAACCTGCCGATAGAATATCTGAAGTGTTCTATTTGAATGGCTTGACCTTCTGGTGCACTAAGGATGTTTAACTATAGCATGGTATAAAGTTGTAAGATGAATAACCTAAGTGATCCTCGCGAATGGCTTGACCTTCTGGTTTATTAATGTTGTTTAACTAATACATAAAACTGCCAGTTGAGTAATTCCAGTATGCCTCCTGAATGGCTTGACCTTCTGGTTTACTTGAATTAGTCAATTGTTGCATATACCTACCAGCTAACCTAAAAAGTTGATGTGTTATGATTTAATATACATCAAACCTACCGGTTGACATTCCAGTGACATGGAAGTTAATTGTTGTAAGGTGGCATTTTTACTACTTAACCATTATTAAGCGTATAGGACCCTTAAACTGAAAGGTACCTTTCATATTATTGTCTTGTAACAATTTACCTACACATTTCATTCACTTAGACTGGTTATCAATCTAAGCTCACGTCACAAGTTGTCTTATGTTACACCGCTTTAACAATAATTTCATTGTTCTTATTTTAAATTTCAACTATTAAAACTCTTCGTGGGATCGATCTTGGACTTAAACGGAGAAAACTATAGGTTGACCACTTATACTTGGGTGTATGATATAAAGCAGGTCACGAAATAGGTCGAATCAGCCCTTTTTGGCGCCATTGCTAGGGAGTTACGATAATTTTAATCTAAATAAGGAAGTTGTTTACTTGTATTATATATTTATAGATTGTTTGTTTTCTTTTAATAGTTTGTTTCTTCATTCATCAGTAGGTTCTATAAATTAGTCATCTCATTTAAATTCATCATCTTCATCTAAACAAGCATTATTTAAATTAAGTATGACTCAAAATGTTCCTAGGGAGAAAGACCCTAGAGAGAAATAAGTGGTTCAATATATCCGACCTTTAAGAGAATATTTGCATACTACACATACCAATGTTCTATCATGCTTTGCTTTTCCAACAGACACTCCAAATCTTAATATTAAGCCAGTGATAATGTAGTTATTACCATAGTTCCATGGTTTGGAAACTAAAACTCTTATATACATATGAAAGAATTTAAGGAAGTCTGTGGAACTGTGCAAGATAATCCTGAAATGGCTCGATTAAATTTTTTTCCTTTTTTATTTGAAAGATAAAGCTAAAAAATGACTGATTTTTTCAAAAAAAAAAAAAAATCATGTGCATCATACTAATACATTAATACGTCAAATAATGAATTTTTCTGTAAAAGAAAGGAAAACTTTTTATCAATGTTGGGAAAGATTTAAGGATCTTCTCCAAGCTTGTCCACATCATGCATTTAAAAACTGGACTTTAGTTGGTTTTTTTTATAACGCTCTTCCATTCGCAATTAGACAGTTTGTAGAAATAATGGCCAAAAGGGAATTTATGAGTAAAAACCCTGAGGAGGCATTTAAATTTGTTGATAATATTTCTGAGAGTTCCCAGATGTTGAACTCAACTTCTTCAAATATTGTTGAAACTAAGTCATCTACATCCGAAAGAGGAAATTATGTGTTAAAAGAAGATGATAATTTAAGGGCTAAAATGGCTAATTTATCTAGAAAAATCAAAGCCTTAAAGATGAAAAAAATTAAGAAAGTGTATATTATTCTTCCACTCACTAAATATGTGAAATTGGTGCGTTGTTAGGACATCCTGCCTGAGAATGTCCAACTATACCTACATATAAAGAAGTTTTAATTGAACAATTTAATGCTATTACAATTTATAGTAAGCCTTATCCTAATCCATATTCTGATACCTATAATCCAGGATGGAGAAATCATCCAAATTTTAGTTAGAAAAATGCACAACCTAGAAACCATACACAAGATCCACCATCGCCATAGACTCAACAACAATATAAATCCCCACATTGAAGAACTCTAGAAGATACTATGAATCATTTTCTTCAGAGTCAAATGAGTTTCAATACCCAAACAACTGAAGCATTTAATGATTTTAAAGCTCAAACTTCACAAAGTATTGGACATCAAGAGTCATCTAGCTAAGTTGACTCAATCCTTGAGTATGTCAAAGAAGGGAAAATTTATATCTTAGCCTAAACCTCCAACAAAGTTAAAATCAAGCTAATACTATGTCCTCTGAACCTTATCCAAGCCAAGTACAAGAAATCACAACACTGAGAAATGGTAAAGTGATTGAAAAATCCAATAAACCTAAGATTTCAAATATATATATATATATATAAGTCATTTCCAGTAAATGAACCACTTGAACTTGAACCTGAACCTTCAGGCGAAAAGTAACCTGAAATACAAAAATGAAGACGATCATCTGTGTCCTATTCCTTTACCTTTTTCTCAAAGGGTTAAGAAGTCCTCATCTATAGAAGATCAGTTTGAAATCTCTGAGTTATTTAAACAGATAAAGATTAACATCCCTTTGTTGGATGCAATTAACAAGTTTTAGCTTACGCTAAGTTTTTAAAAGATCTTTGCATAGTTAAAAGAAAAACCAGTGTACCAAAGAAAGAATTTTTAATTGAACAAGTTAGTATTATAATACAACATAACACTCTTCTTAAGTACAAAGATCTGGGTAGTCCTACAGTCTCATGCATCATAGAAATTTTTTGAATAGAACCAGCTCTATTAGATATTGGGGCCAATTGTAATTTAGTGCTATATTCAGTGCATATACAATTAGGATTAAGTGAGTTAAAACATACCAATGTTGCACTACAATTAGTAGATTGATCAATAGAAATTCCATGAGGAATTGTGGAGAATGTTATTAGCCAAGTTGATGAATTCTATTTTCTAGCAAATTTTGTCGTTTTAGATACACAACCAATTTTCATGCATCTTCATACATACCTGTTATTTTGGGTCGACCATTCCTAGCTACATCAAATGTATTGATTAATTGTAGGAATTGAGTCATGAAACTTTCATTTGGAAACATGACTTTGAAATTAAATATTTTTAACATTGCAAAACATCCCAGAGAAGAAAAAGAAAAATTGCATAAAGTAAATTGTGTTGAGTTGTTAACTCAAAGTTTTTTTGAAAATTCTTGTATGAAAAAAGAGTTATATACATTAGACTATATACCTGATACTGAATCTAAAGATATATCAACGTGGAATCCAAAATGTGAAAAGTTGCTACCTAAGTCTATAGAATCTAATGTCAACCAGAACTAAAACCTCTCCCAACAATTTAAAATATGTATTTTTAGGAGAAGATGAAATATATCTAGTGATAATATCATCAAAATTATCTAGAATTCAAAAAAAAGAATTGACAAAAGTTTTGAAAAATCACTAAAGTGTTATTGGATGGACAATAACATATACAAAAGGTATAAGTCCACTTCTATGTACTCACTGTATATATTTAGAAAAAGATGCTAAACCATTTCGTCAGATGCAAAGAAGATTAAATCCACAATTGAAAGAGATAGTCCACACTAAAGTACTTAAGCTATTAGATGCTAATATCATTTATCTTATATCTGATAGTAAATGGGTCAGTCCTACACAGGTAGTCCCTAAGAAGTCTGGTTTCACTGTAATAAAAATAAGGAAAATGAATTAGTCCTTATGTGTATAGTCATTGGTTGGCGTGTATGTATTGACTATCGAAAGCTAAATGTCCTCACTAGAAAAGATCATTTTCCATTGTCTTTTCTAGATCAAGTGTTAGAAAGAATAGCCAGTCATGCATATTATTATTTTTTAGATGGATATTCTAGTTACATTCAGATTGAAATTGCGATAGATGATCAAGAAAAAAGCACATTTACATGTCATTTTGGTACTTTTGCTTATAAAAGGATGCCTTTTAAGTTATGTAATGCTCCAGTTACCTTTTAGCGTTGCATGTCAAGTATATTTAGTGATATGGTACAAACTTTGTTTTGAATTAGAAAAAATGTCATTTTATGGTTACACAAGGTATTATTTTAGGTCATATAGTTTCTAAAAACGGAATAGAAATTGATAAATCTAAAATTGACTTGATAGCCAATCTTCTTCCGCCTAAAACTGTAAAAGATATTCGATCATTTCTAAGTCATGCAAGATTTTATAGAAGATTTATTAAAAATTTCAGTTTAATATCTAGACCTATATATAATTTTTTGTGTCAAGATGTATTATTTGACTGGAAGGACGCATGTCAATTAGCATTTGATAAATTGAAAAACAGACTTATTTCTGTACCTATTATGTAACCTCCGGATTGATCTTTACCTTTCGAATTAATGTGTGATGCAAGTGATTATGCAGTAGGATTTGTATTAGCTCAACGAAAATATAAAAAAACCTTATGTTATTTACTATGCAAGCAAAACTTTAAAAGATGCACAAATAAATTATTCTACTATAGAGAAAGAATTACTTATTGTTGTGTTTGCGTTAGATAAATTTCGTTCATATCAAGTTTGATCGTCAATTGTTGTATTTACTGATCATGCAATTTTAAAATATTTACTTACTAAAAAAGATGATAAGCCACGTCTCCTACGTTGGATACTGTTACTTCAAGAATTAAATCTTATCATTAAAGATAAGAAAGTAGTTAAAAATGTGGTAGCAGATCACTTGTCAAGGCTAAATTCTGATATAAAGGAAGAACCAATTTCAATTAGAGAAACTTTTCCGAATGAACAATTTTTTACCATAACAAAAGTACCATGGTATGTGGATATAGTCAATTATTTAGCTACTGGTACTATTCCTTCTAATTATACCTGGACTGATAGAAACAAGTTTCTAAGTGAGGTACATAATTTTTTCTTGGAAGATCCTTATTTGTTTAAATATTATAAAGATCAGATAATAAGACGTTGCGTATCTAATCGTGAAATAGGTCAGGTAATTCTATTTTACCATACTAAAGCTTGCGGAGGCCATTTTGCTTCAACGAAAACCACATCTAAAATTTTACACTGTAGACTTTATTGGTCAACTCTTTTTAAAGACGTACTTGTCTTTGTTTAAATTGTGACAGATGTCAAAGAATGAGAAATATTTCAAAAAGAAATATGATGCCTTTACACCCAATTTTAATTGTTGAAATTTTCGATTGTTGGGGCATTAATTTTATGGGACTATTTCCCCCATCCATTGGATATCTGTACATTTTGGTTGTAGTCGATTATGTATCTAAATCGGTAAGGCAATTCCATGTAGAAATAATGATCAGAAAACAATGGTCAAATTTTTAAAAGAAAATATTTTATCTAGATTTTGAATTCCTCAAACCATTATCAATGATGATGGATTACATTTTTTGTGATAATGTTTTTGAAAATCTTACGAAAAAATACTCAATTTCTCATAAAATATCAACTCTATATCATCCATAGACAAGTGGACAAGTTGAATTAGCCAATAGAGAGATAAAATATATTTTAGAAAAAACAATGAATTCGGATCGTAAGGATTGGTCTTTGAGATTAACGGATGCGCTTTGGGTTTATCGTACCGCATATAAAACTATTTTAGGAATGTCTTCTTATCTGTTAATTTATGGTAAATCATATCACTTTCTGGTAGAATTAGAATATCAAGCTTATTGGGCAATCAAATTGATGAATTTTGATATGGATAAAGATGGAGTATCTCGTAAACTTCAAATTAATGAATTAGAAGAATTAAGAAATGAAGCTTATGAAAATGAAAAAATTGCTAAGTCTAGAACAAAAAATTTAATGATAAAAATATCATTCGAAAATCTTTTGAACCTTCTCAGAAAGTTCTGTTATATAATTCAAAGCTTCGTCTATTTCCTGAAAAATTAAGATATAGATTGACATGTCTTTACATTGTCAAGCAAGTTTTGGATTATGGAGCAATTGAAATTGAGAATCCATTAACTGGAAATTTTTTCAAAGTGAATTGTCAAAGGCTTAAACCTTAGTATGATGAATTCACTCAAGATATAACTTGTATACATCTGTTATAGCCAATCTATGTGTTCTGAAAAATTTCTATTGACATTTGATAATAACTAATAGTACTAATCGTTTATTATTTGTTATTTACAGATTAGGTTTTAATTATCAGTTATATTACCTTTCACATTATGTTATCATTTCTATATTTTCACTGTTTTATACATAGTAGACAATGTTTAATTTAAGTAGGGGGGAGGGAATTATTAAAATTTGTGTATTTTTGTGTTTATGTGTTTTTATAAATTTGTTCGTCTTTGTGACTGACAGACATTAAAAAATCGGATATTGAGTCAATTTTGAGTCTTTTTAAAAAAAATTTGAAAAAATATTGTACAATGGACGAGAAACTATTTTGGTTAAGTTTAACTTTACTGCGCCATTTTCCAAAAGACATACATTCGTTGATCATGGCAAAAGCTAGATTTGTTAGAAATTTAGAAATCTTTGACAGTCAAGCAAAACCCTTGTGCGAAAAAGTGCATTTGCTAAATGCGGATGAGCAAATCGTCTTGGTGGTTGTGTGAGATGTGGTCATTTAATGCATTTGAGACAATATAATCAAAGTGCCAAATCAATTTCAAGACAAGCATTGGATCATCTGCAGTGGATTTGGTATGGGCAAAGTAAGGAATATTCTGAGACGCCATCCTATTCTACACATATGTTGTCAAGATACGTGAGAAGTGAAATTAAACGTGTCACTAGTGTTGTCTAGATGGACCAATTAAAAGATCAAGAGCCAAGAACATCAAGGAAGCAATGCAAGGATTGGTGCAATCCACTTGGGATGAAGCTAGCAAGAGCCCAACACTGAAGATGGGCTTGAAAGAAGGAGAACCAATTTGGATCCACTTGATCCATGTAGTATAACATGAAGACATGACTTAGAGATTGGACTTTTTGTTGTTAAGCATTTCAATTTGTTTAAAGAATTTTTATTATTAGTTTAGAATAAGTGGATTTGAGGATTCTAGGTCCACATAAGTCATATTATTTTATTTGAACTAGGGTTTACAATAAGTACTATAGCACGGTACTGTTCA
>CM042193.1:20296494-20334189 GCA_023539305.1 Ilex asprella | reverse complement strand
AAATAAAATAAAAAATGGCTAAGGCTCAAAATAAAATAAAAAATGGCCTAAGATCATTTTCCAAAAATCATACACCTCCATAATTTTCAAGTAAAAATTTTAGGAAAATGTTAACCATGTTATTCAATGAGTGCTAATCAAAGGAATGCTAAGATATTATTCAAAGAAATTTTACCGCTTAATCGAAAATTCTTACTTAATTGCAAAATATCTCTCCAAGGAGGATTGGCTCAAAATCTACATAAGGTTTACATCTCCACTATATATGTAAGCTTAATAAAGGAGTGTAATATTTCATAAGTTTTTTAAAATAAAGAGCTTTTACGTGGTCAAAAGAAAGAGTTTCTACGAAAATATTAAGATAGTGCACAATCAACGTATGAAAATCTCGTGCAATCGGGGTTGGTTATCCCTGCAAAACATAAGAATAATAACCTAATTCTTAACGTGAATCATATGAAATAAGCATCCTAACTCAACAAAATTCAACGATAAACTAACTATATTAATTCAAAACCAAATCCAAAACAAAAACATAAAATCTAAAATAAAGTGCATAAATAAAAAGTTCAGAGAAAATATCAAAAGTGTGGAAATTACAGAGTCTTAGATCACTATGCTGATGAGCCTCCACCATACTGTCTCACAGTAGCCTCAAAATCTCATTATGGTTCTCCTCGTTGCTAGCTATTGCTACATCGCGTTCACCCTAATCTCCGAACACGAACCCTCAATGTGTATATGACTTATATGTGTAGGTGAGTGCCACTCTCTCTCGGGTTCGATGGTAGAAATGGGGAAAATATGCTTGTGTGTGCAAATGTGCTTGTGTTTTACTTGGAATGTGTATTCCAAGGTCGTCTCCTCAGGGAATGAAGGATGAATCATGGTTAAGGTGATTTTGTAAAAATAAAAAAGTGTAAAATCTTGTGAGTTTGTGTTTTGATGAGTGGATTTTTTTATAGCTAAGAGATGAAAACAAGGTTTGGTTAATCCAAAGAGGTCATTCTAATGGGAATGCCAAATCAACTCACAACATTCTTCTAATGGTGTCTCAGTGCTTGATTGATTCGTAAGAAGTGAGGGACTAATGTGGAGGTGTTGGCTCAAGCATACCCTGTGTGTCTACGATGTATCAAGAGCTTTCAACTCCATCCGCACTCAACCTAGTCAAACCAAACAACTTACTTAAACTATTAGAATGAATGAAAAAGAGTTGATTTAGCATACCCAAGAGGAAATCTCCCTTGGATTAACCAACTAAAAACTTAGCTACTCATAATAAATGCAAAGACATACAATATGTAAAGTGACATGGTCAAGAAATGAAGATTAAAACTTGTATTAATGTAAAGAAAAGTTAAACTACAAAGATAAGTGCATTTAATACCCAACTAAAAAGCTTGAAGTGAAAAACTCAAATGTAAACATGGTAGATTCCAAGATACATAACTAAACTTGAAATATACTTGAAATAACTAAGATTAAAGTGCAAGAGATAAAGATTACAAGAGTATTGCAACTTGCTACAAGTGAAATGAGTAAAACGAATTCAAAATCCTAACTTCTCTCTAAAACTATGTCTTCTTCCTTGAGCTTTTCTCTCTACAATGTTTCTCTAGCTGAATATTGGTGTAAGAATTAGTAAATTTCATCAATCCCTCTTCCCTTAGCTTGTGTGAACTGACATCTAATGAGTGCATAATATTACATATGTAAAGGCCTCATTACATGCATTTAAACTCAATTTTTGCATGTTAGCCGATTTTATGAATAATGTTGAAGTTTCGATGTTGCATGTACTTATAGCTTAAATCATTGATTTTAGGACCTTGAAATTATGATGGATGTGTGGTGAAGGCATGGACACAATACATGAAGTTTTGGACTTAAAAGTGAAGAAATCAAGAGGGTATTGGTGCTTGGGAACAAAGGCACCAGCTGCCACATCATTTGGAAGCAGAGCCTCGATTTTCGTCTATTTTTACCATGATCCGATTCGAATTTGAAAAAGTGAAAAACATAAAAGTTGTAGCTATAGATGTCTTCTGTATCGTGTCAAAATTTTTGCTTAATCCAACGGTTGGATCAAAAGTTATGCCAATTCTACAAAAGTGGTCTAGAGTAGAAAAATAGTACCGATATTGCATACCGTTACGCCCGCCTCCAGAAGCTTCGAAGTACCGGTATACAGTACCGGTACGCTCCCCTGAAGAAGTCCCGAACCTCCTGCAACTCATCTCCACTTTCTTGGGGGCCCACCTACACTTCTCCCACTTGCCCCCCAACATTTCGTTACACATTTACATGCCTCCCTTACACAAATTGAAGACTTTTGAGGCTTGGAGGATGGGAGAGAAGAGGGTTGTCATGTGGGTTGTTGGGTATGCTTTCCTAGTCTATCAAAGTTCATCCATTCAGCCCCCTCTTGATGGGAAGCCTGCACACAAACCCTAGGGACCACCATGTACGAAAATTGAAGGCTCTCCAACATTATATTCAGCATTACACAACCATTTGAAGGTGGCTACCTAAGCTTAGAAAGCTCCCAAGGAAGAAGATGGTGAATAGTGCCATAGTGTGAGAAATTTATGTTTTTGCATTTTCTTCCATCTTTTCATTAGTAGTTTATTGTAAGACTCTTATAATCCTTAACTCTTGCACTTTAATCTCATTCATTTCAAGTATATTGCAAGTTTAGTTACATGTTCTTGGATCTACCATTGTTGTATTAAGTTTTTCTTCATTTCAAGTTTAAAATGGGTATTGCATATTTTTCTTCTTAGTTTAACTTAACCCTCTAATGTTCTCTCCACTTTTGCCTTTTTTCACTCGATAATTCTCTTTCAGTTCTTTTGAAACTAAACAAACATTACAAAAGATTTCGAGTAACAATTCACCAAAAACTCATCTAGGAATTTCAGGTTTTAAGAGCAAGAATACAAGGAACACGATTGATTAGATTTTTGGAAGCACAAAATAACAAGAGTTCCACAAAAAAAATATCTGATTTTGGGTTGAGGTGATTTCGGGATTATTGGAACCAAAATAGATGAAAGACAAACAATTCTTCTATTTTTTTTTTACTTCTTTCTGCCTTCCTCTTTTTTTTTTTTTTGATCAGCAACTATCTTTTGGTAGTAACAAAATAAGATTTCGTAATAACTAGAATAAAAAAAATACGAGCGAAATGGGGTAAAGGAAATTCGGCTAAATTAAGGTATGTGAACCGAATTTGGAACTAAAAGAACATAGAATAACGAAAAGAAAGGTTTTAAGAGATAGGCAACTTGAACTAGAACCTATGCTCTGATACCATATTCCATTTCTATAATTGATTAATGTATTTGATGTAGCTTGGAATGGTTGTCCTAAAATGAGATAAATTTTAGTAGGAGTAAGCCAAAGAGGCTGAGGATCCAAAATAATAAAATCACTGAAAAATAAAGCTTATCAACTTGAACAAGTACATCTTCGACAACTCCATGTGGAATTTTCACATGGCCAGCCAACTGTAATGTGACATTTGTAGGTTTCAACTCACCTAATCCTAATTGGTCATAGGCTGAATATAGAAGCAAATTGACACTGGCTCCAAGATAAAGCAGGGCTTGCTCAATATTGATGTTTTTAATTATGCATGAAACTTTAGGACTCCTAGGATCTTTATACTTTAATGGGGTCTTGTGCTGAATGATAGCACTAGCCTACTAAGTCAAAAATGCTATTTTCTGTACATTGATCCTTCTGTTTACCGTGTAGAGGTTTGTCAAAAACTTGGCAAAAGATGATACTTGCTTGATTGCATCCTACAGAAGGGTGTTAATCTTCACTTGCTTAAACAACTCAAAGACTTCAGCATGGTTGTTCCAACGGATGAGGTTTCTTGACTCTTTGAGGAAAAGGTAAAGGAACAAGACTTATTTTTTTTTTCATTTGGCAATTTTGTTTCATTTTCAATCAAAGTTTCAGGCTCAATTGGTTCATTTATAGGGATTGATGCAATCTATAAGATGCTCAAGGAAACACAAACTCAAAGATGTGAAAGATAATGAAATTGACTTTCCATCAAGACAAAGATCCATATGGAACCTTGCATTATTGTATTTTGATACTTATTTTAAGTCAATTTGCTAGTATTAGTATTTTATATGTCCCTTTAATATTTTTTAGAGTTAGGGGTATTTTTATAATTTTTAGAATTTTTGGAACAGGTCATATTTTCAGATTGTCAAAAAACTATAAACTCCTACTTGGATTTGTTTCCTTAGTAGATTAGGATTTATTCCCTTAGTAGATTAAGATTTGTTTCCTTAGCAGATTAGGATTTGTTTCGTTAGTAGATTAGGATTTTTTTTCCTTAGTAGATTAGGATTTATTTCCTTAGTAGATTAGGATTTGTTTCCTTGGTAGATTAAGATTTGTTTAATTAATAGATTAGGATTTGTTTCCTTAGTAGATTAGAATTTGTTTTCTTAGTAGATTAGAATTTTTTTCCTTAGTAGATTTGGATTTTAGGAGCTTTTCTTGGAATGGCTAGCCTATAAATAGGCATCTAATTCAATGAAAAGGGAGATTATTATTCAGCAAAATTGGAGAGTATTATCTCTACGGTTCTTTGAAGAATTAAACGAACTTATCAGGATTTTTCATGGCATTCACCAACGACTTATCAGACGGGTTTCCACCACCGTTTATGGCATCTTCCTTATACCGAGGTTCTTGTTTGTCCTTGACAACGGGTTGAGGTCTATCATTCAATTCTGATCGTAGAACGATCTTCGGTCCTTTGCGTTGTTGGATCTCGTTGTTTTGGCGGGTATTCACATGATTTGGTATCAGAGCATAGGTTCTAGTTCAAGGATCTACATGAAGAGTTACCAATGCTTCTTTCTATCCACTTTTCTCCACCAATTGATTTTTTCATTCCAGAAAACTTCAACGACACAATCAAGGGGATCTATTTCAAAAAATTTTCTTTGTTCCCTTAATTAGAGAAAAAAAGAGACATCATCTTAAAACTTCTCAGAGACAGCTACATATACAAGTTCAATGTTTTTGGACTTTCACCAATACTTTAAAACTCGAGGTCGAGTTTTCTCCAACTAGGGGAGAATGATGCAATTCATAAGATGCTCAAGGAAACACAAATTCGAATATTTGAAAGATAATGAAATTGGCTTTCCATCAAGACAAAGATCCATATGGAACCTTGCATTATTGTATTTTGATTCTTATTTTAAGTCAATTTGCTAATATTAGTATTTTATATGTCCTTTTAATATTTTTTTTAGTGTTAGGGGTATTTTTAGAATTTCTAGAATTTTTGGAACAAGTCATATTTTTGAAATGTCAAAATATAAACTCTAACTAGGATTTGTTTTTTTAGTAGATTAGAATTTGTTTCCTTAGTAGATTAGGATTTTAGGAATTTTTCTTGTAATGGCCAACCTATAAATAGGCGTTCAATCAATGAAAAGAGTAGATTATTATTTAGCAAAATTGGAGAGTATTTTCTCTATGGTTCTTTGAAGAACTAAACGGGTTTCCACCACCGTTTGTGGCGTCTTCCTTATACTAAGGTTTTTGTTTCACAACAAACAGTGGGTTGATGTCAAATATACCAAGATTCTTGTTTGTCACAAACAACGGGTAGAGGTCTATCATTCAATTCTGACCTAGAACGATCATGGTTTCCTTTCGTTGCCGGATCTAGCTATTTTGGTGGGTTCACATCATTTGGTATCAAAGCATAGGTTCTAGTTCAGGTTTGACTATCTCTTAAAACCTTTCTTTTATTTTTTCTATGTTCTTTTAGTTCCGAATTTGGTTCACATACCCTAGTTTAGCCGAATTTCCTTTACCCCATTCCACTAGTATTTTGTTGGTTCTAGTTTATTACGAATTCTTACTTTGTAACTTTCAAAAAAAAATAGAAAGGTGTAAAAAAAAAAGAAGAGAGAACGGAGTCAAAGAGAGTGAGAGAGAGAGAAGAATTGTTTGTTTTGCATCCACTTTGGTTCCAATAAGCCCGAAAATCACCTCACCCCAAAATCAGATATTTTTTTTGTGAAAATCTTGCTATTTTGTGCTTCCAAAAAATCCTATGTTATGCAGCTTAAATATTGATACACTATGATGGAGATCCAGGATTTTGATGGAAGGGATGATTCTACAACATTCTCTAGTTGGCTTACTTCTATGCAGAACTGTTTTGTACCAAAAGTGTTGCATAGTGAAATTGTTCTCATTAATGACTTTCAACTAGCAACAACGGTGTCTCAAGAGCTAGATTTGTTTGCATCTTTCAAGGATGTACATGAAGAGTCACCAATGCTTCATTCTATCCACTTTGCTCCACCAATTGATTTCATCCTTCCAGAAGACTTCAACGACATAGTCAAGGGGATCAATTTCTAAATTTTTTCTTTGTTCCCTAAATTAGTGATGTGAACCCCAATCGACTTGCTTTGAGACCCAACAACAATATTGGAAAAATAACCCAAGAAAGCCAAACTTAGGTCTATAGATGGAGAATCTAAACCCGTTGAGAACTTGTTTCAAGAACCTAGATTATATTAAAAATCTTGACCCATTGAAGAACCCGTCTCAAGAACCCAAATTACAAGGAGGAACGCCACAAAGGTTGTGATTTACCATTGATAAGTTCAAAAGTTTAATCAAGAACAAGATGAGCAAACTCAACTCATAATTAAATTCAATATTGTCTACCATATTGTCTCTCTTTTTCATTGATTGAACTCCTATTTATAGGCTGGTCATTACAAGAAAAATTCCTAAAAATCCTAATTTACTAAGAAAACAAATCCTAATCTGCTAAGGAAAAAAACAAGAATAAGAACAAGAACAAGAGAAACACAGAAGGAATAAAAAGACTCGAGAATCAAGAAAATTATGAGAATGATAGCGTAATTACAAGACAAGATACCAACTGTGGTGATGTATGCAGCCCCTTTGAAAATAAGGCTAAAAAAAATATTTTTTGATTTTCTCCTTTGTTGTTTTTTTTCCCTTTTCTATTTTTTTTTGACGATTTTATTTTACCAATTGAGTTGATCACGAACTAAATAATAAACAATTGACAAAACCCTAACAATAACTCAAACCCTAGAACAATGAAATTTTCGGCAGGCCCACAAAACCCTAAGAATTTTGGAAGCCCTTTCTTTTTTCTTTTTTTTGTTACCCTAGAACAATGAAGCCCTAGAATCAAATATGCAAGAAATAAAAGGATCGAATACGACTTGAATGGAAACCTTGCTCTGATACCAAATGATGTGAATCCCAATTGACTTGCTTTGAGACCTAACAACAATAATGGAAAAACAACCCAAGAAAGCCAAACTCAGGTCTATGGATGGAGAATCTCTATCCATTGAGAACTCGTTTCAAGAACCTAGACCCGGTGAGGAACCCATCTCAAGAACCCAGATTACAAGGAGGAACGTCACAAATGTGATTTACCTTTGATAAGTTCAAAAGTTCAATCAAGAACAAGAGGAATAAACTCAACTCACAATTAAAATTCAATATTGTCTACCCATATTGTCTCCCTTTTTCATTGATTGAACGCCTATTTATAGGCTGGTCATTACAAGAAAAATTCCTAAAAATCCTAATCTATTAAGGAAACAAATCCTAATCTACTAAGGAAACAAATCCTAATCTACTAAGAAAATAAATCCTAATTTGCTAAGGAAACAAATCCTAATCTACTAAGGAAAGAAATCCTAATAAGAGTTTAAATAAATTAATAAGACATATGTGGGCTAAGCATCCATAAGCCATTTATTCTAAACTAATAATAAAAATCTTTTAAACAAATTGAAGGCCTTAACAACAACAGGCCTTACCTAACATGTTCTCCTTCTTTCAAGCCCATCTTGAGTGTTGGACTTTGCTAGCTTCATCCCAAGTGGATTGCACCAATTCTTGCATTGCTTCCTTGATCTTCTTGGCTCTTGATCTTGTAATTGGCCCATCTTATTTTAAGTCAATTTGTTAGTATTAGTATTTTATATGTCCTTTAAATATGTTTTAGAGTTTGGGGTATTTTTATAATTTCTAGAATTTTTGGAACAGGTCATATTTTTGGATTGTCAAAACATAAACTCCTACTAGGATTTATTTCCCTAGTAGATTAAGATTTTAGGATTTGTTGTTGGTTTTAGTAGATTAGGATTGTAATTCACATTAGGGTTTGACTCAATTATTGGCTCAAGAGTTTTGGCTTTAATGGTTTTATCAATCATCTTTCCACTTTCAGTGTGATAATTACTTGTACTTGACTCGGAGAAGGACCGACATAAATGACATTAGCCTGAGTTTGACCCTGCAGAGTTAGGTTGAGATGTGTTGTGCTCAAATATTGGGTTAGCTTGGTTAGATAAATCTTGATATCCTTAATATTTTGTGAAGTTTGAGCTTTAAAATCGTTAAATGCATGAGTAGACTGTGTATTAAAACTCAATTTAACTTTGAATGAACTTATTTATAGTGTCTTCTAAACGTCTCTTGTTGGCGATTGATAAGGCTGATATAAGTGTTGAGTCTAAGACTGTGGTGAAGGGGGACCTTGTTGCAGTCTCACGAACTATGTATTTTTCCAACTGAAATTCGAGTGATTCCACCACCCTGGGTTATAGGTTTCAGAGTACGGATTTGAATAAGGCTTGTTAAAGTTTGAAATTGCATTGGGTTGTTCCATGGGAACCTCCTTGAAGGCTGGAATGGTGGGACATTCCCCCATGGGATGTCATGCCAAAGCATAGATTCCACACAACTAAGCAGTGGGTGACACAATAGAAACTTACTTGACTTTTTTCATCTGTAGGGCATCTAGCTTTTGAGACAAGGTAGCCATTCTAGCCCTTAGGTCACATCTTCTTTTAACACGTATTTCCCTCCTTCGGATGAAGCTGGCTTGGTTTCAACAATATTTGGCGAGGCCAAGTACCACATTTGGGAACTCTTAGAAATGGTATTAAAAAACTCAAATGTCTCTTTGGGATTCTTACCCAAGAATTCTCCATTGGCCATCATTTCAACAAACTGACGCATTGCAGATGGGAGGGCATCATAGAAAAAATCAACTAAGGGTTTAATTCTCAAATGCATATGTGGACAAGATTGAAAAAGATCCTTAAATCTCTCTCAAATGCATGATTTTTTGGACAAGAGCATACCCCATGACTAGTCTACGGTGTATTAAAATCCCACAACCACGCCCACACTCAACTTAGTCAAACCAAACACTTTACACTACGAGGAGGAATGGAAGAGAGTCGATTTCACATACCCAAGAGAAAATCCCTATTGGATTGGCCAACTAAAAGTTTAGTTTTGCATGATAAAAGAAAGAATAAACATGAAGTAGAGAAACATGGTAGTGAATTCAAGCATGAATTTGTATTAATGTAAGAAGGAATTTAAACTACAAGCGAAACAACATTCATACCCAAAATGCAAAGCTTAAAGGAAATAGGACCCAAATGTGAAAATGAGCCACAAGAAACTTAGCTAAGCTTAATTAGAACTAAATAAAATAGACTGAAGTGCAAAAGAGAAAGATTACATGTGAAGTGGAGCTTACTACAATGAAAATGGTGAAGGAAAATGTAAAACCCGGCTTTCTTTCTCTCGAACTTCATCTTTTACCTTGGACCTTCTCTCTCTAAAAGTGTGATAATTTGAAATTGTGTGAAGGAACACCCATTTTCATCCATCCCCCTCTCTTTTAGAATTAGTGGCTGACTTGGAGTGATTGGAGAGAGATTGTCCACAAAGCTTCCAAAATCAGTCACAGTATGGTCCTCTCATGCTTTTTCAACCACTCCCTTTCTGCACATTTGCCACCCAATCCCTCATTCTTAAAATCTGAATGTAGGGGTCATGAGATCATCATAGAGTGTTAGAAAATTCATAACATGGATTAGGTGACACAAGGTGCCCCTATAGTTAGTGGAGTCGTTTGGAGAAGTATTTGGGTTTTCTTGGTATCTTATACCAGTTGTTCGTAAGGCTCCTACCGGTAGCTCATTTCTAATAGGGTCTGCTATCAGTAGCTCATGTAGGAAGGCAATAGTAGCTACTTTCTAGTAGGGTATTCTACCGGTAGCTTGTAAGGCTTCTACTGGTAGAACATTTCTAGTAGGGTCTTCTATCGGTAGCTCTTTGTAGGGAGATACCAATAACTCCTCTCCTTGTCTTGAAATTCTTGGTTCCTTGAGCTCCAGAGCCTTCCGTCATGAGATCATTTTTTCCCCAATGGCCTCGATCACTTAATGGGGGTGCTTTATGCCTTCCCTTTCCAGCTTATCACCTACAATCAAGCCAATCTCCATTAATTTTCAATTTGAATCCATTTCCCCAAAAATTCACTACAACACAATTTAAATTGGATGCAATGAAGATGATAAATATACAATGTTCCAAACTCATCACACTTCCCAACTTGAGCTTTGTTAATCCCTAGCAAACCTTATTTCAAAACTATATACTGCACGTATAACAATTACATTCATGTCAAACTTTTCATGGACCAACAAAATACTCAAATCACATTGCAATTATGTATATGAACTTGGGGCACAATGAAACAAAAAGTGATGTTCTTTCATTCATAAATGTGTGAGATAAGGACAAAGAACTCAAGACAAAATGACCTATGTTCCTAGGGACTCTTCTATTAGGCTGATTACTCCTAGACAGTTACCCCCCCGGTATACAACTAATCAAAAACATCAACAAAAGAGAAATAATACTAGATTCTCTCTAATCCTCGTCCTCCTCATCATCATATTTATCCTCCTCGTCCTCATACTCATCATCAGACTCAACCACCTCCATAACAATTGAGCTAGCTGGGGTAGACGCCTAGATGTCAGCACTAGTCCCCAGAGCTGGTGCTGGGAACTCTGGTGTGGCATCTCGGGGAGAGGCTCCCTAAGGAAATTCCTCTCAAAGATATTGGTAACCATCAGCTTCAGCTGTTGCATAGTCTCGCCGAAGTCATCTAACCTCCTCTCAATCCCAACTAGACGCTAAGGAACTATAAGAGGTGGGGTGCAGATAGATGGCCTAGCCTTGGATGGGCTTCCTGTAGGTGGCTCAGATGCCCGTGGCCTAGCTCTCTCTCTTCTCTCTAACTGGACCCTCCAGTCATGGCTATCCTCTTCATGTTGTCCAGCTTCCCAATAGGGTCGAGCTCAAACGGGAGTGTCACATTAGTGGGGAAGCCCTTAACCATATTCAGACGATAGATTTTGGTGACAAGGTGGGTGTAAGGAAGGTTCGCCTTTGGCTTCGTAGTCTGGGCATAGTCCTTCATCACCTCCCAAATCATCAAGGTGATGTCCATCTTGGTGCTTGTTAGGAACTCATAAAGGAGGACCAGTTTCTCCTCCCTTAGTGTCTTCTCCACACCCCCAGGCAGGAGATGGTAATGGAGAACTTTATTCATCACTCTGTAAGTATGCTTAAATGATGTGAATACACACCAAAACAACGAGATCCAACAACAAAAAAGAACTCAAGATCGTTCTACAGATCATAATTGAATGATAGACCTCGACCTGTTGTTTACGACAAATAAGAACCTTGGTATATGTGACCTCAACCCGTTGTTTCTTGTGAAACAAGAACCTCGGTATAAGGAAGACGCCACAAACGGTGGTGGAAATTCCATTTGATAAGTCCTTGGTGAACGCCACAGAAAATCCTAATAAGTTCGAATAGTTTTTCAAAGAACTGCAGAGGAAATATTCTTCAATTTTCTGAATAATTGATCTACCTTTTCATTGATTTAGACGCCTATTTATATGCTGGCCATTACAAAGAAAATTCCTAAAAATCCTAATCTGCTAAGGAAACAAATCCTAATCTACTAAGAAAATAAATCCTAATTTGCTAAGGAAACAAATCCTAATCTGATTTTAAATTTTGACAATCCAAACCCAAATAGAAATAACTAAAGACTAAAACTCTTACTTGCCTAAAAGAAGAAAAAGAAAGACAATCAACCCTTTACTAGGCTGATCACAGGCCTAAAAAGACAAGGAAAGCCTTACTTTACTAAGAGAAAATTAATTGGCATGCAAGCCTTACGATTAGACCCATAAAAGAGTAATTTAACACATGCTCATTTATGCTTAGCCTTAGTTAGATTCTTCTAGAACTTGAATCATGTTGATGACTCTTTGTTGCCCAAGTGGATGATTCTCAATGGGCCTCCATGAATTTCCTTGAGTTCATGCCTCTTCAATCAGTCTATTGAGTACATCTTTAAACTTCCTTGCTCGTGTTCTTGTAACTGGCCCAATTGGAACTTGAACTAGATCCCTTGAAGTTGTGCTATGACTTGTATCATTCCCCTGCTCTTAAAAATGATTTTCCCTCAAATCATCACCTACATCAAAAGGACTCAAATCAGTAACATTAAAAGTAGCACTTACATTGTACTCACCAGGTAAATCAAGCTTGTAGGCATTGTCATTGGTGCGCTTTAGGACCTAGAAATGACTATCTCCTCTTGGAAGCAATTTGGAACGTCTTTGTGCTGTAAATCTCTTTTTTCTCATATGCAGCCAAACCCAACCTCCAAGTTCAAAAATGAGCTTGTGACGCCCCTTTGTTGGCTGGCTTTGCATATTGCTCCGTTCTTCGCTCAATGTTGAGTCTTTCTTTCTCATGAATCTACTTGACAAAGTCAGCTTTCTTTTTTCCATCTAAATTAACATGCTCAGTCAAAGGTAAAGGAGATAAATCCAATGAAGTTAAAGGATTAAATCCATACACTATTTCAAATGGTAAAAATTTAGTAGCAGAATGAGTAGATCGATTATAAGCAAACTCAACATGTGGTAAACATTCTTCCCATGTTTTGATTTTTTTTTAATGATTGCCCTCAACAAAGTAGACAAAGTCTTATTTACAACTTCAGTTTGACCATCACTTTATGAATGACAAGCATTAGAAAACAATAGCTTTATACCTAACTTAAACCATAAAGTCTTCCAAAAGTAGCTCAAGAACTTAGCATCTCTATTTGAAACAATTGATCTAGGCATACCATGTAATCTCACAATCTCTATAAAGAACAATTCAGCAACATGTGAGGCATCATTCGTTTTATGACATAGAATAAAGTGTGCCATCTTAGAAAATCTATCCACAACCACAAAAATTGAATCTTTTCCACGTTTAGTCCTAGGGAATCCTAACACAAAATCCATTGAAATATCAATCCATGGCTCACTAGGAATTAGTAAACTAGTATACAAGCCATTGGATTGCACTCTGGATTTAGCTTGCCTACATGTGACACATCTACCACAAATTCTCTCAACATCTCTTTTCATGTGAGGCCAATAGAAGTGTTCCAGCAAAATAGTTAAAGTCTTTGCAACTCCAAAATGTCCCATTAATCCCCCACCATGAGATTCCTGGACTAACAACTCCCTAAAGGAGCAATTAGGCACACAACTTATTTTCTCCAAACAGGAATCCATTAAGCCTAAAAAACTTACCACAACCGATTTGCTCACAAGCCCGGTATTCCTCACAAAATTCGTGGTCATCAGCGCATAAATTTTTAATGTGCTCAAAACCAAGCAATTTTTCATCAAGTGTGGAGAGTAATGCATACCTGCGAGAAAGTGCATCGTTGACCACATTCTCCTTACCTTGCTTATACCATATGGCGTATGGAAACTTCTCAATGAACTCTACCCAACGTGCATGCCTTTTGTTTAGCTTGTGCTGACCCTTCAAATGTTTAAAGGACTCATGATCGGTGTGAATCACGAATTCCTTAGGCTATGGATAGTGTTGCCACGTCTCTAAAGCTCAAACCAATGCATATAAATCTTTATCATAATTGGGTAGTTTAAGGCTGGCCCACTTAATTTCTCGTTGAAGTAAACAATTGGTCGTCCTTGCTGCATAAGTGTTGCTCCTATGCCAATACCTAAAGCATCACATTCAATCTCAGATGTTTTTGAAAAGTTAGGTAAGGACAATAAAGAGGCGTTGGTCAACTTCTCTTTGATTAATTGAAGTGCCTTTTCTTGTTCTTCTCCCCATCTAAATCCAACATTCTTTTTGATCACTTCAGTAAGTGGTGCGACTATGCTACTAAAGTCCTTCACGAACCGCCGATAAAAACTAGCAAGTCCATGAAAACTATGAACATTACCTACACTTGTGGGACTCGGCCAATCTTGGATTGCACGTACCTTCTCTTCATCAACTTGTATACCTAGTGCACTAACAACCAATTCAAGAAATACAAGCTTATCGATGTTAAAAGTACACTTCTTTAGATTAGCAAATAAATTTTCTTTCCTAAGCACATCTAAAATAGATTTCAAATGGACTACATGTTCGTCCACGTTTTTGCTATAAATGAGTGTATCATCAAAGTAGACAACAACAAATCTGCCTATAAATGCACGCAGAACATGATTCATAAGTCTCATAAAGGTGCTCAGAGCATTAGTCAATCCAAAATGCATAACTAACCATTCATACAAACCATATTTTGTTTTAAAGGCTATTTTCCATTCATCTCCTTCCTTTATTCTAATCTGATGATAACCACTCTTTAAATCAATCTTAGAAAATACACAAGAACCATGCTGCTCATCTAACATATTAGCTAAGCGAGGAATTGGATGATGATACTTTATTGTTATGTTCTTGATGGCCTGACAATCAATGCACATTCTCCATGTCCCATCCTTCTTAGGTACAAGTAAAATCGGAACTACGCATGGGCCCTTGCTCTCCCTCACGTTCCCTTTCTCCAACAACTCACTTACCTGCCATTGAAGCTCCTTTGTCTCCTCATGATTGCTCCTATAGGCTGGTCGGTTTGGAATTGTCACACCGGGAACAAAATCAATTTGATGTTCAATCCCTCGGATTGGAGGTAACTCATGTGGGGTTTTCTTGGGAAAGACATCTTCATACTCCTGCAAAAGAGACACAACAGAACTAGGCAAAGCAAGGTCAAGTTCGTTAGTGTTTAAAAATGCCTCTTTGTACAAAAGTACAATCATCGGCTGATTTAAAAACATTGCTCGCTTAATATCACTCACTGTTGCTTAGAAATTCTTTTGTTTTCTCTCTGATTTTCTCTCAATGGCTGAATTTTGATTTTCTTTTTCTCTCATATTTCTAGGCCTCTCTCTGATTTTCACTCTTTTTCTTTTGTTCACTCTCTTTTTTCAATCTCACTTGATCCTTATATACTTGCTGCGGTGTCAATGGTACAAGAGTGATTGATCGTTGATTAAGCACAAAGGAGCATTTGTTCAAAAATCCATCATGCTTCACATGCCTATCAAGCTATCATGGACGCCCTAGCATTAAGTGTCCTGCTTGCATTAGTACTACATCACACAACACTTCATCTTTGTACTTACCGATTCGAAATGCAACTAACACCTGTTTATTCACCCTTATCTCACCACTATCAATTAACCATTGCAACTTGTACGGTTTAGGGTGCTTGAACACGGGTAGTCCCAATTTTCCCCCCATAATTGTGCGTACAACATTAGTACAACTACCATCATTTATAATCACACTGCACACCTTGTCTTTGATGTAGCACCTAGTGTCAAAGATGTTCTCCCGCGGCACTTCATCACCTCTTTTGAATGCATGCTCAAAGCTCTCCTCGCCACCAATGTCAATGCATCAGGGGCTCAATATTCCTCCTCGAAAAGTCCTCCAATGGGGGCATGTCGTCGGTGTCGGAATCTTCATTGGCTGTCATAATTTCACCATTCTCTTGCAACACCATGACCTACTTGTTTAGACAATGATTTGCTATGTGTCCCCTTCCTTGACATTTAAAACATTTATTGTCACGATTCCTAGATGTAGAAGTGTCAGTTTTACCTTGAGGAACGTGGCTGGTGTTTACAGACTTGGGCTCGGATTTGGACGTTTGTGACTTCTCCATTTGCTTGGAATAACTCGGTTTCCAAGAGGTAGAACTAGAGTTATGGGCCGCACATGACCCACCCCCCTCTTGAGTTGTTCCACTTTGATGGCCATGTGCACCATATCTTCTATCTCCACATAATGTTGCATATCTACCTTATCTTAGATTTCCCAGTTTAATCCAACTAAAAACCTAGCCATTGTAGCCTCTCGATTTTCCTCTACGTTAGATCGAATCATTGCAATCTCCATCTCCATCTCCATCTCCTTGACGTAATCCTCCACACTTCGACTTCCCTCCCTAAGACCTTGTAGTTCTTTGTACAACTCTCGGTAGTAATAACTTGGAACAAACCGCTTTCTCATCACCGTTTTCATCTCCTCCTATGTCTCTATTGGTCGTTCTCTATTCTGACTCCTATTTATAACAAGCTGATCTCACCAAGTAATAACATAGTCAGAAAACAAATTCACAGCTAATTTTACCTTCTTTACTTCAGAATAGTTGTGGCAGTCAAATACGAACTCCAGCTTCTTCTCCCACTCAAGGTATGCTTTAGGATCGGATCAACCTTAAAACAATGGAATCTTCATCTTAATACCACCCAAGTTGTTATCTTCCCGATTCCTAGCTTCTCTAAACCGCCCTCCATGTCTCCAATTATTAAAAACAGAATTTTGATCATCTTCTTCATCAAAACCAGCCTGATAAGGCTCTTCATCTTCAACCCTTACTTCCCTCGGTTGAACTCTTTCCCTTCTACGCACATTAGCCACATTTTGTGGCTGTCTCTCACGTGTATTCTCCATCTAATCTATCTGTTTGTGAACTTGCTCTAGTTCCAACTTCATCACATGCCTCATCTCACTCATTATGGCCTATATAAACAAGGTCGGATCAGCCAATTCCGTCACATCTCCGGCCATGTTCTTAGCACTATTGTGAGACATGATTGCTGCCAAAACAAGGTTAGAAAAAAATTAAAAAAAAGGAATAAAAGGACCTCACAATATTCTCCCTTACATGTTTACACTCAAGAATGTGAATCACTCTACACTCGTGTTTCACTCAAAAAATACGTGGCTTTTAACCCTCTAATATTCTCACCACTCTTGCCATTTTTCCACTCGATAATTCTCTTCCAGCTATTTTGAAACTAAACAAACAATTCTCAAAATTTCCAGCAACAATTCACCAAGAACTCATCAAGGAATTTTGGGTTTTAAGAGCAACAATTCAAGGAACACGGCTAATTAGATTGTTCGGAAGCACAAAATAGCAAGATTTCCACAAAAATAGATGAAAACAATCAATTTCCAATTCCGTAAGGAAATTCGGTTAAACTAGAATTTGTGAAATGAATTTGGGAGTAAAGAACACAATAAAAAGAAGAAAGGGTTTTTTTTTAAAAAAACAAAGATAGGCAAACCTGAACTAGAACCTTAGCTCTGATACCAAATGATGTGTATACACGCCAAAACAATGAGATCCAACAACGAAAAGGAACCCAAGATCGTTCTACGATCAAAATTGAATGATAGACATCGACTCGTTGTTAACGATAAACAAGAACCTTGGTTTATGTGACCACAACCCACTATTTGTTGTGAAACAAGAACCTCGATATAAGGAAGACGCCACAAACGATGGTGAAAATTCTGTTTGATAAGTCGATGGTGAATGCCATGGGAAATCCCGATAAATTCGAATAGTTCTTTAAAGAGCCGCAGAGGAAATACTCTTCAATTTGCTGAATAATTGATCTACCTTTTCATTGATTTAGACACCTATTTATAGTCTGTCCATTACAAAGAAAACTCCTAAAAATCCTAATCTGCTAAAAAAACAAATCTTAGTCTACTAAGAAAACAAATTCTAATATGCTAAGGAAAGTAATCATAATCTGTGTTTATATTTTGACAATCCAAACCCAAATAGTAATAACAAAAGACTAAAACTCTTACTTGCCTAAAAGAAGAAAAAGAAAGACAATCAACCTTTTACTAGGCTGATCACACGCCTAAATTGAAAAGGAAAGCCTTACTTTCCTAAAAGAAAATTAATTGGCATGCAAGCCTTACAATCGAACCGAAAAAAGAGTAATTTAAAATATGCTCATTTATGCTTAGCCTTAGCTAGATTCTTCTAGAACTTGAATCATGTTGATGACTCTTTGTTGCCTAAGTGGATCATGTTCAATGGGCCTCTATGAATTTGCTTGAGTCCATGCCTCTTCAATCAGTCCATTGAGTACATCTTTAAACTTCCTTGCTCGTGCTCTTGTAAACAGCCCAATTGGGGCTTGAACTAGATCCCTTGAAGTTGTGCTTTGACTTGCATAAGCATTAACGAGCGTGCTTTAAATTGCTCTTTGTTGCCCAAGCGGATCATGCTCAATTGGCCTCCACGAATTTGCTTAAGTCCATGCCTCTTCAATCAGTCCGTTGAGTACATCTTTAAACTTCCATGCTCGTGCTCTTGTAACCGGCCCAATTGGGACTTGAACTAGATCCCTTGAAGTTGTGTTATGACTTGCATCATTAAATGTCGTAACTTGCATTTTCTAGTGAAATGTGCAGGGTCTTCATACATTAGGCTCGCTTACTCTTGCAGCGATTTCCTTCCTCGGGTTTTAAGGGGAAAGACAATGGTTTTGGAATGCATTCGTGATGACTGCTGGGGTGACCTCGATCACCTTTCCCCTCAATTCGTCTTTAACAAACCCACATCTTCATCCACAACCCCCAACCTCTAATAAAATTCCCAACAAATGAGAAGCACATACCCCTCCACTGCCATGAACCAAAAGTGTAGCCCATGGCCCAGGGTGGGCCTATCCAGTTGGTGGTCAGACGTCACTTTCTTGGCTTTAATGATCTCTATGTGAGGGTCATGCTTCTTCTTCTTTCTTTGCTCCCCACCACTAGGAGTCGTCTCCTCCAGCCTTTTTGTGGGACCCAATCCCCATTTGTTTTGATGAGACATGGGTCGTTTTTTTGGTGTGAGCCATCAAAATAGAAAATGCCCCCAGGGTGAAGAACAGGAACACCCATGCCCAAAAATAACTCAAAAACACCAAGAAATGAAGGTAGGAACTTACAAATTCTAGCCATTGTCCAAAAATCCAATCTTTGAGTGAAAATCACGGCTTTTGAAGGATTTGGTGTTGTTTTATGGAGAGAAGTCAGTTTTTTTAGAGAAAAATAAATTATAGAAGTGAAGAGAAATAAAGGGGAATCAAATCTTGAGGGGTAAAATTGATGAAGACGAAGGATGCCCAAGGGTTTTTTGAAAGTTTAAAGGGTTTTGAGAGAGGGGAGAGTGTTTTTGAGAGGGAGGGAAATGAGAGAAGTGAAGGTTTTTTTCCAAAAAAATGGGTTTAAAACACTTATTTTTTTCGGTTCTAGGCTTGAGCTACGGGTAACTCGTTGATCTGGTACCGGTAGCTCGCTGTTCTGGAAAACAGCTACTGGTAGATAATTCCTCTACTACCAGTAAATAATCCTTTTGGAAAACAACTACTAGTAGATCATGGCTATAGTATCGGTAGCTATTTGTTCTACTTTTCTAGCCATTCTTGGCACAAAGTTGTCGGTAGCTCGTAAGGCTTCTACCAGCAACTAGTTCATTTTTTGCAAAAAAGCATTTATATTTACTCATTCTCACTCTCACTCCCCTTTTCTCAAGTTTATTCAACTCCAAAACATTCTAATAACCAATTTCCTAACTCAACTACCCAAAGGCATAATCCATGCTAGTGAATCACGTTGTATGACTATGCCCAAATTCATTTATGAAATTACAATGTGATTTACGTCTTGATGCTTTCAAAACACATGACATGGAATTCTAAATTAAACAAAATGAACACCTATCAAGTAAAGCACAAACTAGAGTAAAAAGGTATTCCAAATTCTTTTCTATGCCTAAAATTTGAGCAATATTCCCTTATCCTATGCTAGCTCTAGGTTGTCAGAAAAACAACTTTCTCTAAAGACCCGAACTAATCACACATAAATTTCATCATAGCTTTAAATGTTATTCCAGAGTATACATGTGATGCTCCAAAATCTGGGTATCCGTAATTACCCTGTTGATCACCCATCAACCTGTGAAATACCCGTGGATATTTCCTAACTTGATACCACGCCGTTATGCACCATTTATCGGGATCCCTAACTTGATACCACGCCGTTATGCACCATTTATCGGGATCCATAACTTAACAAAATTCGGACAGAGTTTCATTTGTACGAGCAGCTCTACCAAAAATGCAACTTGTGCAATCATACAACATTGACCAGACCAGGTCCATTTTTCCATACTCATATAACAACAACCCAAACTCATATGACATATAATTTTACACAAAATATAGTCCACATGAGTTTGCTTTCCAATTCTTTGCACAATATTACATGTCCAAAAATAATTGCACATGTTTTACAAAAAAAATGTAATTTAAAGCCACATCTCAGCTTTTCTTCATCAATGAGGGTCCGAGTGAGAGCCATCCACTGGCGCATGTCCTGCACCTGATATATTGTCTCCATAAAAGGTGAATCACGCTCAATAGGGTATCTTCTAAAGAGGCTGCTTGCCAACTTAGATGCATATGAAATGCTCACATGTAATATAACAAGCAACAAATAATCCATTCAAGAATATGTAATTCATAATAGAATTTTCTATGCCATGCCATGTCATGAGATGAGACTCACACAGGCAACCCAACCCAAGCCTTCACCCGCTCCCATAACACATGCAATGCCATGCGTATGAATCCAGACATTTCAAGCACCCGTTATTGATGTTACACATCCAATGACCATTTTATAAAATAAACAATGTGTCTTTCTTGGGTACATGGATTTGGTACCTCACCGCTAGTTCCGTGACACCAATACACTTTTTTGGACTTGCACTGATGGAATTGAATAAACTAGTAACTGGGTCTTGAACCCGAAGGAGAATTTAACCTTTCTTGCTGTACCCGACACAAGTTTTTATGCAACCATGCAACTCAGCCAGAGTCCATGCCTCAGCCACCAAGAATGATGTTTGATCCAAAAACATGCACACACACACCCACACTCATCTCAAATGCCCACGAATGCGATGTTTCTCATGCATATGCAAATGTAATGTATACTTGCAATTTCATTATCATGTGTCACATGTCATGAGATCAATATGAACATCTTAAAGGACCTTCAACCTTTTTTCATGGTCAATTACATCATAAGCATGTAACCACCATCAACAACCTCAATGTCAATACATCATAATGCATATACCAACATCAACTCTCAAGCATATGTCATAACTTAATCAATGAAAATAACACACTTAATACACATAGGCATTTCATTAAACAACTTCAAGGCATAAATGAAACACTTAGCATGCCCAATCAATACATTTCACAATAAATCACTAACAAGTAATTTCTAAACACCCAATTCATGTTAGAATTGATTTTAACCTTTCTCAATAACCATTTTCCAGATTTCAACTACCATAGGTATGTGCCATACCATGTTCAACATGTCTTGAGCACAATATGAACATTTCTAATACTTTAATGTAATATATATTATAAAGCATATAATTACATTCCAACATCATCATATTCCCAAATTGGTATCTTTTGAGCTATCATCAAAGGGGCTGCATACATCATTATAGTTGGTATCTTTTCTTATAATTACTCTATCATTAGTATAATTTTCTTGATTCTTGTGACATTTTATTCCTTCCGTGTTTCTTTTTCTTGTTCCTTTTTTTTCTGGTTTCTTGGGCCAAATTACTGGTTGGGATTAAACAAGGTTGCATTGTCTTGACTGAGTGCAATTAGTTCTTAAAGAACTTGAGTGGGAAAACTCTAGAGGTAAAAGGCAAGAGAGTGTGAGACTATTAACGGGAAAAAACCAATTAAGAGTGAAACACGAGTAAAGTGTCATCAATTTGAGTGTAAACACGTATGGAGTGTGTGAGGTTTTTTTTACCACTGACATTCTTTTTGTGCAACACATTATAATGTCTCACCGAAGTGGCTCATCACCAAGGGGGATGACTGATAACCCATTCTTTATGATGCAGGCCATGCAACAACAATTTGAGCAGGAGTATTTGTTGAGCAAGGGGCAGTCAACAATATCACAGTGAAGATTTAAGGACGAATCCTTTTGAGGAGAGGGGGAATGATGAGAGCCAAGGTGGGCCTACTCTTAAAGATCCTTTGCAAGTTCCAGATGGGCCAATTACAAGATCAAGAGCCAAGAAGATCAAGGAAGCAATGCAAGGATTGGTGTAATCCACCTGGGATGAAGCTAGCAAGTGCCCCACACTCAAGATGGGCTTGAAAAAAGGAGAACCAGTTTTGATCCACTTGATCCAAGCTATGGAAGACATGACTTAGAGATAGGGCCTGATGTATTTAAGGCTTTCAATTTGCTTAAAGGATTTTTACTATTAGTTTTGAAAAAGTGGGATTGAGGATGCTTAGCCCACATATGTCTTATTATTTTATTTAAACTAGGATTTTAGAATAAGTTACTGTAACACAACACTGTTTATGCTACAGTACACGTGACACTATTCATTGAAGGGCATTTTTGAAAGAAATGGTCACAAATTTTAATCTAGTTCCTTAAGGGTCATTAGGGTTTTAGTTATTCCTATTTGGGTTTGGATTGTCAAAATTTAAACTCCTATTAGGATTTGTTTCCTTAGAAGATTAGGATTTTAAGAAATTTTCTTGTAATGGCCAGCCTATAAATAGGCGTTCACATCAATCAATGAAAAGTTGAGTTTACTCTTCTTGTTCTTGATTGAACTTCTGAACCTATGAAAGGTAAATTACAACCTTTGTGGGGTTCCTCCTTGTAATTTGGGTTCTTGAGACGGGTTCTTCAATAGATCTAGATTTTAATATAATCTAGTTTCTCAACGGTTGCAGATTCTTTATCCACAGACCTGAGCTTGGCTTTCTTGTGTTTTTTTTTTCAATAATATTGTTGGGTCTCAAAGCAAGTCGATTGGGGTTCACCTAATTTGATATCAGAGCAAGGTTTCCAATCAGATCATATTCTATCCTTTCATTTCTTGCGTATTTGATTCTAGGGCTTCATTGTTCTAGGGTTATAAAAAAAAGAAAGGGCTACCGAAATTCTTAGGGTTTTGTGGGGTTGCCGAAAATTTCATTGTTCTAGGGTTTGAGTTATATTTAGAGTTTTGTCAATTTTTTATTATTTTGTTTGTGATCAAATCAATTGGTGAAAAAAACATTCGTCTAAAAAATAAGCGAGAAAAAAGAAAAATAAACAGCAGAGGAGAAAATCCGAAAATAAATTTTTTTGAGCCTTATCTTCAAAGGGGCTACATGCATCATTACAGTTGGTATCTTGTCTTACTATTACCCTATCATTCATATAATTTTCTATACTTTTCGTATCATTTTATTACTTATGTGTTTCTCTTGTTCTTGTTCTTTTTTGTGTTTTTGGTTCTTGTTTTCTTGTTTCTTGGACCTAATTGCTAGTTGGGATTAAACAAGGTTGCGTTGACTTGAATGAGTTCTATTAGTTCTTAAAGAACTTGAGTGGGAAAACTCTTGAGGTAAAACGCAAGAGAGTGTGAGACTGTTATCGGAAAAAAGCCAATTAAGAGTGAAACACGAGCGGAGTGTCATCATATTAGTGTAAACACGTAAGGGAGTGTGTGAGGTTTTTTTTACCACAAACATTCTTTTTTGTGCAGCACATTACAATATCTCACCGAAGTGGCTCATCACCAAGGGGGATTACCGATTACCCATTCTTTACGTTGCACACCAAGCAACTACAATTTGAGAGGTTGGATTTGATGAGGAAGGGGGCGGTCAACAATATCACAGTGAAGATTCGAGGATGAATCCTTCAGAGGAGAAAGGGAATGGTGTGAACCAAGGTGGGCTTACTCTTAAAGATCCTTTGCAAGTTCCAGATGGGCTAATTACAAGATCAAGAGCCAAGAAGATCAAGGAAGCAATGCAAGGATTGGTGCAATCCACCTGGGATGAAGCTAGCAAGAGCCCAACACTCAAGATGGACTTGAAAAAAGGAGAACCAATTTTGATCCACTTGATCCAAGCTATGGAAAACATGACTTAGAGATAGGGCCTGATGTATTTAAGGCTTTCAATTTGTTTAAAAGATTTTTATTATTAGTTTAGAATAAGTTGGATTGAGGATGCTTAGCCCACACATGTATTATTATTTTATTTAGAATAGGTTTTTAGAATAAGTTACTGTAGCATAACACTGTTCATGCACACAATTCACTTAAGGGTCTTTTTGAGAGAAAGGGTCACAAATTTTAGTAAGGGTCACTATTCTTTTGTTGTTGCACATTACAATGTCTCAACAAAGTGGCTCATCACCATGGGGGATGACCGATAACCCATTCTTTATGATGCAGGCCATGCAACAACAATTTGAGCGGTTGGTTTTGATGAGAAATGGGGCGGTAACAATATCATTGTGAAAATTCGAGGACGAATCCTTTTGAGGAGAGGGGAAATGATGAGAACCAAGGTGGGCCTACTCTTAAAGATCCTTTGCAAGTATCAGATGGGCCAATTATAAGATCAAGAGCCAAGAAGATCAAAGAAGCAATGCAAGGATTGGTGTAATCCACCTGGGATTAAGCTAGCAAGAGCCCGATATTCAAGATAGGCTTGAAAAAAGGAGAACAAGTTTTGATCCACTTGATCCAAGTTGTGGAAAACATGACTTAGAGATAAGGCCTTATGTATTTAAGGCTTTCCATTTGCTTAAATGACTTTTTTTATTAGTTTAGAATAAGTGGAATTGAGGATGCTTATGATGTGAAACCCGCCAAGAATAACGAGAACCAACAACGAAAAGGAACCCAAGATCGTTCTACGTTCAGAGTTGAATGGAAGACCTCGACCCGTTGTTTACGACAAACAAGAACCTTGGTATATAGACCTCAACCCGCTGTTTGTGAAACAAGAACCTTGGTATAAAGGAAGACGCCACAAACGGTATGGAAATCCGTTTGATAAGTCGATAGTGAACGCCACGGGAAATCCCGATAAGTTCGTCTAGTTCTTCAAAGAACCAAAGAGAAATATACTCTCACAATTTGCTGAATAATAATCTGAATTTTCATTGATTTGAATGCCTATTTATAAAGGCTAGTCATTACAAGGAAACAAATCCTAATTTAATAAAGAAACAAATCCTCATCTAATAAGGAAATAAATCCTAATCTACTAAGGAAACAAATCCTAATCTAAATAGGAAACAAATCCTAATTTAAATAGGAAACAACTAAAGACTAAAAAAAGTGAATAGTGCACGTTACTGTAGCGTGAACAGTAACGGTGCTACAGTAACTATGACAACCCTAGTTCATAAGAAATAAAAAACAAGTGGACCAAGCATCCTCAAGCCCACTTATTCTAAAAATAATAATCCTTTAAATAAATTGGAGGCCTTAACATCAACGGGCCAATGTAAGCTTAACCTTAGCCGGATTCTTCTAGAACTTGAATTATATTGATGAATCTTTGTTGCCCAAGTGGATCATGCTCCATGGGCCTCCACGAACTTGCTTGAGTCCATGCCTCTTGAATTAGACCTTTGAGTACCTCCTTAAACTTCCTTGCTCGTGCTCTCGTAACAGGCCCAATTCTATTATCTTTCACATCTTCGAATTTGTGTTTCCTTGAGCATCTTATGGATTGCATCAGCTTAGCCCACATATATCTTATTATTTTATTTAAACTATGGTTTTAGAATAAGTTACTATAGCACAACACTGTTCTCACTATAGTACGCGACACTATTCACTCAAGGGCATTTTTGAGAGAAATAGTTGCAAATTTTAGTCTAGTTCCTCAAGGGTATTTAGGATTTTAGTTATTCCTATTTGGGTTTGGATTTTCAAAATATAAACTCCTATTAGGAATTGTTTCCTTAGTAGATTAGGATTTGTTTCCTTAGCAGATTAGGATTTTAGGAATTTTTCTTGTAATGGCCAGCCTATAAATAGGTGTTCACATCAATCAATGAAAAGGGTAGACAATATTGAATTATAATTGTGAGTTGAGTTTACTCTTCTTGTTCTTGATTGACCTTCTGAATTTATCAAAGGTAAATCATTACCTTTGTGGTGTTTCTCCTTGTAATTTGGGTTCTTGAGACGAGTTCATCAACGGTTCTAGATTTTAATATATTCTAGGTTTTGGAAAAGGGTCTCAACGGGCCCAGATTCTTCATCCATAGACCTAAGTTTGGCTTTCTTGAGTTATTTTCTAATATTGTTGTTGGGTCTCAAAGTAAGTTGATTGGGGTTCACATCATTTGGTATCCGAGCAAGGTTTCCAGTCAAGCCGTATTCTATCATTTTATTTTTTACATATTTGATTCTAGGGCTTCATTGTTCTAGGGTTACAAAAAAAAAAAAAAGAAGAAAGAGCTTCTGAAATTCTAAAGGTTTTCTGGGGCTGTCGAAAATTTCATAGTTCTAGGGTTTGACTTATTGTTAGGGTTTTGTCAATTGTTTATTAGTTAGTTTGTGATCAAATCAGTTGGTGAAAAAAAAATCGTCAAAAAAAAAAGAGAAAAGAGAAAAAAGATAAAACAACAGAGGAGAAAATCTGAAATAAATTTGTTTTTGAGCCTTATCTTCAAAGTGGCTACATACATCATTATAGTTGGTATCTTATCTTATAAATACTCTATCATTCGTATAATTTTCTTTATTATCATGTCATTTTATTCCTTTCGTGTTTCTCTTGTTCTTGTTCTTTCGGTGTTTCTTGTTCTTGTTTTCTTGTTTCTAGGGCCTAATTACTAGTTGGGGTTAAAGAAGGTTGCATTGCCTTGACTGAGTGCAATTTGTTCTTAAAGAACTTGAGTGGGAAAACTCTTGAGACTATTATGGGGAAAAGGCCAATTAAGAGTGAAACACGAGCGGAGTGTCATCATTTGAGTGTAAACACGTAAGGGAGTGTGTGAGGTCTTTTTTACCACAAACATTCTTTTTTTGCTGCACATAACAATGTCTTACCGAAGTGGCTCATCACCAAGGGGGATGACCGATAACCCATTCTTTACGTTGCAAGCCATGCAACAACAATTTGAGCGATTGCATTTGACGAGGAAGGGGGCACTCAACAATATCACGGTGCAGGTTCAAGGATGAATCCTTTTGAGGAGAGGGGGAATGGTGTGAACCTTGGCTTACTCTTAATGATCCTTTGCAAGTTCTAGATGGGCCAATTACAAGATCAAGAGCCAAGAAGATCAAGGAAGCAATGCAAGGATTGGTGCAATCTACCTGGGATGAAACTAGCAAGAGCCCACCACTCAAGATGGGCTTGAAAAAAGGAGAACCATTTTTGATCCACTTGATCTAAGCTGTGGAAGACATGACTTAGAGATAGGGCCTGATGTTGTTAAGGCTTTTAATTTGTTTAAAGGATTTTTATTATTAGTTTAGAATAAGTGAGATTGAGGATGCTTAGCCCACTTATGTCTTATTATTTTATTTAAACTAGGGTTTTAGAATAAGTTACTGTAGCATGACACTGTTCATGCTACAGTACACACAGCACTATTCAATCAAGGGGGTTTTTTAGAAAAATGTTCACAAATTTTAGTCTAGTTCCTTAAGGGTCATTAAGATTTTAGTGATTCCTATTTGAGTTTGGATTGTCAAAATATAAACTCCTATTAGGATTTGTTTCCTTAGAAGATTAGGATTTCTTTCCTTAGCATATTAGGATTTTAGGAATTTTTCTTGTAATGGTCAGCCTATAAATATGTGTTCACATCAATCAATGGAAAGGGTAGACAAAATTTAATTATAATTGTGAGTTGAGTTTACTCCTCTTGTTCTTGATTGAACTTCTGAACTTATCTAAGGTAAAGTTCCTCCTTGTAATTTGGGTTCTTGAGACGGGTTCTTCAACGGGTCTAGATTTTAATATAATCTAGGTTCTTGAAAGGGGTTCTCAACGGGCACTGATTCTCCATCCATTGACTTTCTTGAGTTGTTTTTCCAATATTATTGTTGGGTCTCAAAGCAAGTCGATTGGGGTTAACATTAGGGTGAGTATCAAGTACAATGAAATAACAGGAAAATAAAATTTGTCCACTTCCACCAAAACATCCTCAACAAACTCCCCTTAGTATTTTCTTGCTTCGATCCGCAAGTTGAAGAGTGATGGAGGTTGGCTTTAACTCCTCAAGATATAGTTTTTTATGCACCGAGAAGGGTAACAGGTTGACACTTGCCCCCAACTCTAGCAATGCTTGCTCCACTCTAAAATTCCCAATAGTAATGGCAATGGTAGGGCAGCTAGGATCCTTGAACTTGGGTGGAGTATTTGTCCTCAAAATGGGGCTCACTTGATCGGTGAAGAAGGCTTTCTTATGCACAATCAACTTTCTCTTCATGGTACATAAGCCCTTCAATATTTTTGCACAAGAGGGAATTTTCTTAATGGCATCAAGGAGAGGAATGTTGATCATCATTTGCTTAAACATTTCAAGGATATCAAAATAGTTAGCAATTTTAGCAAGTGCCTTCAAACGTTGGAGAAAGAGAGCAGAGAGCTGGGATAAGACAATCATGCCCATTCAAATCAACAATATATGACTTCTCAGGTGTTTCACCCTCTTTGGAGTTACCCTTAGTCTCTTTTTCATTTTTCAAAGTGGCTTTGGGTGGGACTTTAGTTAAAATGGTTTTATCTATTTTCCTCCCACTCTTAAGGGTGGTGATATCCTTGATTTGCTCAAAACTCTCTTTAATAGCATTAGACGATTTAATCATATGTTGACCTTTTGGGTTTTCTTGGGGTTAAGCCAGAAATTTTCCTTTTCTTGTTGGAAAGACCCCGTAGCATTAGTCAACTTAGTGATTTGTGTCTGAATGTCAATAAAAGCGGCAGCATTTTGATTGTTAATTGTGGTTTGATTCTAAATCAATTGATGCATGAAAACCTCCAAATTTTTCTTGTGATGAGGTTGGTATATAGGTGGATTGGGTGGTCCTTGTTGACCAAACCCTTATTGAGGTGGGTTTTGCGAAAACCCTTGTGGATTGGACCGTGGGTATAGGGAGCTAGATGACAAACTATGACCATAATATGATTGATTTTACTTGGGTGGAATGAGAGGTGACAATGAGGTGGATCCATGAGGAATTGGGTTGTCATTCTTCCAACTAAAGTTCTAGTGGGAGCTCCATCCCAGATTGTATGTATTAGAGTGTGGAGAGAATGACTGTCTACTTTGGTTAAACGCATTTACTTGCTCATGGTATACTTCCTTGAGTGCCAGTGTGTTTGGATGCTCTCTAATAGAGTGCACAACACTCCCACATATTGAGCAAGATTCTTCGGTCTTTGCCTTCGTGACATTCGACACCTTATGCCTCCTATTCACCTCTTTGCTCTCCACCTTACGAGAAATTTTGCTATCTTAGCAAGTAAATCTTCTTGGTCATGCAAGTTATACATTCCCGCCCACTTGGTTGACTTACCGGAGAGGACCTTGACACATCGGTGGGATCCGTGATATCCCAAAATTAGGCATTCTCCACCAATGTGTTAAAGTACTCAAGGGCCTAATCGAGATTCTTACTCAAAAACTCTCCGTTGCACATCATGTCAATGAATTTTCGGTGGCCCGGTGTAATTCATTCGTGGAAGAAACTAACCAATTGCCATGGTTCGAATCCATGATGTGGAATGGAGTGCAACAAGTCCTTGTATCTATCCCCCAACACTAACAGAACTGCTCATTTGGTTTTTTTCAAAATGTTTGAATTTGTTTCTTTAGAACAGTTGTCTTGGACACTGAAAAAAAATTGTTTAGAAATTTGGATAACATTTGTGCCCAAGAACTTATCGAGCAGGGTTTCAATGAGTTCAACCAAGTTTTTACCTTGTCCTTGAGAGAGAAGGTAAATAATTTCATGCGTGCCATGTCTTCCATGGTATAATTTGAAATGAAAGTTCCAATTATTTCCTCAAACTTCTATATGTGTAAGTATGGATTTTCTCGTTCCACTCCATGGAATTGAGGAATAATTGCAACATATCCGGTTTAACAAGGAAGCCATGTGTTTGCACAGGTAGAAGTATGCATTCGGGGGTTTGGCACTTAGGGATTTTGCACTCCCCCACTAGGGATGTCAATGGACCGAAGCGGGGGCGGAGAGAATAGTCTCCATCCCCGTACCTGCTTAAAAAAACTTTGTCCATCCCCAGTCTGCCGTTGTTAGCGGGTATAATTTTCATCCCCATCCCCATCCCCATCTGCGGATAAATTTTTAATCCCCGTCCCCGCTTCCCCCGTACCCGCCCAAGTCCCAGCCCATATTAAAAAAATTGAATCAAAAATATTATAAAAAATGAAGGAGAAGCTTGAGCTTGAAATCGAATTTGATCATATTGCCACGAGAGGTAAATAAAAATTGAGTGTCGATCACCATAGTATCTAAATGTAACAATGCTTTCACAATTCGTGCAGATGTGGTCTTGAAAATGTACTCAAAGCATACTAAATGTAACAATGGGTCAACAAATTCTTAATTTCTGAACAAAATCAGTTCATGCTGAGATATCCTTCCTATAATGCTTTCATAATTTGTGTAGACAACCAATTCAACACTAGTCTTTGATTTTTTTTTGCTAGTTGAGTTTCATACTGCTCCATAAATCAAATGAATTTTATTGAATAATCATGTGTGGAATGTTAGAATTATAAAACCTTGTGTTGTGGGCTGCCCTTTTATCACGAACCCCTTTCTTGCAAATATATAATCAAAGAATTGCAAATAAATAATCAAGTAAGCATTAATCTTGCACTCCACCCACCACAGCAGAGATAATCTGAAAATAAGACCCAGAGAAAGTAAAGAAATTGAGAAAGAAAGTGAAATAAATACACATAATATACCCAAGAAACAGGAAAAAATTAGCAGACCTTTCAAAACACCAAATTTGATGTCACTGGAAGTTGTCCATAAATAAAACACAAGCATCTAAAGTTTGGTAGAGTAAAATATGGATGTGACAGGAATAGCTTGCGATCAGGTGGCACAGATAGAGGAAGTATCACTGGCAGAGGGAGTCGGTTGGTTGAAGGCTGATCGTTCAGCGAGTAAGTAGTCGGTCGGCTGTGAGGAGTTGCTGAGTGCAGCAATCAAAGATGGAAAGAGGTGGGCAGCTGTGAGGAGCTGTTTCGCTCTGTGTGTGTGTGTGTGTGAGAGAGAGAGAGAGAGAGAGAGGTAGGAGGGCGGCTGAAGGTTGAGTGAAGAAGAGCAGAATAAATTAGGGCTTTAATAGTATTTATATATATTTATTTATTTATTTAACTGGTAACGGGATGGGGCGAGGCAAGCGGAGGTGCGGCGGGGGTAAGGGTTAGTCCATCCCCGCCTCTATCCCCGCACGGGTTTATACTGGTATTCCCGTATACGTCCACCGTCCAATATGCATAGTCCATCTCTGGTCCAGAGGGGCGGGTTTGGACGAATACCCACTTTTCCCCGGTCCACTGCCATCCCTATCCCCCACCCCTCGAATAATTAGCACCATCGTCCCCAAAATTGTCTTCGATGTCCTCGGGTAGGTCTTGATTCATGTTAATGTTTGGTCCTAAGTCACGTCTCACTAGTCTAATTTAATTATCATGTCCCCACATGCAAAAACACTATCTACAATTGGAAATTTGAGCACAAATAGATACAAAGGAGCAACGTACCTTGGCCCGTGATGAGAATCACAAGACTTATCTCCGTTGTCCCCAAATCACCTTCAAACTTGACGCTTAGCCTTCTCCGGCAATGGCCCCAAAAATGCTAGATCATTTTTCCTACCTTCCCGCATGAACCCGGTTGTGTGTATGGCTTATAGAGATTGGAGTGTTTGACTTTTCCCTCGAGTTCAATGCAAGAAGGAGGAAATTTGGGTGTAAATGAACAAAAATATACGTGTGTGCAAAATTGCTCTCCAATCGTAGAGAGTGTTGCAATGTCGTGTTTTACTTGGAATGAGTATTCCAATGTCGTCTTCTTAGGAAAGGCGAGGTCAGGTGTTCTTGAAGAGTGGTTTGTAAAAAACTAAAATTAAAAAATCTTGTGATTTGAAATTTGGTGGGTTGTGAATTGAGAAATATGCAAGAAAACAAGGTTGGCTAATCCATACAGGTCATTCTTGAATGATTCGTAGGAAGTGAGGGCCTAATGTAGTTGTGTTGGAAAAGCGCATATCCCGTGACAAGTCTATGATGTATCAAAAGCCCACAATCACGTCCACACTCAATCTAGTCAAACCAAACACTTTACACTAAAAGGAAGAGTGAGAGAAAGTCGATTTCAAATACCCAAAGAGGATGGTCCTTCTTAGATTAGCCAACTAAAGTTTTAGCTAGCTATGGTAAAAGCAAAAACAAACATGAAGTAGAGAAACATGGTAGTGAAATCAAGCATGGACTTGTATTAATGTAAGAGAAGGTTTAAACTACAAGAGAAAGGTTGTTCATACCCAAATGTAAAGCATGAGGGGAACAAATCCCAAATGTGAAAAAAAACTACAAGAAACTTAGCTCAACTTGATTGCAACTTTGATTAAAAAGAGATTTGAGTGCAGGAGGCAAAGATTACAAGTAAATGGAGCTTACTATATTGAAAATGGTGAAGGAAAATGTAAAACCCAGCTTTCTCTCTCTAGAACTTCATCTTCTACCTTGGACCTTCTCTCTCTAAATGCTTGATGATCTAAAATTGTATGTAGGAAGTATCTATTTTCGTTCATTCCCCATTCTCTTAGTATGAGTGGCTGACTTGGAGTGATTGGAGAAAGATTGTCCACAAAAGTTTCCAAAATCAATCAAAGTATGGTCCTCCCATGCTTTTCCAACCACTCCCTCTCTCCACATTGGCCACGCACTCCTCATGCATAAAATTTGAATGTAGGGGTTAGGTGATCATCATGGAGTGTTAGACTTGTTAGAACATGGATTAGGTGACAAAAGGTGGGCCTCTATATTTGGTGGAGTCATTTGGAAAAGGATCTGGGATTTTCGAGCATTTTCTACAGGTAGCTCGTAAGGCTCCTACCGATTGCTCATTTCTAGTAGGGTCTGCCACTTATAGCTCATGTAGGGAGGCATTGGTAACTACTTTCCAATAGGGTATTCTACAAGTAGCTTGTAAACCTGCTACCGATAGCTCATTTCCAGTAGTCTTCTACCAATAGCTCCATGCAAGGAGGTACCAGTAGCTCCTCTCCTTGTCTTGAAATTCTTGGTTCCTTGAGCTCTCGAGCCATCCGTCATGAGATCCTTTATTCCCCATTGACCTCGATCACTTAATGGGACGCTTTATGTTTACCCTTTCCAACCTATCACTTGCAATCAAGCTAGTCTCCATTAATTATCAATTGGAATCCATTTCCCCAAAAATTCACTACAAAACAAGTAAAATTGGATGCAATGAAGGTGCTTAATATGCAATGTTCCACACACATCACATGTATCAACCCACCAAGAGTGGTGTTTAATAAAAAATATGCACATACACCCATACTCATATCGAATGCCCATGAATGCGATGTTACCCATGCATGTGCAAATTTAATGCACAATTATATTTCATATCATTATGCAATCAATTGCAATTTATATCTCATGCTCATCACATAATATGACATACAATGAACATATAATTTTCCACAAGCAATCCGAAGCATGTTACATGTGGTATCAACCCAATTAACATACTTTCATTCATAAGCATTTTATCAAACACTTAATAGGCAAAATTATGTAAACACATAGCATACCCAAACAACATACACATCATGAAATTCAAACCAAACAATTTCATGAACCCAAATTATACAAGAATTATTTTTAACATATTCTTATATCCATTTTTCCATATTCTAAAAACCCTACATGTGTTATAAATGAGAATTCATCTTTAACACCTTACCCATTTCATATTATAACCCTAGTTAGGAAATGAACCATATTAACACCCTACCCATTTCATATTTTTCCGTTTCGTCATCCAATTTCTAAAAAGAACTGGGTTTTTAACCCGTACCATAATAATTAATTACCATTTTTCCCTTTTTAATAAAATTTCAAGTTTCTCGGGTTTTACATATAAATACCCTTTACATTTTCATTTTCTCTTAATTATGCATGTATGACTATGGGTACTTTAGAGCATCTAATTGGTGTTTACCAATTGTCCACTTTTCATGATTTAATTCTAAATTAAATCTTCAATTTGTGTAGTTGTAAGCAACAAGGTCCCTAAAGAACTTATTTGAGCTCAATCCGATGTCACGATAAGTTTTTAGAAGAGCACCACAACAAAATAGCTTAAACTAGGCTTGATGTACCTATTCAAATCCAATAGGTTCAACCTGTACAAAATATTGTTTAACCGATTCAAGTTCAACAGGTTCAATGTGAGACCCGAGCTTGCATAATAGGAATTTTAATATTAGGAACGCGAATGCTAATTTATCTCATTAAAGTAAATTTTAATCCAGTGAATTTAAAAGTAAGCTATCAGAAATACGGGGGATAGTGTGTAGATTTCGATAATAAAATTTTGGGTTTAATTTCAAAAATAAAAGGTTTTTGGTGGATATATACATATATGAACATATTCATATATCTAAACATATATTATATAGATGTATCTATTATAATAAAACTGAAATGCTAAATTAAAAGTTGGTGGGGGTGTTTAGTTAGTGGGCTCTCCACTAACTACAATGTGTGGTTGTCATTCGGAGGGGGAATGCAAGTGGGCTCTCCACTAGTGCTTGTTGCTTAGAAGACTACACATAGAAAATTTGGGGGAGAGTAAAGGAAGGCTAAGGAGTTTTGACATAGGAGAATTTTGATGGAAGGCTTTCACACTAGAAACTATTTGGAGCAAAACAAAAAAAAAAGAAAAAGAAAAAGAAAAGAGGTAGGCTAGGAGGTACGCAAGGTGGGAAATTGATGGGTCTTGATGCTCATCCTCACTTAAAGTAAATAACATGTTTTTGCATTTTCATAATTCTATGAGAATGAATTAGATTCAAGTATGCTCTTGTATTTTCATAATGTCATGAGAAAAACTTGATTCAAGCATGTGAATGATTTTAATCGATTCAAATATATTAGTTTAATCAGTTCGAGTAGGTTATTTTATTTGATTCGATTAGGTTATTTTATTCGGTTCAAATATATTATTTTAATCGGTTCAAGTAGGTTATTTTTTTATTCGAGTAAGTTATCTTATTTGATTCGAATATAATATTTTTGAAGCTCTTAAGGAGTTTTAAAGTTGTTATTTGGGGTTTGTAGGGCCTATCATGACTCATTTTCAGTCAAAAAAAAAATTACTCTATAATAATGGATTTAATCTCTTAAAATAATCAATGATAAAAATGATTTAAACACTAAGAGTTTAAAAAGAAACTCTTAAGCTTAGGGGAGGGGTAAGATCGAGCTTAGTAACATACGAGTAGAGTAAGAAGGGTGTGTGTATACGTATATGAATATAGGCATCGAGGACATCTTGAATGCAATTGTAACCATATGAGTGTCAAGCCCAGAGATATCAACATCGAAGAATGTTTTTCTTAAAGCTCTAGCAGAGGGATACACTCTGCTAAACTACCTATTGGATATTGATTTATTTAATGACTAGAATTTGGATTGAGCCTATGTGGCGTAGTGTCTGTGTGGCGTATCATGCTTGTCTAGCATATTTTGCTTGTGTGGTGGTGATTTGCCTGTGGGGCAAACATGCATAGTATTAGTATGGTGTAGTGGGTTTTTTGTGTGAAGTTGTTGTGATAACGCTTATCTTTATGGAAAGTTGATAGGTTCTAAATAAGGAAGTCTTCCTTAATATTCGTCGGGTTTTGTTTGTGCATATCCTGTTACGTTCATGCGCTTATTAAAAAATTCTTATTAGTTTTAGGTACTAATAGTGATGCGAGAAGTTCAATGCCGAGTCTAGATGGCAATTTGCGTTGTTGCTGAGAGGTCTTCATGTCTTTTGTATGTAAATGTGATATGGTAAATATTGGGCTTGTAATGATTCTTTGTAGCATGTAATTAAGAATGGCACATGGTGAGTCAACCACCTAAGAGTATTTTGCTAAACTCTGTTCTCGTTTGAAGGTTACAATATGTACAAGTATGTGTGTGGGTTAAATAGCAGGTGCTCAGGGAACATGTTGTGTTTTCAATGGTTGATTTTTTATTATTTTTTAAATTTAATCAATTGAGTTAGATTTTGCACCCCAGGCAGGGGTGTTACATTCAATGCCAATTCCAATAGGTTCAACCCCAAGTACAAGATACTGTTGAACTGGTTCATCGTTCAGCGGGTTAAACATACTTTTCAACCAATTCAAGACTAACCAGAACCTTGTTCAACCAATTTAACGCGTGATTCAACCTTAAATCGAAACTTATGATATAGTTCCAACTTCTTTTTCACCATCAAAACTCAATTCTAACACCACCAAACCCACTACCTATACTACAAAGGTACATCTAAAAGGTTAAGAACATATTAATTCAAGGAAAGCAATTCATCTTTAATGTATCATTTTTCCCTACAATCCCAAGCATGGTCTTCCCATGCTTCACCAACCACCCTTCTTCTCTCTCTTGCTTCTCCCCATTCTCTTACTTCAAATCTGACTTTAGGGGTTAGGAGAGCATCATAGGGTGTCAAACATGTCAGGGTATGGCTTAGAGGACAAGAGATTGATGTGAAACCCGCCAAGAATAACGAGAACCAACAACGAAAAGGAACCCAAGATCGTTCTACGTTCAGAGTTGAATGGAAGACCTCGACCCGTTGTTCACGACAAACAAGAACCTTGGTATATAGACCTCAACCCGCTGTTTGTGAAACAAGAACCTTGGTTTAAAGGAAGACGCCACAAACGGTATGGAAATCCGTTTGATAAGTCGATAGTGAACGCCACGCCACGGGAAATCCCGATAAGTTCGTCTAGTTCTTCAAAGAACCAAAGAGAAATATACTCTCACAATTTGCTGAATCATAATCTGAATTTTCATTGATTTGAAGGCCTATTTATAAAGGCTAGTCATTACAAGGAAACAAATCCTAATTTAATAAAGAAACAAATCCTCATCTAATAAGGAAACAAATCCTAATCTACTAAGGAAACAAATCCTAATCTAAATAGGAAACAAATCCTAATTTAAATAGGAAACAACTAAAGTCTAAAAAAGTGAATAGTGCACATTACTGTAGCGTGAACAGTAACGGTGCTACAGTAACTATGACAACCCTAGTTCATAAGAAATAAAAAAACATGTGGACCAAGCATCCTCAAGCCCATTTATTCTAAAAATAATAATCCTTTAAATAAATTGGAGGCCTTAACATCAACGGGCCAATGTAAGCTTAACCTTAGCCGGATTCTTCTAGAATTTGAATTATATTGATGAATCTTTGTTGCCCAAGTGGATCATGCTCCATGGGCCTCCACGAACTTGCTTGAGTCCATGCCTCTTGAATTAGACCATTGAGTACCTCCTTAAACTTCCTTGCTCGTGCTCTCGTAACCGGCCCAATTCTATTATCTTTCACATCTTCGAATTTGTGTTTCCTTGAGCATCTTATGGATTGCATCA
>CM042193.1:19963106-20261494 GCA_023539305.1 Ilex asprella | reverse complement strand
AAGACTTTGTGGTGTAAGCTAGGTACTAAGCTATTGTTTTCTACAACTTGTCACCCACAAACTGATGGTCAAACTGAAGTAGTAAATAGGACTTTGTCTACTTTATTGAGGGCTATCATTAAAAAGAACATCAAGACATGGGAAGAATGTTTACAGCATGTTGAGTTTGCTTATAACAGATCTGTTCATTCTGCTACTAAATTTGCACCATTTGAAATTGTGTATGGATTAATCCTTTAACTCCATTGGATTTATCTCCTTTACCTTTGACTGAGCATGTTAACTTCAATGGCAAGAAGAAAGCTGATTTTGTCAAGAAGATTCATGAGAAAACAAGATTCAACATTGAGCGAAGAACGGAGCAGTATGCAAAGCAAGCAAACAAGGAGCGTCACAAGATGATTTTTGAACTCGGAGATTGGGTTTGGCTGCATATGAGAAAAGAGAGATTTCTGGCGCAAAGGCGTTCCAAATTGCTTCCAAGGGAAGATGGTCCTTTCCAAGTCCTAGGGCGCATAAATGACAACGCCTACAAGCTAGATTTACCTGGTGAGTACAATGTAAGTGCTACTTTTAATGTTACTGATTTGAGTTCTTTTGATGTAGGTGATGATTTGAGGGCAAATCCTTTTCAAGAGGAGGGGAATGATGCGAATCATGGCCCAACTTCAAGAGATCTAGTTAAAGTTTCAATTGAGCCGGTTACGAGAGCACGAGCAAGGAAGTTTAAGGAGGTACTCAATGGTCTAATTCAAGAGGCATGGACTCAAGCAAGTTCGTGGAGGCCCATTGACCATGATCCACATGAACAACAAAGATTCATCAACATGGTTCAAGTTCTAGAGGAATCCGGCTAGGCTAAGGCTACGCTTAAATTGGCCCGTTGTTGTTAAGGCCTCCAATTTATTTAAAGGATTATTATTATTAGAATAAGTGGGCTTGAGGATGCTTGGCCCACATGTTTTACTTCTTATGAAATAGGATTTTCGGAGTTACTGTAGCACCGTACTGTTCATGCTACAGTAACAGCGCACTATTCATTCTTGTTAGGGTTTGATTGTAAGGCTTGATTGCCAAGTACTTTCCTTATAAATTTAGGCATGTGAGTTTTTCTTTTTAGGAAAGTAAGAGATATTCCTTAAATAGGATAAGCTATTTTTGGAAGTTTCCTAATCCTTGTAATGACTTAGCCTTTATAAATAAGCATTCAAATTAATGAAAATTCAGATTGTTATTTAGCAAATTGTGAGAGTATATTTCTCTTTGGTTCTTTGAAGAACTAGACGAACTTATCGAGATTTCCCGTGACATTCACTATCGACTTATCAAACGGATTTTCATACCGTTTGTGGCGGCTTCCTTTATACCAAGGTTCTTGTTTCACAAACAGCGGGTTGAGGTCTATATACCAAGGTTCTTGTTTGTCGTAAACAACGGGTCGAGGTCTTCCATTCAAATCTGATCGTAGAAAGATCTTGGGTTCCTTTTCGTTGTTGGTTCTCGTTATTCTTGGCGTGTTTTCACATCAGGTACTTATTTCATCTCCACTATGCATGTCAAGCTCTAAAATGTGAATCAAATCAGTAAATTACCAAAATTATACATTCAAGGTGCACTATAGTTGAGATTGAAAGAAAACTCATATGTATTACTCAGGTATAGGATAAATCTCTATGATGTACTCACGTGTTCAAAGTTCAAAATGAAGATCAAACTATCACTAAACCCATACACTTTGAATAGGGGAATGTGGTTCAACATTTAGATATTTTTTACAAAAAAATTAAAAACTTTCACTTATTTTCAACTATTCTATACAAAAAATTGGTAGAGTATGAGAGTGGTGCATTTCACCACTAAATGATATTATCAAAAAGAAATTGGTGTATCATATAAATGGTGCACCCCCCAACTTGAACTATGCATTTTCTTCAATGCAACAAAAAGATATGAAATGCAATGATGGACTTAAAAAGATAAGAAGGGTAGGAGAACTTAATGCAATGAGCTTTGACAAAACCACACTATCTGCAAATGTGAAGAAAGAACACTTTGCACAGTTGAAAGTAAGTGAACAATTTAACTTGCAAAGTAAAGAATAAAGACAAACAAATGTACACTAAAATCTAATTGAACAGCTATGTCTCAACAAGGATAGACCGGATCCACCAACTCCTCTTCCACAGTTTGAATTTCAAAACCCTCAAAGAATGATTTAAGTCTTTGGCCATTGGCCTCTAATGTTTTACCATCTCGAGGTTTACTATATCCATGGCTCAGTTTGGGTAGGCCACCTTGACAATATAGGGGCCATCCCAACATTACCGTAGTTTCCCTTGAAAAATGGAGAGGCGAGAATTATACAAGAGCACTTTTTGGCCAAGCTCAAATGCCTTTTTCAAAATGGATTTATCATGGAAAACCTTTGCCCTTTCTTTGTGAATTTTTGAGCTCTCGTATGCATATCTATGAATTTCCTCCAATTTATTCAACTTCAACTTCCTTTGTTCCCCAACTATTCTCAAATTGAAATTCAAGGTTTTTATGACCCAATATGCCTTGTGCTCCATCTTTACTGGCAAGTGACAAGCTTTGCTGTAGACTAGCCAAAAAGGAGACATACCTAGGATGGTCTTATAGGCAATGTGGTAAGCTCACAAGATATTAGTCAATCTAAGTGACCAATCTTTTCAACTTGGGTTAATCGTTTTCTCTAGTATGTTCTTTATCTCCCTATTGGCCAACTCAACTTAGCCATTAGTCTGTGGGTGAGAACCTGTGGACACCTTGTGTGTTATGCCATATTTATTCATCAAGGAAGCAAATGGTCTATTGCAAAAATGAGAACCTCCATCACTTATCATTCCACGAGGTATCCTAAACCTAGAAAAAATATTTTCATTTAAAAACTTGACCACGACTCAATGGTCATTGGTCTTGGTCGAGATTGACTCCACCCACTTGGACACGTAATCACTACCAATAAGATATAAAGATAGTCAAAGGACATAGGGAAAGGACCCATGAAATCGATGCCCCAATAATCAAATATTTCAATGACAAGCACGAGGGAGAGGGGCATCATGTTTCTATGGGTCACACTTCTCCACCTTTGACACCTATCACATTGTTTGAGAAATGAGACACAATCTTTAATTAATGAAGTCCAATAAAAACCGCTTTGTAAAATCTTAGCTAAAGTTTTCTTGGAAGAGAAGTGCACAACACAAATCTCAGAATGGCAGAAGGAAAAGACATGATGTTGTTAATTTTCCAGTACACACCTCCTCATGATTTGATCAGGGCAATATTTGAACAGGTACGGGTTGTCAAAGTAGAAATACTTCACATCTGCCATGAATCTCCTCTTATCTTCTGGGCTCCAATGCGGCGGTAGTTGTCTTGTGGCAAGAAAATTGCAAATATCAACATACCACATACAAACTTAATGAATAAATAATAAATACTCATTGGGCAAAAATAAAGGATAGGGATGTGCTCTTCAGCGTCTTGGACGATAAGTCCTGACAGATGGTCCGCCATCACATTCTTGACTCCTTTCTTGTCCTTGATGATTAGGCAGAATTTTTGAAAGAAGAGGATCCACCTATTGAGTCTCAGTTTAGCGTCTTGCTTAGACAACAAATATTTCAAAGCATAGTGATCAGTGTAGAATACAATAGGTGAACTAATGATGTACGACCTAAATTTATCCAATGCAAACACTACAACTAGCAACTCTTTTCAAGTGGTTGTGTAATTCATTTGTGCTTCATTTAGAGTTTTGTTAGCATAGTATATTACATATGACCTTTTGTCTTCCCTTTGACGTAGCACTACGCCGACCATGTAATCACTCGCATCGCATATGAGCTCAAATGGTAGTTCTCCCTTGGGTGGTCACATGATTGGAGGTGAAGTAAGAATGCTTTTGAGTTTTTTGAAAGATGCCTCACAATTATCCGACCACACAAAGGCCCCAAACACTTAAAAGTCATCCATGAAAACCTCCACAATCTTCTCCACCATGTCATTGAATGTCCCTATCATACATCTTTGAAAAGTTCTCGGGGCATTGCACAAACCAAATGGCATTTGGAGATAGGGATTAGTACCAAAGGGGCACGTGAATGTGGTATTCTCTTGATCCTCCAAGGCAATCTCTATTTGATTGTAGCTGGAATAGTCATCCAAGAAGCAATAGAAAAGGTGCTTGGCTACCCTCTCTAGCACTTGATCGAGGAATGGCAAAGGAAAGTGATCCTTCAGAGTGCATGAATTGAGCTTCCGATAATCGATGCAAATTGTCCAACCAGTGACCACCCTTGTTGTAATCAACTCATTCTCTTCATTTGCTATTATAGTGACTTTCGACTTCTTTGGTACCACTTGCGTGGGACTAACCCATTTATAATTGGCAAATGTAAAAATAATGCCCATGTCAAGTAGCTTGAGCACTTCATCTCTCACCATATCCTTCATGATAGGATCTAGTCTTCATTGTAGTTATCGGGATGGCTTGGTGTCTTCTTCTAGATAGTTTCTGTGAGTTCAAATGAGAAGGCTAACTCCTCTTCTTACCTTGGCTTCAAAGAAGAGCTTCTCCCCCCCTGAAAATGTTTTGTGCTCCCCTAAAAATACATATTTGAGTGTAGATGGTAATGGCTTCAACTCCAAAGTAGGTGTTTGGACCATTGATGGAAAAATCTTCTTTTATTGTGGTGGAAGTTTTACAAATGTTGGGTTTCCAATCCCCCATGCCTTGCACATTTTTCGATTCCTCATCTTCAATAAAATCTTCCTCCTGCAACTTGGTGTTGAAAAGTAAGTCGTTGTGATCCTTGACCAAAGTGTCAATCTGATTGATCTTATGGACTTCCTCATTGCTTGCAAAGGTTAAACACATTGAGATCCATGGTCATGTTTCCAAATGCTAGTGTCATTAGACCATTCCTGCAATTTATCACAACATTAGATATAGCAAGAAAAGGCCAACCTAATGATTGTTTGAAATACCTAACCTCAACTAACCCCTAATTACTCTCCCTCAAATGATGCAATGTATGGCCGGGGGAGAAAGATTTCTTCCCCTAGGGATAGTGTCAAAAGAAAGGGCAATGAGGCAAGGGAAATGGGATGATGTAGAATGGAATGCGTATGCACAAAAATGCTCCCCAATCGCAAGGAGACTTTCGTGTGTCGTGTGATACTTGGAAGAGTATTCCAAGGTCGTATCCACAGGGAAGGAAGTGTGTCAAGTTTGAAGTGATTTGGTGAAACACGGAATGTAAAAATATTTTGTCTTGCGATTTGGTTGGTGAAGTGTGAGCTAATGAGAATCTAATGGGAAACAAGTGTTGGCAAGTCCAAGAGGTTACTCCAATGGGTATGTCACCTCAACTCAACCCACTCCTCCGATTGGGTATGAATGAATGTTTGATTCACGGAAAGCCGGGGATGATATCAGTGAGTATCTAAGCATAAACCGTGACTAGGCCTACGGTTTATCAAAGTCTCATCGAATCACCCACCTTCAATCTGGTCAAAACAAACCATTTGACTCTAAAGGGAGGGTGGAGAAAGAGTTGAAATGGTGTGCCCAAAGAGAGATCCCCCTTGGTCTTGCCAACTTGAAAATTTAGCTATTCATACTTGAAATGAGAATGACTATGTAATGAAAGTGCATTGTAATGAAATGAAGGTCTAGAGTAACTAAATGCAATAACTCACAAGCTAAGTTTGAAAAAGATGAAAACCCATTTTTAATCGATGAAAAATGAAGAACTAGAGAACATTAATGGCAAAGCATTGAAATGAGCATTAAACTAGGAACCAACATAAATGAACTAGCATTCATAGCATTCCAAGAAGTTCTCAAGATCCTTAAAAAACATTCCAAGCTAAAACAATGGAGAATACATGAAAAACGTCACTTTCTCTCTCTAGAATCCACTATTCATCTTCTTCTACCTCAGAACTTCTATCCCTATATTTCATACCATACAAAATGTAACTCCCATTCCAACCCCTCTTTCTGGAGAAGTAAGCAGCTCCCCTCCAAAATCGTGCAAGAGAGCATGGCTGACCATCTGGAGGTGGTAGTCAACCAAAGGGGGTAGGGGGCAGCTAGGGCCAGACCCATGTCAGGGGCTGTTTTTACCCTTCTTTCTCACTCTTCATTAAATGTTGTAGCTTAGGGTTCAAAGGAAGGAGAGGGCACGCTGATCAGTATCCTGGGTGTGTCAGAAAAGTGGTGGAGTCGCACTGGTGGGGCCCTCAAAACAGCTGAACAGATCTATAGAATTTGGGCACGTCAAGAACGTGGTACCAGTACCCCCATTCCAGTAGGTTTTGGGTACCGGTACCATTCTGCTTACTTATCTGCAACTCTTGATTTTTTTGCTCCCGAGCTATCCTCATCCTATCTTTTCACTTCCCTTCAACCCAAGAGGTGTGGGAGGGTCTTTAAAACCATGATTGTCTCCATTCAACTGCAAGTACAACCACATGGCGTTAAGACTTCAATTATCATAACTTATATCATTTAAAGCTTAAAAACACACAATGAGTTGATTAGCATCTCAGAATATACAAAGTTGTGTGCTAATCACCTAATATGACAGAATTATATGAACTAGGATTAGCAACTAGATGAGTATCAAGTACAATAAAGTCAACGGGAAAATAAAATTTGTCCTTTAATTAAAACATTCTCAACTACTCCCCTTGATGTTCTCACGCTTTGATCCGCTAGTTGAAGAGTAAATGGGGTTGGATTCAACTCTTCAAGTTACAATTGTTGATACTCCCAACTCTTGCAACGCTTACTCCACACGACAATTTCCGATGGTAGGGATCCTTGAACTTGGGTGGGGTGTTGGTCCTCAAAATAGAACTCACTTACTCGGTGAGAAATGCCTTCTTGTGGACATTCAACTTCCTTCTCACTGTGCACAAATCTTTCAATATCTTCGCACAAGAAGGTATTTGTTTGATGGCAACAAGGAGAGGAATGTTTATCTTCACCTGATTAAAAATTTCAATAATATCAAAATAATTAGTAAATTTAGCCGATGACTTCAAACGTTGGGGAAAAGTGGTCGGGATAGGACAACCATGCACATTCAAGTCAACAATCTTTTGCTTTTCAACTGTTTCACCCTCTAGTCTCTTTTTCATTTTCCAATGTGGCTTTGGGTGAGACTTCAGGCAAAATGATTTTATCAATTTCCTTACCACTCCTAGTGGTGGTGATTGCCTTGAGTTGCTCACAACTCTCTTTGGTAGTATCAGATGATTCAATCACATGTTGACCCCTTGGGTTTTCTTGGGGTTAAGCGGGAAATTTTCCTTTCTCTTGTTGGGATGACCCAATAGCATTGGTCAACTTAGTGATTATAGTTCGGATGTCATTAAAATCGACGGCGATTTGATTGTTGATTATGGTTTGACTTTTTATGAATTGATGAACGACATCCTCTAAATTTCTCTTGTGAGGAGGTTAGTAGGTGGGTGGGTTAGGTGGTCCTTGTTGACCAAACCCTTATGGAGGTGGATTTTGTGAAAACCCTTATGGATTGGACCGTGGGTATTGGGAGCTAGAGGACGTACCATGACCATAGTATGATTGGTTTTGATTGGGCAGAATGGGAGGTGACACTGAGTTAGACCCATGAGGAATAGGCTCCAAATAAAGTTAGAGATGGTTGCTCCATCCCGGATTGTATGTGTTAGAGTGTGGAGAGAATGATTGCCTACTTTAGTTAAAAGCATTCACTTGCTCATGGTATATCTCTTTGAGTGCTGGAATGTTCAAGCACTCCGAAATAGAATGCTCAACACTCTCACAAATAGAGCAAGACTCCTCTGCCTTTGTGATATTTAAGACCTCACACGTCCAATTCACCTCTCGACACTCTACCTTGTAGGACAATTTTGTTATTCTACCAAGCAAGTCTTCTTGGTCACGCAAGTTATAAATCCCCTCTCCACTTGGCTGACTATTCGGAGAGGACCTAGTCACATCGGTGGATTCGTGATATCCAAAGATTGGACATTTTCCACCAATGTGTTAAAGTACTCAAGGGCCTCATCGAGATCCTTACTTTGAAACTCTCCGTTGCACATCATGTGGATGAATTGTCGATGGCCTAGTGTAATTCCTTCATAGAAGAAACTCACCAATTGCCATGACTAGAATCCATGATGTGGAATGGAGTGTAACAAGTTCTTGTATCTATCCCCAACATTAATAGAACTGTTCATTTGGTTTTTCCAAAAAATTTTGAATTTGTTTCTTAAGAGAAGTTGTCTTGGGCACCAAATAATTTTTTTAAAAAAATTTAAAATTCATTTGTGCCCAAGAACTTATCGAGTGGGGTTTCAACGTGTTCAACTAAGTTCTAGCTTTGTCCTTGAGGGAAAAGGGAAATAATTTCATGCGTGCCATGTCTTCCATGGCATGATTTTTAATGAATGTTCCAACTATTTCCTCAAATTCCTGAATGTGTATGGAAGGATTTTCTTGTTCCACTTTGTGGAATTGAGGAAGTAATTAAAACATGCTCGGTTTGACAAGGAAGCCATGCGCTTGCATGGGTAGAAGTATGCATAAGGGGGTGGTGCTTCAAGTAGGTTAGAGATAATCCCTTATTGAACTCACCGTAGGATCAATAGGAAGATTATTTCCTTCATTTCTCGGAGGGGGAATTGCATTCGAGGGTTTTGTATTCCCTGCCCATCGGATTGTGATCACCATCATCCCCAAAATTATCTTTAGCGTCCTTGGGTGGGTCTTGGTCTATACTCATATTTGGTCATATGTGATGTGAACCCCAATCGACATGCTTTGAGACCCAACAACAATATTGGAGAAACAACCAAAAAAAGCCAAACTCAGGTCTATGGATGGAAAATTTAGACCCATTGAGATCTTGTGTCAAGAACCTAGATTATATTAAAATCTAGACCATTGAAGAACCTGTCTCAAGAACCCAAATTACAAAAAGGAACGCCACAAAGGTTGTGATTTACCTTTGATAAGTTCAAAAGTTCATTCAAGAGCAAGAGGAGTAAACTCAACTCAACTCATAATCAAAATTCATTATGTATTGTCTCCCATATTGTCCCCTTTTTCATTGATTAAACGCCTATTTATAAGGCTGGTCATTACAAGGAAACAAATCCTAATTTAATAAAGAAACAAATCCTAATCTAATAAGGAAACAAATCCTAATCTACTAAAGAAATAAATCCTAATCTAATAGGAATAACTAAAGACTAAAATTTATGACCCTTTCTCTCAAAAATGCCCACGAGTGAATAGTGTCATGAGTACTGTAGCATAAACAGTACCGTGCTACAGTACTTATTCTAAACCCTAGTTCAAATAAAATAATAAGACATATGTGGGCCAAGCATCCTCAAACCCACTTATTCTAAACTAATAATAAAAACTGTTTAAACAAATTAAAAGCCTTAACAACAAAAGACCCTATCTCTAAGTCATGTCTTTATGTCTTTCATAGCATGGATCAAGTGGATCAAAATTGGTTCTCCTTCTTTTAAGTCATGTCTTTATGTCTTCCATAGCATGGATCAAGTGGATCAAAATTGGTTCTCCTTCTTTTAAGTCCATCTTGAGTGTTGGGCTCTTGCTAACTTCATCCCAAGTGGATTGCACCAATCCTTGCATTGCTTCCTTGATCTTCTTGGCTCTTGATCTTGTAATTGGTCCATATAGACATGCAAAGGATCTTTAAGAGTAGGCCCATCTTAGTTCTCATCATTGATGTGAACCCCAATCAACTTGCTTTGAGACCCAACAACAATATTGGAGAAACAACCCAAGAAAGCCAAACTCAAGTCTATGGATGGAGAATTTAGACCCATTGAGATCTTGTGTCAAGAACCTAAATTATATTAAAATCTAGACCCATTGAAGAACCTGTCTCAAGAACCCAAATTACAAGAAGGAACGCCACAAAGGTTGTGATTTATCTTTGATAAGTTCAAAAGTTCATTCAAGAACAAGAGGAGTAAACTCAACTCACAATCAAAATTCATTATGTATTGTCTCCTATATTGTCTCCCTTTTCATCGATTAAACACCTATTTATAAGGCTGGTCATTACAAGGAAACAAATCCTAATCTAATAAGGAAACAAATCCTAATCTACTAAGGAAACAAATCCTAATCTAAATATGAATAACTAAAGACTAAAATTTGTGACCCTTTCTCTCAAAAATGCCCATGAGTGAATAGTGTCATGGGTACTGTAGCATGAACAATACCGTGCTATAGTACTTATTCTAAACCCTAGTTCAAATAAAATAATAAGACATATGTGGGCCAAGCATCCTCAAACACACTTATTCTAAACTAATAATAAAAATTCTTTAAACAAATTGAAAGTCTTAATAACAAAAGACACTATCTCTAAGTCATGTCTTCATATCTTCCATAGCATGGATCAAGTGGATCAAAATTAGTTCTCCTTCTTTCAAGCCCATCTTGAGTGTTGGGCTCTTGCTAGTTTTATTCCAAGTGGGTTACACCAATCCTTGCATTGCTTCCTTGATCTTTTTGGCTCTTGATTTTATAATTAGTCTATCTAGACATGCAAATGATCTTTAAGAGTAAGCCCACCTTAGTTCTCATCAATATGACACGTCTCACTAGTCTATTTTGATTGTCACGTCCCACATGCAACAACACTACTTACAATTGACAAAAAAGTATACACAAGTATGTACAAAGGATCAGTGTACCTCGGCCCGTGGTGAGAATCACAGGTTTTACCTCCATAGTCCCCAAATCACCTTCGAATTTGACGCGTAGCATTCCCCAGCAACGACACAAAAAATGCGTGAATGGTTTTTCTTACACGTCCAACACGAGCCCGAATTGTGTGTATGCTTGTACGAGTTGGTCAGTGTCACTCTCCCTTGGGTTCGTGCAATAAATGGGGGAAATCGTGTGTGTGGACAAAAATGTGTGTGTGTACAAAAGTGCTCCACAAGCATAGAGAGACTTGCAATGTAGTGTTTTACTTGAAATGGGTATTCCAAGGTCGGCTCCTCAGGAAAGAAATATCAAATTGCTTTAAAGGATGATTTGTAAAGAAATGAAAATTGGAAAGTCTTGTGAATTGTGTATTGGAGAGTTATGTTTGGGTAAAAATGCAAGAAAGCATGGGTGATGTGAAACCCGCCAAAAAAAACGAGATCCAACAATGAAAGGAACCCAAGATCGTTCTACTATCAGATTTGAATGAAAGACCTCGACTCGTTGTTTACGACAAACAAGAACTTCGGTATATATGACCTCAACCCGCTGTTTGTGTGGAACAAGAACCTTGGTATAAAGGAAGACGCCACAAACGGTGTGGAGACCCGTTTGATAAGTCGTTGGTGAACGCCACGGAAAATCCCAATAAGTTCGTCTAGTTCTTCAAAGAACCAAAGAGAAAAATAGTCTCACAATTTGCTCAACAATAATCTGACTTCTCATTGATTTGAACGCCTATTTATAAGGCTGGTCATTACAAGGATTAGGAAAACTTCCTAAAATTAGCTATCCTAGTTAAGAAATATCTCTTACTTGTTGGTAAAAAAATATCTCTTATTTTCCTAAGACTCTTACTTGAAGAAAGAAAAAAAAATCAGCCCTTAATTGGCTGATCACATGCCTAAATAGAAAAAGGAAAGTACTTGGCATTCAAGCCTTACAATCAGACCCCCAAAAGAGTGAATAGTGCACGGGTTACTGTAGCATGAATAGTGTGGTGCTACAGTAACTTTAAAAACCCTAATTCATAAGAAATAAAACATGTGGGCTAAGCATCCTCAAGCCCACTTACTCTAATAATAATAATCCTTTAACAAATTGGAGGCCTTAACAACAATAGGCCAATTTAAGGTTAGCCTTAGCCCCTAGCCGGATTCTTCTAGAACTTGAATCATGTTGATGAATCTTTGTTGTCCAAGTGGATCATGGTCATTGGGCCTCCACGAACTTGCTTGAGTCCTTGCCTCTTGAATCAGTCCATTGAGTACCTCTTTAAACTTCCTTGCTCGTGCTCTCGTAACCGGCCTTATTGGAACTTGAACTAGGTCCCTTGAAGTTGTGCCATGATTTGCATCAATGGGTAGCTAATCCATAAATGTCATTCCAATGGGAATGAAATATCGATTCAATTCATTCAACCAACGGTGTCTCGGTGTTTGATTGATTCGTCGGAAGTGAGGGACTAATGTGGATGTTTTGGACAAAAGAATACCCCTTGACAAGTCTACAGTGTATCAAGAGCCCACTGACTTGATCCAAAATTTGTACACCCAAGTGCAGGCGGTCAAGTTATAGTAATAATCCGGTTTGAGTCTGGAGTCCAATCCACAGGGAACTTGTTGTGTTGGTGTTTTAAAATAAGCAGTGATGAATATCAATCGATTGTAACCTTTGTGATTTGCAGTTGTGAGGTTGGGAGATTCTTCCTGGATTGAACATGAAATTATTTCCAATAAGATTTTTCTAGACAAAATATACGATGAATTCAAATGAAAGAAAAGTCACTCTTTAGTTCAAGGATCAGGACATGTAATCAATTATCCGATTTATTATATTTATGCTTAATAACTCAATTAACTCCCGTATCAACAGCAAGTTAATCGGAAGATAAAGATGGACTGTGAGAATTAAGAATATGGTTTCGATGTCTTGTTAGAAGTTTACAAGAATGGTATGTACCGAGACTTAACTCGCCTACGAACAAGCAAGTGTTTCTATAAGAAATCCATTCTTTAATTGAAGCACAATAATGGGGATGATTAAAGGGTAGTCATAAAAATCTAGTCGACATACTTGCCTTGAAACGAGGAGTCTTTCCATGCAAGAGTCATCCGTGTGATTGAAAGACTCTCGATTATACAAAGTACCTTAGCTTTGCTAGATGCAATCAATTATCCAGTAAACATGGAGATATAAACGTTAACCATTAGAACAAAGCACAAATATAACTTTTGAATAATTTATACATGCCTTTCACCTCTTACTAAAGAGTGAATGAGGAACTACTCACTCTTCATGGCTTTGGTAAAGCTAGAAAAGTGAGTGATACTCAACCCTCTAAGTAGAGAGCCTTGTAAAACAAGAGCACAAGAACAAGGAGCCAATCTTCAACAAAGAATGAGTGAATCACGCTCCACCCTTCACGGCTTTGGCAAAGCTCTAGAAAAGTGGAAGAGTTTCACTCCTCTAAGAAAGAAGGAAGCTCAATCTATGGAAGAGTAAGACATGAACAAATTAATGTAAATAAAAGAATGTATGTAAAGATTAAAGAAACAACAACTCTTAACACAAGTAAATGTAAACATAAATGTAAAGACTACAAGTAAATGAAGAAACAACAACTCTTACATTTACAAGTAAATGTAAACATAAATGTAAAGACTACAAGTAAATAAAGAAACAACAACTCTTAACACAAGTGAATTGTAAACATAAATGTAAAGAATTGAGTGGAAGTCTAAGCTTCCCAACTATCTACCAAAGGGAAGAAAACTAAGATAATAGGAAAGGAGAAATGCTGCCTAGTGCCCCCCTTGTTCTCCAAAAAATATGTGTATTTATAGGCAAGGAGAAGGCAAAGGGGGGGTTGAAGAAATAGTGCTGGCCGTCTAAGTCAAAGTGAAAATCTAACCACTCTGCAGGCAGTCTGTCAAGGACGTTCGAACAGTAGGTGATGTTTGAACGTTTTTGCTATATTTGCTCTAAGGGCGTTCGAACGGTGGGTGATGTTCGAACGTTTCTTCTGTCTTTACACTAAGAGCGTTCAAATGCCAACTAGGATCTGTATATATCACTCAGATATCAAATGGCATGTGGTCCTCTGTGGAAATCTCCTGCCACACTCCATGTAGAACTTGTCATAGATTTGCTACAACACACCATATCTTCGGTCAGTCTGGTCTCGTTAGTACTTCAGTGGACGTTCGAACGGTAGGTGGCGTTCGAACGTAATACTTAATTCTCCATGTCTTTGGTTCTTGCCTGCAACACATCTTGTCTCAGCAGTCTGATCTTTGCCTGGTTCAAGTGGACGTTACTACTATATTCCAAGCTTCTCAATTTTGTTCCCCAATGTGCTGGTGTTACGTTCAATTGTACTTTTTGTCGCCCTTGAATCCTTTTTTCATTTTAGAACCTGAAATGTCATCATTTAAACTCCATCAAAGTACAATTAGTCCAAAAAGGGCATAATAATATGCTATATTTAAGTACTAATCACCCACAACCACGTCTGCACTCAAACTAGTCAAACCAAACACTTTACACTACGAGAAAGAATGAAAGAGAGTCGATTTCACATACTCAAAAGGAAATTTCCCTTGGATTAACCAACTAAGAGTTTAGCTAGTCATAGTAAAGGCAAGAACGAACATAATGTAAAGGCATGGTAGTGAAATGGAACATGGAACTTGTGTTGATGCAAGAAAAGGTTTAAACTGCAAGAGTAAAGTCATTCACCCCCATAATACAAAGCTTGAAGAAAAAAATACCCAAATTTAGAAATGAAAATACAAAACTATTAACTAAGCTTGATTACAACTTGAATAAAAGAGATTAGAGTGTGAGAATGAAAGATTACAAGTAAAATAAAGCTTACTACAATGAAAGTGGTGAAGGAAGTGTAAAAACCCAACTTTTTCTCTCTAAAACTTCATCTTTTACCTTGGATCGTCTCTCTATAAAGGCATGTAAAAACTAAATAATTGTGTAAGACCCCCAATTTTCATCCATCCTCTCTCCCTTAGCATGTGTGAATTGAATTGGAATGATTGGAGAGAGGTTGGACACTTCAACAAACAAGTTCAATCCAAAGCATGGTCTTCACATTCTTCACCAACCACCCCTCTTCTCTCTCTTGCTTCTCCTCTCTCTCTTACTTCAAATATGACTTTAGGGGTTAGGAGAGCATCATGGGGTGTCAAACATGTCAGGGTATGACGTAGAGGACCAGAGGTGGGCCCCGGAGTAGGTGGAGTCGTGTGAGCAGGTGTTTGGCAAATCGGGGCAAAACCTACTGATAACGTAAGAAAACTTGTTGGTAGGTTTTTTTTTTAGCATTTGCTACCTGTAGGTAATAGGTCTTCTACTGGTAGGTCTTGACTGGCTTCCGCCAATAGATTTTGGTTGCCTTCTACTGGTAGGTTTTGTCCTGCTTTAGAATTTCCTTGGTTCCTTGAAGTTCCGAGCCATCCATTAGGCGGTCCCTTCTTCCCTAGTGACTTTGAGCAATTTTTTAACTGTAGTTTAACCCAATTCTATTTTAAATTAATTATGCTTAAGCCTATAAAAATTTTATGAAATACATGTTCAGGTCTCACATTCTTATTCAAGACTTTCCTATTATGAATCATTGTGTACTATAGTGGCCATGTTCTCCAAAAAAAAGAAACATACAAATGATTTGGTTTGGGTTTCCTTTTTAATTGGCTTCATTAAATGCTTACCCTTACCATTTTTAGTATTTTTAGGACTTGTGCTTACTTGTGGAGGTTACGGGTTATGACTACCTTTCACAAACAATGTCTTGGATATAATGGGGTGGTTCTTTCATTTGTATAGCTTAGGCCTAGTTTGTAACCCACACTCTTCCCTATAGACAACATTTTATCAAGGTTTTTTGTGCTTTGGGAAAGTCTTTTTGAGAGTTCTTGAGATTCATGAAGATCTCAATCAAGTTTGACAAGTTTAAACTCAAGAGTCTTCTTAGACTCTAAAAACCCTTTGTTTCACTCTTGAGGAAGCTCACTTTGTCTTGGAAGGACTTCTTCCCCTCCTCAAGCCCAAAAATATGATCCTTGGACTTCACCAAGTCCACATGAAGGGCTTTATTATCAGCTCACTTGGTATGAGCCTGGTGCTCAAAGAAAGTAACTTCTTATTTTGTTTTAGACACTCCATTTTTAATTGATTGTATGCATCTTGGTGGTCCTCAACATTTTTAGTCTCATCCTCACTCGTAGAGACTTCAACTTCTAAGTCACATACCTATATGGTATGACTTGACTCAACTTGCTCATCTTCATCTTTTAAAGTTTCTCTTCGGGGGAGGGGGGAGGCATGTGAACCTGATGCAATCCATAAGATACTCAAGGAAACATAAATTCGAAGATGTGAAAAATAATGGAATTGGCTTTCCATCAAGACAAATATCCATATGGGACCTTGCATTATTGCATTTTGATTCTTATTTTAAGTCAATTTGCTAGTATTAGTATTTTATATGTCCTTTTAATATTTTTTAGAGTTAGGGGTATTTTTGTAATTTCAAAAAATTCTAGAATAGGTCATATTTTTGGATTGTTAAAATATAAACTCCTACTAGGATTTGTTTCTTTAGTAGATTATGATTTGTTTCCTTAGTAGATTAGGATTTGCTTCCTTAGTAGATTAGGATTTGCTTCCTTAGCTGATTAGGATTTTAGGAATTTTTCTTGTAATGACTAGCCTATAAATAGGCGTTCAATCAATGAAAAGAATAGATCATTATTTAGCCAATTGTAGAGTATTTTCTCTATGGTTCTTTGAAGAACTAAACGAACTTATTAGGATTTTTCAGTGGCATTCACCAGCGACTTATCAAACGGGTTTCCACCATCGTTTGTGGCATCTTCGTTGTATCAAGGTTCTTGTTTCACAACAAACAACGAGTTGAGGTCGTATATACCAAGGTTCTTGTTTGTTGTAAACAACGGGTCGAGGTCTATCATTCAATTCTGACCGTAGAACAATTTTGAGTTCCTTTTCGTTGTCGGATTTAGCTATTTTTGCGGATTTCCACATCATTTGGTATCAGAGCATAGGTTCTAGTTCTAGTTTTCCTATCTCTTAAAACCTTTCTTTTCTTTATTATGTGTTATTTTAGTTCCGAATTCGGTTCACATACCCTAGTCTAGCCAATTTTCCTTTGCCCCATTCAGCTAGTATTTTGTTGGCTATAGTTTAATATGAATTCTTATTTTATTACTATCAAAAAATAGTTGTTGATTATAAAAAAAACAGAAAGGTGTCAAACAAAAAAAAAGACAAAAAGGAGTCAAAAGAGAGAGAGAGAGAGAGAGAGAGAAGAAGAAGAAGAATTGTTTGTTTCTCATCCACTTTGGTTCCAATAAACCTGAAAAATCACCTCACCCCAAAATCAGATATTTTTTTGTGGAAATCATTCTATTTTGTGCTTCCAAAAAATCCTATGTTATGCGGCTTAAATATTGATGTATGATGATGGAGATTCAAGATTTTGATGGAAATTCTCAAGTTGGCTTACTTCTATGGAGAACTATTTTGTACCAAAAGTGTTGCACAGTGAAATTGTTCCCATTAATGACTTTCAACCAGCAATAACGATGTCCCAAGAGCTTGATTTGTTTGCATCTTTCAAGGATCTACATGAAGAGCCGCCAATGCTTCTTTCTATCCACTTTGCTCCACCAATTGATTTTATCTTTATAGAAAACTTCAACAACACAATCAAGGGGATCAATTTCTAAATTTTTTCTTTGTTCCCTCAATTAGAGAAGAAAAGGAGACATCATCTTAAAGTTTCTCAGAGACGGCTACATATACAAGTTCAAAGTTTTTGAACTTTCATACTACAACACTTTAAAACTCGAGGTCAAGTTTTTTCCAACCAGGGGAAAATGATGCAATCCATAAGAAGCTCAAGGAAACACAAGTTCGAAGATGTGAAAAATAATGGAATTGGCTTTCCATCAAGACAAAGATCCATATGGAACCTTGCATTATTGTATTTTGATTCTTATTTTAAGTCAATTTGCTAGTATTAGTATTTTATATGTCCTTTTAATATTTTTCAGAGTTGGGGGTATTTTTTTAATTTCTAGAATTTATGGAACAGATCATATTTTTGGATTGTCAAAATATAAACTCCTACCAGGATTTGTTTCCTTAGTAGATTATGATTTGTTTCCTTCGCAGATTAGGATTTGTTTACTTAGTAGATTAAGATTTATTTTCTTAGCAGATTAGGATTTTAGGAATTTTTCTTGCAATATCCAACCTATAAATACGCATTCAATCAATGAAAAGAATAGATCATTTATTCAGCAAATTGGAGAGTATTTTCTCTATGGTTCTTTGAAGAACTAAACGAGCTTATCGCGATTTTCCGTGGCGTTCACCAGCGACTTATCAAATGGGTTTCCACCACCGTTTGTGGCGTCTTCCTTTATACCAAGGTTCTTGTTTCACACAAACAGTGGGTCGAGGTCATATATACCAAGGTTCTTGTTTGTCGTAAACAACGGGTAGAGGTCTATAGTTCAAATCTGATTGTAGAACGATCTTGGGTTCCTTTTCGTTGTTCGTTCTCAATATTTTGGAGTGTTCCACATCAGAACCTACGAAGGTTGTGACGTTTAACTTCTAGGTCATATACCTACACGGTAGGACATGATTCATCTTCATCTTTTAAAGTTCCTCTTGTAGGGAGGGAGGCGTGTGAACCTACGAAAAATTTCTCTTCATCACTTTCAGAAGAATATTCATCACTTGATGTGGATGCACGTTGACTCTAACTCACCTTAGCCTTCAAGGCTCTCCTCATTTTTTATGGCATGTCCTTCTTCTTAGCACTTCGACATTCCGTAGCTACATGTCTAAATCCATGACATTCATAGCATTGGTGACCTTGTCCCCTATTTCTCATCCCTCATTAGAAGTTTTTGGGGCTACTTGGCCTTCCTTTTGACCTTGCGGACTCAACACTATTAGCCTTAAAATATCTTTTCAATTTTCATGTAAAAATAGGCTATGTCCTCTTCTCCTAATTGGGGTGACTTGGATTTACCTCTTCATCATTGTTGAACTAAAAGTTGCACTCATCAGTTTCTTGGATGGAAGGTTTATCTCGAAATTCAAGATTAACCCAACTAGGTCTTTGACCAACATCGAAGCCATATTAACACTCATATCTAAGGAGGCCACTTTAGCATGAAATCTCTCTAGTAAAGATCTCAATGTTTTTAGTTCAACAATGAAGAATGGCTGGTTACAAGAGCACGAATTTGCTTGAGTCCATACTATTAACCTTAAAATGTTTTTAGTTCAACAATGTTTTTCCCGTTGAGTACCCCTTTCCTTAGTAGATTTGGTTCTTCTTATTGTACCCACAAAGTCTCAATTTAGAAGTGTACCTTTAGATATGGGACATCTTAACCATTGTAATCCTCTTCATGTGAACCATTAAACAAATTCAAGAACCCACAAGCAAATTGATTGAAGACTCCCCAAGAAAGTTCAAAAATCAGATTATAAGAACCAAGAACCCTAGACCCAATGTTTTCAAGAAACAAGAATTCAAGGTTGAAAGTTCAAGAGAAAGACGCCACACTCAAGATTGAGCGATAAGTTGATGAATTCCACAAGAAGGATTAATGCTTGATAAGTTCTTGAAATAGTTGTTGAAAGAACAATAAGGTAGAAACCTCACAATACTCAGTAAAATTTTCTGTCTTTTACAAGGTCTTATGTGTGTATATAAAGCCCTAAAACAAATCCTAATAGGAATTTATATTTTGACAATCCAAACCCAAATAGGAATAACTAAAGTTGGGCTTAAAATAAGTAATCAACCCAAAATCCATAAATAACCTAAATCAGCCCAAACAGCCACTTAATCAGGTTTGTTGGACTTGAATTAAATTAAAATAAATTTGAGGCCTTTTCCCCTTAAAGCCCACGCATGCTGATACAAATCATAGCATAACTTCAAGGGATTTAGTTTAAGTTGCAATTGGGCCTGTTACGAGAGCACGGGCAGAGAAGTTTGAAGAGGTACTCAATGGGTTGATTCAAGAAGCATGGACTCAAGCAAGTGCGTGGAGGCCCATGGAAAATGATCCACTTGGGCAACAAAGATTCATCAACATGATTCAAGTTCTAGAAGAATTCGGAAAAGGCTAAGCTTAAAATTGGCATGTGTTTGGTCTGATAGTAAAACTTTCCTTTTTCTATTTAGGCATGTGATTTATTCTTTTTAGGAAAGCTTTTGGTCAGATTTTAAGATTTTTCCTTTTCTATTTAGGCGTGTGAAACACATATTAAAGGGCTGATTGTGTTTTTCTTTTAGGAAAGTAAGAGTCATTTCTTTGCTAACAAGTAAGAGATATTTATTTACCAACAAATAAGGGATATTTCTTCACTAGTAAGTAAGAGATATTTCTTAATTAGAATAAGTGATTTTAGGAAGTTTTCTTTGTAATAACTAGCCTATAAATAGGCGTTCTAATCAATGAAAAGTTAGATATTTATTCAGCAAATTTTGAGAGTGTTTTCTCTACAGTTCTTTGAAGAACTAAATGAACTTTTCGGAATTTTCCGTGGCGTTCACCAACGACTTGTCAAACGGGGTTCCACATTATTTGTGGCGTCTTCCTTATACCGAGGTTCTTGTACACAAACAGCGGGTTGAGGTCATATATACCAAGGTTCTTGTTTGTTGTAAACAACGGGTCGAGGTCTATCATTCAAATCTGATCGTAGAACAATCTGAGTTCTTTTCATGTTGGTTCTCGTTATTTTAGCAAGTTTCACATCATTTGGTATCAGAGCAATTAATCTAGTTCAGGTTTGCCTATCTTTTAAAAAAAAAACTTTCTTTCTTTATTCTGTGTTCTTTATTCTGTGTTCTTTACTCCCAAATTCGATTCACAAATTCTAGTTTAGCCAAATTTCCTCTACCCCCATTCCACTCGTAATTTGTTCTAGTTTATTACGAATTTCTATTCTATTACTATCAAAAGATAGTAGCTGATCATCGAAAAAAAAACAAAACAAAAAGGATTAAAAAAAAAGAAGGCCGAAAGGAGTAAAAAAAAAAAAGAGAGAGAGAAGCCTGAAATTGTTTGGTTCAAGTTATTACGAAATTGTTCGTTTTCATCTATTTTGGGTCCAATAAACCCGAAAATCACCTCACCCCAAAATCATATATATTTGCTATTTTGTGCTTTCAAAAATTTAATCAGCCGTGTTCCTTGAATTCTTACTCTTAAAACCCAAAATTCCTTGATTAGTTCTTGGTGAATTGTTACTGGAAAATTTGAGAATGGTTTGTTTAGTTTCAAAAGACTTGAAAGAGAATTATTGAGTGGAAAAAGGCAAGAGTGGTGAGAACATTAGTGGATTTAAAAAGCCATGTATTTTGAGTGAAACACAAGTGAAGAGTGATTCACATTCTTGAGTGTAAGCATGTAAGGGAGGGAATTGTTAGGTCCTTTGTTTTTCTATTTTCAATTTTTTCTTTCTCTAACTTTGTTTGCAGAAGTCATGTCTCACAACAATGCTAGGGATCTTACTGAGCCGAAATTGTTTATGGAGGCTATGAAGAGTTAGATGAGGAGTGTGATGAAGTTGGAATTGGAGCAAGTTCATGAACGGATAGATTAGATGCAGAATACACGTGAGAGGCAGCCATAAAACATCCCTAATGTGCGTAGAAGGGAATGTGTTCAACCGAGGGAAGTAAGAGTTGAAGATAAAGAGCCTTATGGGGCCGGTTTTGATGAAGAAGATGATCAGAATTCGGTTGTTAATAATTGGAGACATGGAGGGCAGTTTGGAGAAGCTAGGAATCGGGAAGATAACAACTTGGGTCGTATTAAGATGAAAATTCCAACTTAGATCCGATCCTGAAGCATACCTTGAGTGGGAGAAGAAGATGGAGTTCATATTTGATTGCCACAACTATTCCGAAGCAAAGAAGGTAAACTTAGCGGTGATAGAGTTTTCTGATTATGCTATTACTTGGTGGGATCAGTTTGCTATAAACCGGAGGCGAAATAGAGAATGACCAATAGAGACATGGGAGGAGATGAAAACGGTGATGAGAAAGTGGTTTGTTCCAAGCTACAACTACCGAGTACAAAAAGCTATAAGGTCTGAGACAGGGAGGCCGAAGCGTGGAGGATTACGACAAGGAGATGGAGATTGCTATGAGCTAAGCGAATGTAAAGGAAGATCAAGAGGCTACCCTGGCTAGGATCTTACCTAGATTAAATTGGGAAATCCAAGATAAGCTGGAGATGCAGCATTATGTGGAGTTGGAAGATATGGTACACATGGCCATCAAAGTGGAGCAACAACTCAAGAGGGGGTGGGTCACATGCAGGCTATAACTCTAGTTCTACCTCTTAGAAATCGAGTTATACCAAGCAACGGGACAAATCATCAAGCCCAAAGCCAAGCCCAAGTCCGCGAACACCAGCCACGTTCCTCAAGGTAAAACCGACACTTCTACCTCTAGGAATCGTGACATTAATTGTTTTAAATGTCAAGGCAGGGGACACATAGCAAGTCAATGTCCAAACAAGCAGGTCATGGTGTTGCAAGACAATGGTGAAACTGTGATTGACAATGAAGATTCCGACACCGATGGCAAGCCACCATTGGAGGACGTTCCCGAGGAGGAATATTTAGCCCCTGATGCATTGACATTGGTGGCGAGGAGAGCATTGAGCGTGCATGCAAAAGAGGTTGATGAAGTGCAGCGGGAGAACATCTTTCACACTAGGTGTTACATCAAAGACAAGGTGTGTAGATTCCAATACCTTAGGCATCACACTCGACTTCAAAAGTTTGAGAAAAGTCAGGCAAAACAAGTAAAGGTGCATAACTAAGTTTTTCTTTAATCAATTTAAAAGCAACATCTTAGTCCTTTCCCCATTTAAAACCTACGCTTTTCTAAACAATTTCAGCCAATGGTGGAGCTATGGTGCTAAAGTCCTTTACAAACCTTCTATAAAAACTAGCAAGACCATGAAAGCTATGCACCTCAGTAATGGTTTTTTAGGTGTAGGTCATTCTCGAATAGCTTTAACCTTCTCCTCATCAACCTCATTTCCCTTAGCACTAACAACATATCCTAAGAAACACAATCTGACTAGTGCAAAACAAACATTTCTTGAGGTTAGCAAATAACTGAGCATCACGCAAAGAACATATAACAAGCCTCAAATGTTCAACATGCTTATCTAAGCTGTTATTGTAAATCAAGATATCATCAAAATAAACGACAACGAATTTACCAATAAAAGCACGCAAAACATGGTTCATTAAACGCATAAACATACTAGGTGCATTGGTTAAGCCAAAAGGCATTACCAGCCATGTAACCAGATTTCAGATCAATCTTACTAAACAAACAAGTGCCGTGCAATTCATCTAACATGTCATCAAGTCTTGGAATGGGATGACGATACTTTACCGTTATTTTGTTTATGGCGCGACAATCAATGCACATCCTCCAAGACCCATCCTTTTTAGGCACAAGTAACAATGGAACTGCACAAGGACGCAAGCTCTCCCTTACATGACCCTTTGACATCAGTTCCTAAACTTGCTTTTGAAGCTCTTTCGTCTCCTCAGGATTACTCCTATAAGCTAGACGATTGGGAATCATTGCATCAGGAATGAAATCAATATGGTGTTCAATCCCTCTAACTGGTGGCAAGCCATTTGGGATCTCCTCGGGAAAAACATCACCGAACTCCTGCAAAAGAGAATCAACAACACTAGGCAAAGTAGGGTTAAGCTCGTTAGCATTCAAAAAGGCCTCCTTGTATGTAAGTACAATCATTGGTTGGCCGGAATAAAAAGCTCGCTTAACCTCTTGTTCCTTTGCATAAAAACTCACATTTTTTCTCTCTTGCTTTTGGGAACTCTCACTCTTTTTACTCTTTGAAAATTCAGCTGTAGTGCCTCGATTTTTTTTTCTCTTCTTTTCGGACACGTTAATTGATATAAAAACACCCAAATAAAATAACAGAGCGCTAATTGTTCCAATAAAATTTCATTTACCAAAATCATCTCCCAATACAAAATGAATCCGTCAATATACATAATTCTCTCAATATAATTAAAATATCAATTACATCGACATCTCCTCATCTTTAATATTCTGATTATCTCGTTCGGATCTTTTCTCTTAGATCAGCTTGAAAATATTAAATAAAGCGGGGAAGAATACAATATGACGAGAAAAAAAAATATGCTCAATTACAATAATCGCGTATCACAAAATATCTCAATCAACAGATACCAATATCAAATTTACATATCACACGTCATATAGAATCTTAACACAGATATAACACCTCACCAATCATCCCACCTCAACTCGATTCCACGTGTCTCCCAGCTGTCGATGCATCGTCTATTGGTTGTCACAATCCCGTCTCAATATCCTCATAACACGATCAATGAGACAAAAATATTCAATCAAAATTTTAAAATAACGATAGCACAAGTTGGAATACAAATCATAAGATAATCAAAGAAATACTCTTTGTAAAGAGATTTAAGAAGAACATATTGCAAACCACCTCGTACCTCAAATCAGTGTTTGAATTTGATAACTCAGTTTTCTTCCTCTTTTCCCCAACTTCTCTTGTCTTCTCTCTGGGAGGTCACCAATATGTTTTCCTCCTAATTCCATAACCAAGTCCCCTATTTATAAGCCTTCAGGACTCAAGAATATTCTAGAGGAATATTCTAAAATGTGAAATAACCTAGGAATATTCTAAAATGTGGAATATCCTAGGAATATTCTAAAATCTTCTAGAACCTTCTATATATTTCTAAAGGATCCGTTTTCGTCTCAAAACAATTAAATTCATCTCGATTTAAGTTCAAATTAATTTTATTTGAACTTTAATTCAATTCAATTATAAGGATATTCGATAAAATTTATTTATGGGGACCTTTGTGAGGTCAACTGCCACCTAGTCGCCTCGAAATACGTGCTAAAACTGACTATCTCGAAATTAGATGAAAGTTGTCTGGGTGACTCGGTTTCGCGAGACGAATTCAACGGTGAAGTCTGTTGTGTCATTCGAGCTCTAGAGAAATACTTATTTTAAATCCGCATTGTAGTAGCGAAATACCATTTTGTCCTTTTCAGAAAAAGTTCAAATTTACCCGGGTTTTATATTCTTCCCCTTTAAAAGAATTTTGTCCACATAATTATGTTTAAACTACTTCTAAAAATTTGGGATCTCACATCAACAACCTCTCTTTTTTCCCCTCATTCACATTTTTTTGCACTTTTAATCTATTTTCCTCTTTCTTTTCATTTTCACTCTCTTTTCTTCCATCAAACTCACTTTTAAACCTCAAACTGCATAACTTGCCTATCAAACTGCTAAGGACGTCCCAAAAGCAAATGACTAGCATGCATTGGGACTACATCACACAAAACCTCATCAACATAACGCCCAATGAAAAATGAAACTAATACCTGCCTATTCACCTTAACCTCCCCACATTCATTCAACCACTGCAACTTATAAGGAGTAAGGTGTTTAATAGTAGGCAAATTAAGTTTCTCAACTAATAAGGTACTAGCAACATTAGCATAACTCCCACCATCAATGACAACACTGCATACCTTATTGTTGATATGCCAGCTAGTACGAAAGATGTTGTCACTTTGTGCCTCGTTGTCCTCCTCCTTCACTTGTGCATTCCAGGCACGCCTCTTGACCAAAATGTCACCCTCAACTGGATATTCCTCTCCTTCACTCTCCTTACCCTCAACATCGTCATCAGATTCAGTTTCAGGTTCAAAATCTGCATTACCTCTCAAAATCATAGCACGTTTATTTGGACATTGAGATGCAATATGCCCCCTGCCCAAACACTTAAAGCACTTTCTATATCTATTTCTTGACATTTGAGAATCAGATTTACCTCGCTCCTTGCTAGCCTCTAAGTCGTTGCCTTTGATAGATGATTTAGCCTTACCCTTAAAATCTGATTTCTCTTCCTTGTTGCTCCAACTAGAATTTGGTTTCCAAGAAGATGAAGAACCTGAATTCAGCCCAAATCGAGTAGAACCCTTCCGTTTGAGTTGCCTCTCAACCTTCATCACCATGTATTGCATATCCTCCATCTCGACATAATGTTGTAACTCAATTAAATTTTGAATATCTAGGTTCAAATCGTTCAAAAATCGTGCCATGGTCTCCTCTCGGTCCTCTACATTAGCCCAAATCATGGCTATCTCCATCTCCTCATAAAAATCCTCAACACTCCTGGACCCCTAAGTCAATCCCTGCAACCTCTGAAACAAGTCCCTATAATAATGAGAAGGGACAAACCTCTTCCTCATGATACTCTTCATCTCATCCCAAGTATCAACCAGATGCTCTCTATTCCTCCTCCTCTTCAACATTAACTGTTCCCACCATACTATTGCATAATCAGTAAACTCCACTACAGCTAGTTTCACCTTCTTCTCCTCTGAATAGTCATGACAATCAAACACTAACTCCACTTTCTTTTCCCACTCCAAATAAACCTCTGGATCATTCTTGCCTGGAAAGGCTGGGATTTTCATCTTAATGCTACCCAAATTCCTATCTCTTTGATAAACATCTCTAACACCTCCACGACCACCTCTACCACCTCTACCATGGCCAAACCCAATCAACATGGCTTGGTCATCGAAGTAATCACCAAGATCTCACTCGTCATCATCGATAATGTTTTGGTGATGCCTATCCTGCCTCCTCTCAACTGGTGCATCACGCCTATCATGTCCATCATCTCACCTTCCCTCATTCGTTCTCAACTCATTAATTGCATTTGCCTATTTGTCCAACTGATTTCTCATGTCATCAAACCTCGAATTCATACGTTCGAATTGCTGTTGCGTAGCCCGAAGTGTGAATAGCACATTGGTACCACCCCTCCTCAGCTAACTCCTTTATCCTTGGAAGTTATGTTTTATATCCTGCAAAAAAGTGTTAGAAAAACTCCCTCGCGTGTTTCACATATTTCAATGTCACCCAAACCCTCGTGTTTATACTCTTATTGGCTTTTTTCTTAAGATAAGCTCACACACTCATCCTTTTACCACTTAAAGGTTTCACCTTTGTTGGTCTTTCGCAAACTACTCAAAACTCAACCAAAAACCAACCGTCCCCACAACTTAACAAAATAAGGTACAAATATCAAAGGAAGGACCAGAATTAACAACAACAAATGGATCAAGAAAAGGGGTAAATCAATAAGGATGACCTGTTTTGGGATAACAAATGTGTGAATGACCAAAATAAGTAATTTTGATTATTTTTGTTTAAATCTCAACACAAATCAGGCCTAAAGCAAACTGATTAACCTCAATTCGATTCTTTCTTTTCTTTTCTTTTCTTTCTGTCTTCTTTTTATTTTCATCTCCTTTTTTTTCTTGTTATCAAATCACAAAAGAGGAAAACTATGCACAAATTGGGCAGAAGACTTTACAATCGATTCACAAGCAAGTTATGTATTTAATTCTGCCAATATTATGCAACCCTAAAAAAACTGAAACTCCAGTAGCAAGACACGGATCTCAGAATCATTACGCAAAAGAAGAGAAATATAAAAACCCTAATTTGTTTTTGGTTAAAATAAATGCACATAAACAGAAAAATAAACACCAAACAGCAACAAGAAACCTTAACTTGGTCAGATTATATGCGCACCAAACAAAGATAACCAACCTGATTTGAGAAAACAAACTTGAGTGCTCTGATACCAAACTAATGTGAACCCTTAAATGAATTCAAGAACCCACATGCAAATTGATTGAAGACTCCCCAAGAAAGTTTACAAATCAGATTATAAGAACCAATAACCCTAGACCCAATGTTTTCAAGAAACAAGAACCCAAGGTTAAAAGTTTAAGAGAAAGGCGTCACGCTCAAGATTGAGTGATAAGTTGATGAATGCCACAAGAAAGATTAATTCTTGATAGGTTCTTGAAATAGTTGTTGGAAGAACAATAAGGTAGAAACCTCACAATACTCATAAAAAATATTTTGTCTTTTACAAGGTGTTATGTGTGTATATACAGCCCTAAAACAAATCCTAATTTGCTAAGAAAACAAATCCTAATAGAAATTTATATTTTGACAATCTAAACCCAAATAGGAATAACTAAAGTTGGGCTTAAAACAAGTAATCAACCCAAATTTCCTAAATAACCTAAATCAACCCATACATCCACTTAATCAGGTTTGTTGGACTTGAATTACATTAAAATAAACTTGAGTCCTTTTCCTCTTAATGCCCACGCATGTCATGGTAGAAAAGCCTCCAAACGCACTCTCCATGCTTGAACTTGCACAATCAACCCATATGTCTTGAATTAGCCGATCAATTCTTCCTTCATCCTTTTCGCTTTCACCCAAGTCATAGGACCTCCATTTATGCTCAACGGATCAGATTGCATTGCATCGCCTCTCAAGAGATATCACAAGAATGTCCCATGCCTCTTTGGAGGTTTCACAATTTGCTATCCTGTAGAACTTATTCGGTGTTACAACATTGAATATCCCATTCAAGCCTTTATAGTTCCACTCTGCTTGCTCGATTTTGACTTTGGACCAAGTCATTGAGAATTTCACTTTAGCCAACGCTTCACCACCTTCTACTAGTGTGATGGTGATGGGAATGTTCCAACCCTCCTGCGCACTTAATGCCATCATACAGTCTTTCCAATACACAAAATTAGACCAGTAGTAGAGAGATGGTCGTACAATTGTTAAGTAAGCAAATTACAAAATATGCCTACAAGTGTCAAAGCAACTTAGGGAACTATGCTCAGATACCAATTGCCATTCCGGAAAGTGGAGAAACAATGTGGATCTGTCCCCACCATTATACAAGGGGAGTGCATGACACTACGTAGAGGGGATGAATAGGTTTTTAAAGTTTAAGCTTAGATGCGCACCAAATTAAAACCTAATATTACCACAATTATGTAACGCCCAAAATACCAAATAATTCAATCTATAGGAAATTGCAGAATCATGAATCAAGTGACACTTGAACATAAATCTAAGCTATGATTTACCAATCACACCCCATAGGGCCACAACTACATGTCGCAAAATATGCCCCAAGTGCACTTCGCATTTGTACCAATCAATCATAAAGTTATTAGCCAAGAACACAATTAGCTCAACAAAACACATAGGATTTTCTATAAATCAAAACTAGAGATTAAGGAGACAAATTTTGAGATACTCTTTACAAAAAGATAAAAAGATAGAAGCATATTGTATACTATCCTGTACCTTAAAATCATAAACTTGACTTTAATATTACAAATAAATATAATCCATTACTTTTGTAATAGAGGCGGGAAGTCACAATTTGACATCCTTTAAAGAAAGTTCTTCCTCGAAATTTATAACTGCATAATTTTATAGCAAAATATTACTACACTAACAGACCAACACAAACAAATCAATACAAACATCAGTTTTTTATATATAACAAATTAGCCACCCCATGAAACAGCAATAATCAGTTCACAATGGCTTGTTGCCATCTAGACAATGCACCACACAGACTTTACTTGCCGTAGAAACATATTGTTATATCATATTTATAATTGACTAATTTTGTGAAGTTCATTGTAAATCTTAACCTATTCCAGGTTCATGATGTTATCAAGTTCAAGATCCAAGAGCGTCTTTCAAGGGAGGAGATCAAACATTAAACCAACATCATTCAATCTTTATATGCACCTTCATGCTTAAGACAAGGTAATGACCTACACACCTAAGATGAACCCTTAGTTATTTTTAACTTAGGTTGATTAGGATGAAAATGGAATTAGAAGCAATTTAACTATAAATCCTATGTGATTTTAAAAGAAAGATTTTCTAAACCATTATGAGTTTTAAAAACATAGTTTGAGTCATAATTGGACCCCTCTTTGAGCAACACCCTTTAGTGCTCAAGAGAACACGTTTTGCATGGTTTTATGTTTAAAAACCTATAGGGACTAATCTATGATAGCTAGCTGATGCAATACAATCTGATCCGTTGAGCATAAATGGAGGTCCTATTACACGGGCGAAAACAAAAAGGATGAAGGAAGCATTGAATGGGCTGATTCAAGACACATGGGCTGATTATGCAAGCCCAAGCATGAAGAGTGCGTTTGAAGGCTTTTCTACCACGGCATGCAAGGGCTTTAAGGGGAAAAGGCCTCAAGTTTATTTTAATGTAATTCAAGTCCAACAAACCTGATTAAGTGGCTGTATGGGCTGATTCCTTGTTTAAAGCCCAACTTTAGTTATTCCTATTTAGATTAGGATTTATTTTAGGGCTTTATATATACACACCCAAGACCTTGAAAAAGGACAGAATATTTTTATGAGTATCGTGAGGTTTCTACCTTATTGTTCTTCCAAGAACTATTTCAAGAACTTATCAAGAATTAATCTTTCTTGTAGCGTTCATCGACTTTTCGCTCAATCTTGAGTGTGGCGTCTTTCTCTTGAACTTTTAACCTTGGGTTCTTGCTTCTTGAAAACATTGGGTCTAAGGTTTTGGGTTCTTATAATTCTAGTTTGTGAACTTTCTTGGGGATTCTTCAATCAATTTGAGTATGGGTTCTTGAATTCGTTTAAGGGTTCGCATCATTTGGTATCAGAGCTTTCGGGTTTGTTTTCTCAAATTAGGTTGGTGTTTCTTTTTCTATTTAAGCACATCTATTTTTAAAAAAAATATCTTCGTGCACTGTTCATCGTCACTGCTCATCATTGTTTTTTCTTTTTGATTTGGGGCGTGACTTGCTTCTGGAATTTCAGTTGTTCTTTCTATAATTTTAATATCAATTAGGGTTGCATAATATGGGCTGAATTGAATGCATAATTTGCAAGGGAATCGATTGTGAAGTTTGTTGCCCAATTACGCGTAGTTTGCCTCTTGTGATCTGATATTAAAAAAAGAGAGAGAGAGAAAGAAAAAAAAGAAAAAAAAGAAAAAAAGAAAAGAAAAGAAAAGAAAGAATCAAATTGAGGCTAGTTAGTTTGCTTGAGTGTTGATTTGTGTTGAGATTTGAACAAAAATAATAGAAACTTACTTATTCTAATCATTCACGCATTGTTATCCCAAAATAGAGCATCTTATTTGAATTAATCCCTTTCTTGATCCATTTCTTGCTTTCGAATCATTGTTTCTCATAGTTTTCGCCGAATTCGTTTTCATTGCTTTGTTGTGTTTCTTTGTTGTCGTTATTATTCTCTATTTTTCATTGTTAATTATGGTCATTCCTTTGATATTTGTGACTTATTTTGTTAAGTCGCTGTGCGTTGTGAGAACGATTGATTTTTGGTTGAGTTTTGAGTATTTTACGAAAGAACGACAAAGGTGAAACATTTGAGTGGCAAAAGGCTGAGTGTGTGAGCTTATCTTAAAAAAAGCCAATAAGAGTGTAAACACGAGGGTAGAGTGACACTGAAACGAGTGAAACACGTTAGGGAGTGTTTGTGAGGCTATTTCTAACGTTGTTTAGCAGGTTATAAAACATGACTTCCAAGGATAAAGGAGTAGTTGATGAGGGTGGTACTGATGTGCTATTCATACTTCTGGCTATGCAACAACAATTCGGATGTATGAATATGAGATTTGATGACATGGGAAATCACTTGGAGGAGCAAGCAAATGCGATTAATGAATTGAGAACGAATGAGGGAAGAAGAGGTGAGGGACATTATAGGCGAGAGGCACCAGTGGAGAGGAGGCAGAATAGGCGTCATCAAAACATTATCGATGATGATGAGTGGGATCTTGGTGATTACTTCGATGACCAGGCCACGTTGATTGGGTTTGACCATGGTAGAGGTGGTAGAGGTGGTGTTAGAGATGTTTATCGGAGAGATGGGAATTTGGGTAGCATTAAATTAAGATGAAAATCCCAGCCTGTCAAGGCAAGAATGATCCAGAGGTTTATTTAGAGTAGGAAAAGAAAGTGGAGTTAGTGTTTGATTGCCATTACTATTCAAAGGAGAAGAAGGTGAAACAAGTTGCAGTGGAGTTTACTGATTATGCAGTAGTATGGTGGGATCAGTTAGTGATGAATAGGAGGAGGAATAGAGAGCATCCGGTTGACACTTGGGATGAGATGAAGAGTATCATAAGGAAGAGGTTTGTCCATTCTCATTATTATAGGGACTTGTTTCAGAGGTTGCAGGGGTTGACTCAGGGGTCCAAGAGCGTTGAGGAGTATTATAAGGAGATGGAGATAGCCATGATTTAGGTTAATGTAGAGGAGGACCAAGAGGCGACCATGACACGATTCTTGAACGGTTTGAACCGAGATATTCAAAATGTAGTTGAGTTGCAGCATTATGTGGAGATGGAGGATATGCTACACATGGCGTTGAAGGTTGAGCGGCAACACAAATGGAAGGGTTCTACTCGTTTTGGGCAAAATTTGGGTTCTTCATCTTCTTGGGAACCGAATTCTAGTTGGAGCAAGAAGGAAGAGAAATCAGATTCTAAGGGTAAAGTTGAAGCTTCCAACAAAGGCAAAGACATAGAAGCTAGCAAGGAGCGAGGTAAATCTGATTCTCAAACTTCTAGAAATAGAGATATAAAGTGCTTTAAGTGATTGGGCAGGGGGCACATTGCATCACAATGTCCAAATAAACATGCTATGTTTTTTAGGGATAATGGTGATTTTGAAACTGAAAGTGAATCTGATGATGATGTGGAGAGTAAGGAGAGTGAAGGAGAGGAATATCCAGTTGAGGGTGAAATTTTGGTCACGAGGCGTGCCTTGAATGCACAAGTGAAGGAGGAGGACAACGAGGCACAATGTGACAACATATTTCATACTCGCTGCCATATCAACAATATAGTATGTAGTGTTATCATTGATGGAGGAAGTTGTGCTAATGTTGCTAGTACCTTATTAGTTGAGAAACTTAGGGGTCGTTTGGTAACGTTTTTGTTTTCGCGTCTTCAAAAAAATAAAAAACAAAAACAATTTTTGTCTCTGTTTTGTGGTAAACACTGAAACAGAAAATATGTTTGGAAATCATTTGTGTTTATCAAATTATGAGAATAAAAATAAAAAACATGTTTGATAACCACTTCGAGTTATATCTTTAACAAAAAAATTTCTTTCTTTCAACAATGTTATTGTGACTTAATAAGTTAAATTAAATTAATTTAAAGAATTAATGATATGGTCAATAATATGCATTCCTTTTATTTTTATTTACAAAATTATAATGATTGATAATTGATTAAAATAGTGATTTGAATGCCAAGTTAATCTCAATCCCAATTTTTTTTTGAAGAAACAAAAAAATTTTATTGAACAAAATTCAAAAAATTACAAGAAACAAAGAGGGAAACAAATCCCTTATTGCACCAGCAAATTAATGACTTTAATCCATCAAAACATAACAAAAAAATAAAATTTATTCCACAAACCCCCAATCTACCAAGCTGCCATGATTGCACAGTCACAAGGAATAAAGCACAGAGTGTTTCTTGGCCAAAAAATCAGCAACCATGTTCGCCTCCAATCCCTGCAACAGAGCCAAGATTTGAGACAAATTGCCCTCCAAGAAACCTCAATCTTTCCCAAGACCATCTGGACAAAGACTTTTGAGTCAGATTCAATCAGAATCTTATATGCCTCCAATCCACTTCTTCCATATAATTGGACCCCATCCAACAATGCCAAACATTCACACACATACCCCACAGATCGACACACATACAAACACATATACCCACAAATCGACACACATAAGCACACACACACATACAAAACACAGATCTGAGCTAGATCTATGTATATTTATGCATATATACACAGATCTATGTATATATAGAGTTTTATATACATACCTTCACAGCAACAAAGAGATCGATAGAGGGTTCTGTTGAAGAAGGCAGAAACGAAGATCGATTCATTCAAGCAGGCAACAAGATGGAATGGAGCTTGGATTCGTCTTCCAGAACACAGACACTTCACATGCTTCAGCACATCTTCGTATACAGAGAGAGAGAGGAAGTGATGAAGCCTTTTGAAAGGCAACTTTTATACTTCCACAAAAAATGAGCAGCTCTTGTTGGTAATGAGGATCGAATCCCACACCTCATTAAAACCCTTCAACCTAGCATGCACGTTTTTTGTGTTTCGGATGTTTCTTGGAACATCTTTTTTTTGTTCTCATTTTTTTGTCTTTGTTTCCAAATAACTAATACAAAACAAAAACAAAAACAATATCCAAACATATTTTTGTTTTCATTTTTAACAAAAATTGAAAACAAAAACACAAAACACAAGACAAAAACAGTAAACAAACAACTCCTTAGTTTGCCTACTATTAAGCACCCTTGATGCAATACAATCTGATTCGTTGAGCATAAAAGGAGGTCCTATTACTCGGGCAAAAGCGAAAAGGATGAAGGATGCATTGAACGGGCTGATTCAAGACATATGGGCTGATTATGCAAGCCCAAGCATGGAGAGTGTGTTTGAAGGCTTTTCTACCATGTCATGCGTGGGCTTTAAGGGGAAAAGGCATCAAGTTTATTTTAATGTAATTCAAGTCCAACAAACCTAATTAAGTGGCTGTATGGGCTGATTTAGTTTATTTAGGGATTTTGGGCTCATTACTTGTTTAAAGCCCAACTATAGTTATTCCTATTTAGATTAGGATTTGTTACCTTAGTAGATTAGGATTTGTTTTAGGGCTTTATATATACACAACCAAGACCTTGAAAAAGGACAGAATATTTTTATGAGTATTGTGAGGTTTCTACCTTATTGTTCTTCCAAGAACTATTTCAAGAACTTATCAAGAATTAATCTTTCTTGTGGCGTTCATCGACTTATCGCTCAATCTTGAGTGTGGCGTCTTTCTCTTGAACTTTTAACCTTAGGTTCTTGTTTCTTGAAAACATTGGGTCTAGGGTTTTGGGTTCTTATAATTCTGGTTTGTGAACTTTCTTGGGGATTCTTCAATCAATTTGCGTGTGGGTTCTTGAATTCGTTTAAGGGTTCGCATCAGAATGTGGGGAGATTAAGGTGAATAGGCAGGTATTAGTGTCCTTCTCCATTGGGTGTTATGTTGATGAGGTTTTGTGTGATGTAGTCCCAACGCATGCTGGTCATTTGCTTTTGGGACGTCCTTGGCAGTTTTATAGGCAAGTTATGCATGATACATATAAAAATAGATATTCTTTGGTAATGCTTGGCAAACCTGTAACACTTGTACCATTAACACCTAGACAGGTGCATGATGATCAAATGAGATTAAAAAGTGAGTTTGAGGGAAAAAAAAAGAGAGTGTTAATGGAAAAAAAAAGGGAAATAGAGTGAAAGTGAAAAAAAATGAGGGAAAAAACAGAGAGGCCGCTGAATCTTCAAAGTGTGAAAAGAGTGAGAGTTCAAAAAAGCAAGAGAGGAAAAATGTGAGTTTCTATGCAAAAGAACGAGAGGTAAAAGTAGCTTTTAATTTCGGGCAGTTGATGATTGTACTTATGTACAAGGAGGCCTTTTTGAATGCTAACAAGCTTAACCTTGTTTTGCCTAGTGTTGTTGATTCTCTTTTGCAGGAATTTGGTGATGTTTTTCCCGAGGAAATCCCAAATGGCTTGCCACCAATTAGAGGGATTGACCATGATGCGAATCATGGCCCAACTTCAAGAGATCTAGTTAAAGTTCCAATTGGGCCGATTACGAGAGCACGAGCAAGGAAGTTTAAGGAGGTACTCAATGGTCTAATTCAAGAGGCATGGACTCAAGCAAGTTCGTGGAGGCCCATTGACCATGATCCACTTGACCAACAAAGATTCATCAACATGGTTCAAGTTCTAAAGGAATCCGGCTAGGCTAAGGCTAAGCTTAAATTGGCCCGTTGTTGTTAAGGCCTCCAATTTATTTAAAGGATTATTATTATTAGAATAAGTGGGCTTGAGGATGCTTGACCTACATGTTTTACTTCTTATGAAATAGGATTTTCGGAGTTACTGTAGCACCGTACTGTTCATGCTACAGTAACTACGCACTATTCATTCTTGTTAGGATTTGATTGCAAGGCTTGCATGCCAAGTACTTTCTTTTTAAATTTAGGCATGTGAGTTATTCTTTTTAGGAAAGTAACAGATATTTGTTTACCCACAAGTAAGAGATATTCCTTAAATAGGATAAGCTATTTTAGGAAGTTTCGTAATCTTTGTAATGACTAGCCTTTATAAATAGGCATTCAAATCAATAAAAATTCAGATTGTTATTCAGCAAATTGTGAGAGTATATTTCTCTTTGGTTCTTTGAAGAACTAGACGAACTTATCGGGATTTCCCGTGGCGTTCACTATCGACTTATCAAACGGATTTCCATACCGTTTGTGGCGTCTTCCTTTATACCAAGGTTCTTGTTTCACAAACAGCGGGTTGAGGTCTATATACCAAGGTTCTTGTTTGTCGTAAACAACGGGTCGAGGTCTTCCATTCAAATCTGTTCGTAGAACGATCTTGGGTTCCTTTTCGCTGTTGGTTCTCGTTATTCTTGGCTGGTTTTCACATCATTTGGTATCAGACCAAGGTTTCCAACCAGGTCTTATTCTATCCTTTTTATTTCTTGCATAATTGATTCTAGGGCTTCATTGTTCTAGGGTTACAAAAAAAAAAAAAGAGGCTGCCAAAATTTTTAGGGTTTTGTGGGCTGCCAAAAAAATATATTTTTTCATTGTTCTAGGGTTTGAGTTATCTTTAGGTTTTTTTTTTCTTTCTCAATTTTTTACTATCTAGTTTGTTATCAAATCAGTTGGTTACAAAAAAAAAAAAAAAAAATTCGTTCAAAAAAAAAACAGAGGAAAAAAAAAGAGCAGGAAAAAAAGAGAGGAGAAATTTTGAATTTTTTTTCTACCTTCTATGTTTTTTATCTTTCTCCTTATGATGTCGATGAAGATTCGAGGACGAATCTTTTTGTGGAAAGGGAGAATGATGAGAACTAATGTGAGTCTACTCTTAAAGATCCTTTGTAAGTTCAAATGGGCCAATTACAAGATCAAGAGTCAAGAAGATCAAGAAAACAATGCAAGAATTGGTGCAATCCACCTAGGAAGGAAGAGGAGCTTCAAGATGGACCCTATCCTAATGGACCGAGTCATGAGGCCCATTGGGCCGAACCTCTTGGGCCAGATTTGGGCCCAAATATGGTCTAGAACTATCATGCATTATGGGGTGCCAAAGATTCCAGAATTATTCCTCAAATCTTGTGCTATTATTCCCTCAAATCTTGTGATGATTATGAAAGATCTTGGGGATATCTTTCCATCTTTGGCATGTCACTCTTTTGGAAAGTACTAATCAAGCTTGAAGAAGGGTCAAAGATTAGGAGATTCTTATTACATGCATGGAAGGAATTTGAAGATCAATACTCCTATACTTGAAAGGATTATCTTCTAGAATAATCTACATTAATTATGTTATTTCCTTTATTTTAAAATTTTGGAATTACTGTTCATGCCAATTTACTATTCATGATGAAGTTACTGTTCATGCCTTCCTTGGAAGCCAAGTTTTGTAGCCTATAAAAGGCCATTTAGTGCAATTGAATATGAGAGACATTACATAATGAATTTTGATTGTGAGTTGAGTTGAGTTTACTCCTCTTGTTCTTGACTGAATTTTTGAACTTATCAAAGGTAGATCATAACCTTTGTGGCATTCCTACTTGTAATCTGGGTTCTTGAGACGGGTTCTTCAATGGGTCTAGATTTTAATATAATCTAGGTTCTTGACACAAGATCTCAATGGATCTAAATTCTCCATCCATAGACCTGAGTTTGGCTTTCTTGGGTTGTTTATCCAATATTGTTGTTGGGTCTCAAAGCAAGTCGATTGGGGTTCACATTAGAACATCAGATTGATTACATTCCTGGTGCAATGATTCCCAATCGTCTAGCTTATAGGAGTAATCCTGAGGAGACAACGGAGCTTCAAGGGCAAGTTGAGGAGCTGATGTCGAAGGGTCATGTAAGGGAGAGCTTGAGTCCTTGTGCAGCTCCAGTGTTACTTGTGCCTAAAAAGGATGGGACTTGGAGGATGTGCACAGATTGCCGCGCCATGAATAAAATAACGGTAAAGTATCGTCATCCTATTCCTAGACTTGATGACATGTTAGATGAATTGCGTGGCGCTTATTTGTTTAGTAAGATTGATTTGAAATCTGGTTATCACCAAATTAGGATGAGAGAAGGTGATGAATGGAAAACGACATTTAAGACTAAATATGGTTTATATGAATGGCTGGTAATGCCTTTTGGCTTAACCAATGCACCTAGTACATTTATGCGTTTAATGAACCATGTTTTGCATGCTTTTATTTGTAAATTTGTTGTCGTTTATTTTGATGATATCTTGGTTTACAGTAAGAGCTTAGATGAGCATGTTGAACATTTGAGGCTTGTGTTATGTTCTTTGCATGAAGCTCAGTTATTTGCTAACCTCAAGAAATGCTCGTTTTGCACTAGTCAGATTGTTTTCTTAGGATATGTAGTTAGTGCTAAGGGCATTGAGGTTGATGAAGAGAAGGTTAAGGCTATTCGAGAATGGCCTACACCTAAAACCATTACTGAGGTACGTAGCTTTCATGGTCTTGCTAGTTTTTATAGAAGGTTTGTAAAGGACTTTAGCACCATAACTGCACCATTGACTGGAATTATTAAGAAAAGTGTAGGCTTTAAATGGGGAAAGGAACAAGAAGTTGCTTTTAATTTGATTAAAGAAAAACTGAGTTCTGCACCTTTACTTGGCTTGCCTAATTTTTCTCAAATTTTTGAAGTTGAGTGTGATGCCTCAGGTTTTGGAATTGGAGCTATTTTAATGCAGGGAGGTCGTCCTTTAGCTTATTTTAGTGAGAAGCTAAATGGGGCTGCCTTGAATTACCCAACTTATGATAAGGAGCTTTATGCATTGGTGCGGGCGTTAGAGACTTGGCAACATTATCTTTGGCCCAAGGAGTTTGTCATCCACACTGATCATGAGTCTTTGAAACATTTGAAAGGTCAAGGTAAGCTGAATAGATGCCATACTAAATGGGCTGAATTCATTGAGACCTTCCCTTATGTTATCAAATACAAGATGGGAAAAGAGAATGTGGTTGCTGATGCTTTATCTCGTAGGTATGCTTTAGTTTCCATTTTAAATGCAAAGTTGCTTGGTTTTGAGTACATTAAAGATTTATATGCTATTGATGCTGACTTTGCTAATGTGTTTGATGCTTGTGAGAGTTCGGGTTTTGGTAAGTTTTATAGGCATGATGGATTCTTGTTTCGAGAGAATAGATTGTGTGTACCTAATTGTTCGATGCCTGAGTTATTAGTTAGAGAAGCAGATGGGGGTGGTTTAATGGGACACTTTGGTGTTAGGAAAACCTTAGATGTGTTAGTTGAACACTTTTTTTGGCCACATATGAAACGGGATGTTGAGCGAATTTGAGAGAAATGTGTTGCTTGTAAAAAGGCTAAGTCTAAGGTTCAGCCCCATAGTTTGTATAATCCCTTACCTATACCTGGTTCACCTTGGGTAGATATTTCCATGGATTTTGTGTTTGGTTTACCTAGGATAAAACGGGGACGGGATTCTGTGTTTGTTGTTGTTGACAGGTTTTCAAAGATGGCGCATTTCATTGCATGTCATAAGACCGATGATACTAGCAATGTAACTAATTTGTTCTTTAGAGAGGTGGTGCGTTTACATGGAGTGCCTAGGAGCATTGTGTTTGATCGTGATGCTAAGTTTTTGAGCTATTTTTGGAAGACGTTGTGGGGTAAGCTTGGTACTAAATTACTCTTTTCTACTACTTGACATCCACAAACAGATGGGCAAACCGAGGTAACTAATCGTACTCTTTCTACTTTATTGCATGCTGTCATTGGTAAGAATTTGAAAACTTGGGAGGATTGTTTGCCTCATGTCGAATTTGCTTATAATCATAGTGTGCATTCTGCTACTACTTATTCACCTTTTGAAATTGTCTATTGTTTTAATCCCTTAACTCCATTAGATTTGTTACCTTTGCCTGTTGATGAGTGTGCTAATTTAGATGGAGAACAAAAGACTGAATTGGTGAAGCAAATGCATGAGAAAGTTAGATTGCACATTGAGAGAAGATCCTTTGCAAGTCTAGATGAGCCAATAACAAGATCAAGATTCAAGAAGATCAAGAAAATAATGCAACGATTGATGCAATCCACCTGGGATGAAGTTAGCAAGAGCCCAACACTCAAGATGGGCTTGAAAGACAGAGAACCAATTTTGATCCACTATATCCAAGCTGTGGAAGACATGACTTAAAGATAGGGCCTTTTGTTGTTAAGACTTTCAATTTGTTTAAAGAATTTTTATTATTAGTTTAGAATAAGTGGGTTTGAGGATGCTTAGCCCAAATATGTGTTATTATTTTATTTGACCTAGGGTTTAGAACAAGTACTGTAGCACAGTACTGTTTATGCTACAGTACAATGACACAATTCACTCAAGGGCATCTTTGAGAGAAAGGGTCACTAATTTTAGTCTTTAGTTATTCCTATTTTGATTAGGATTTGTTTCCTTAGTAGATTAGGATTTGTTTCCTTATTAGATTAGGATTTGTTTCCTTAGTAGGATAGGATCTGTTTCCTTATTAGATTGTAATTTTGTTTCCTTGTAATGACCAGCCTTATAAATAGACGTTTAATCAATGAAAAAGGGGAGACAATATGGGAGACAATACATAATGAATTTGGATTGTGAGTTGAGTTGAGTTGACTCCTCCTGTTCTTGATTGAACTTCTGAACTCATCAAAGGTAAATCACAACATTTGTGGCGTTCCTTCTTATGATATTCTTGAGACGGGTTCTTCAACGGGTCTAGATTTTAATATAATCTAGGTTCTTGAAACTAGTTCTCAATGGGTTTAGATTCTCCATCCATAGACCTGAGTTTGGCTTTCTTGGGTTATTTTTCCAATATTGTTGTTGGGTCTCAAAGCAACTCGATTGGGGTTTGCATCATTAATGATGAGAACCAAGATGGGCCTACTCTTAAAGATCATTTGCAAGTCCAGATGAGTCAATTACAAGATCAAGAGTCGAGAAGATCAAGAAAGCAATGCAAGGATTGGTGCAATCCACCTGGGATGAAGTTAGCAAGAGCCCAACCCTCAAGATGGGCTTGAAAAACGGAGAACCAATTTTGATCCACTTAATCCAAGCTGTGGAAGACATGACTTAGAGATAGGGCCTTTTGTTGTTAAGGCTTTTAATTTGTTTAAAGAATTTTTATTATTAGTTTAGAATAAGTGGGTTTGAGGATGCTTAGCCCACATATGTGTTATTATTTTATTTGACCTAGGGTATAGAACAAGTTACTATAGCACGGTACAGTTCATGCTACAGTACCCGTGAAACTATTCACTCAAAAGCATCTTTGAGAGAAAGGATCACTAATTTTAGTCTTTAGTTATTCCTATTTTGATTATGATTTGTTTCCTTAGTAGATTAGGATTTGTTTCCTTATTAGATTAGGTTTTGTTTCCTCAGTAGATTAGGATTTGTTTACTTATTAGATTATGATTTTGTTTACCCATAATAACCAGTCTTATAAATAGGCATTTAATCAATGAAAAAGGGGTTATAATATGGGAGACAATACATAATGAATTTTAATTGTGAGTTAAGTTGAGTTTACTCCTCTGGTTTTTGATTGAACTTCTAAACTCATCAAAGGTAAAACACAACATTTGTGGTGTTCTTCCTTGTAATCTGGGTTCTTGAGACGGGTTCTTCAACGGGTCTAGATTTTAATATAATCTAGGTTCTTGAAACGAGTTCTCAATGAGTTTAGATTCTCCATCCATAGACCTGAGTTTGGCTTTCTTGGGTTATTTTTTCAATATTGTTGTTAGGTCTCAAAGCAAGTCGATTGGGGTTCGCATAATTAATGATGAGAACCAAGGTGAGCCTACTCTTAAAGATCCTTTGCAAATCCAGATGAGCCAATTACAAGATCAAGAGTCAAGAAGATTAAGAAAGCAATGCAAGGAGTGGTGCGATCCACTTGGGATGAAGTTAGCAACAGCCCAACACCCAAGATGAGCTTGAAAGATGGAGAACCAATTTTGATCCACTTGATCCAAGCTGTGGAAGACGTGACTTAGAGATAGGGCCTTGTGTTGTTAAGACTTTCAATTTGTTTAAAGAATTTTCATTATTAGTTTAGAATAAGTAGGTTTGAGGATGCTTAGCCCACATCTGTCTTATTATTTTATTTGACCTAGGGTTTAGAACAATTTAATGTAGCACAGTACTGTTCATGCTACAGTACCTATAATACTATTCACTCAAGGGCATCTTTGAGAGAACGGGTCACTAATTTTAGTCTTTAGTTATTCCTATTTTGATTAGGATTTGTTTCCTTTTTAGATTAGGATTTGTTTCCTTATTAGATTAGGTTTTGTTTCCTTACTAGATTAAGATTTGTTTACTTATTAGATTATGATTTTGTTTCCTTGTAATGACCAGCCATATAAATAGGCATTCAATCAATGAAATAGGGGAGACAATATGGGAGACAATATATTGAATTTTAATTGTGAGTGAAGTTGAGTTTACTTCTCTTGTTCTTGATTGAACTTTCGAACTTATCATAGTTAAATCACAACATTTGTGGAGTTCCTCCTTGTAATCTGGGTTCTTCAATGAGTCTAAATTTTAGTATAATCTATGTTCTTGAAACGAGTTCAAAACGAGTTTAGATTCTCCATCTATAGACCTAAGTTTGGCTTTCTTGGGTTATTTTTCTAATATTGTTGTTGAGTCTCAAAGCTAGTCGATTGGGGTTCACATCACCACTGCTTTGCCCCGTATAGTTTCTCTGTGCTTGGATGCTATGGAGAGTAGGATGGATGACCTAGGTGAGACTATGCATTGGTTATCCTTGATGATGATGAGGATATACGAGCACACCTTCTTGGAAGTGCCGATCCCTAATGTGCCTCCGCCTCCTGCTGCTTGACCCTCCACCTCTACCCCTATGGCCTCTATTGTTGTTGAATTGGAGGGTGATGTGAATAGTTGCCAAAACAATGGGATCCAACAACGAAAAGGAACCCAAGATCGTTCAACGATCAAAATTGAATGATAGACCTCGACCCGTTTACGAAAAATAAGAACCTTGGTATATGTGACCTCAACCCATTCTTTATTGTGAAACAAGAACCTCAGTATAAGGAAGACGCCACAAACGGTTGTGGAAATTCTGTTTGATAAGTTGATGGTGAACGCTACTGGAAATCCCGATAAGTTTGAATAGTTCTTCAAAGAACCACAGAGAAAATACTCTTCAATTTGCTGAATAATTGATCTACCTTTTCATTGATTTAGATGCCTATTTATAGGATGGACATTACAAAGAAAATTCCTAAAAATCCTAATCTAGTAATGAAACAAATCCTAATCTACTAAGGAAACAAATCATAATCTGCTAAGGAAACAAATTCAAATATGAATTTGTATTTTGACAATCCAAACCCAAATAGGAATAACTAAAGACTAAAACTATTACTTGCCTAAAAGAAGAAAAAGAAAGACAATCATCCCTTTACTAGGTTGATCACATGCCTAAATAGACAAGGAAAGCCTTATTTTCCTAAAAGAAATATAATTGGAAAGCAAGCCTTAAAATCAGACCCAAAAAAGAGTAATTTAAAACATGCCTATTTATGCTTAGCCTTAGCTAGATTCTTCTAGAACTTGAATCATGTTGATGACTCTTTGTTGCCCAAGTGGATCATGCTCAATGGGCCTCCACGAATTTGCTTGAGTCCATGCCTCTTCAATCAGTTCGTTGAGCACATCTTTAAACTTCCTTGCTTGTGCTCTTGTAACTAGCCCAATTGGGACTTGAACTACATCCCTTGAAGTTGTCCTATGACTTGCATCAGAGGGCTCTAACGATGACGACTCCGATGATGAGGAGGGTAGTGAGTACGAGAGTGATGAGGAGGGGAGTGGAGATTAGGATAATGATGAGCAAATTGTTTGTTTTGTTTTATTTGCTTTTGTAGTTACACAAATAGAAGTAGAGTAAATGAAATAGTATAAGAGTTTGTCCAGGATCTTAGGCCATTTTGATTTTGGCATCTACTCCTGGTACTTAACTCTTTGAAGTAATGAATGAAAGAACCACAATTTTTTTTGTTCCATCATGCCAAGTTCATTTATTTAATTGCAATGTGAGTTTTGCATTTTTATTAATAGGTGATTTGATTTGCATGAATGGATTGTTTTTAGTTTTAGTTTCATGCTTTAAGTTTTGGAAATAAAATTTGCTAGGGACTAGCAAAACTCAAGTTGGGGGGTGTGATGAGCATAGAATATTGCACATCATTTTTCTCTATAGCACCACCCATTTTATACTTGCTTTTGTGGAGAAAATAGGGAAAATTGCATTTAATCTATCAACTAATGGAGGTTTGTGTGTATGTAGGTAATGAGTATGTAATGGCGCATATTAAGCCTTCTATCAAGTGCTTAAAGGCAATGAAGAAGGAGGGGAGGCTTAACTGGTGGCTTGGGATTGTAGAAATCAAGGAAAAGCTAAAACATGTGAAAACCTACTGGTAGGTTTTGTGACGTTCTACTGGTAGGTTTTGCACACTGAAAATCTTCTACTGTTGCCCCTGCCACAACCTATCGGTAGGTTTTACCTACTGGAAAAATATTGCTCGTGGTTTTGTCATTGTTCTACCGATAGGTTTGGCCCAAAAACTCGAGAAAATTACAATCTCTTGTCCAACTGGTTAGTGGGCCCACCTCTACTTCTCCCACACATACCCTGACATATTCTACATACAAGCATGCCTCCCTACACCTAGAATCTGACTTTGGAAGAAAGAGCATGGAAGAGGAAGAGAAGAGGAAGAGGGACGCATGGTGGGGTTGCAAGCGTGGTTTGTCCTTGCCTATTTAAGTGTCCAACCCCTTCCCCATGATGGGAAGTTAGCTCATACATACCCTAGGAGGTGATGGACAAAAAATGAAGAATTCTTACACCATTTTATTCATCTACACAAGCTTTTAGAGAGAGAGAGAAGCCCAAGGACGAAGATGAAGTTCTAGAGTGAGAAAGTTAGTTTTTTGCATTTTCTTCTCCATTTCAGTTGTAGTAATCTTTAAATCACTTTGTAATCTTTAATTCTTGCACTTTACTCTCCTTTATTTGTAGTGTATTTCAAGTTTAGTTACACATTCTTCTAACTACCATGTTTACAATTAGGTTTTTACTTCCGAGCTTTACTTTTGGGCATGAAATGAATTTGTCTTTGTAGTTTAACTTCTTTTTGCATTGATACACGTAAAACCCGAAAAATTTTAAATTTTTTCAAAAGGACAAAATGGTCATTTTATCACTACAATGCAAAATTGAAATACATGTTCTATAGACCTCAAATGATACAACGGACTTCATCGTTGGATTCGTATTGCGAAATCTTGTCACCCTGTCGAATTTAAAGATAGTCAGATGTTTTTGCACGTCGTTCGAGACGACTAGGAGGCAGACGACCTCTCAATCGTCCCCAAAAATAAATACTTTAAAATTTAAGTATGACTGGACTAAAGTACCAATAAAATTAATTTGGACTAAACACGGAATGTAATAAATCGTTTCGGAGTTAAAACGGACCTGAATAAGCGAAGGACACGTGGCACGACGTGGGCCGAGTATTTAAAATTATAAATAGGAGTAAATATATAAAAAATCAGATATTCTTCACCCATTTTCAGCCTTGTTTGGCCGGCCATAGAGAGAGAAGAGAGCAAGGAGAGAAAACTTGATTTTCAAGCTTTCCTCCATCGATTTTCGAAGTTCTGTCGCTCGGATTGACTCGGGCCAAGAGTTAAACTTCATCTACGCGACGAGTGCTACATAGCCATTCCAAGATTGAGGAATTTCACCAAAGATTCCATGGGTAGATTTTGGAGAAATCAGAGCTTCGGGCTTGAATCTTGTTCTTGAAGTTTTCTATGGGTGTTTTACGCTCCAAGAGGTAGGGTTTTCCTACTTTGGTTCATTCTAACCTATGGTGTTCATAGGAGAGGGGTTTAGGCATGTGGGGTTGTATAGCCTTTGCATGAGGTTGTTGTTTTTGGTGAAATAGATATGAGAAATGGATGGAGTATATATTCTATCTTGAAGTGGTTTTGTTTCTTGTACAATGTGGTTAGTTGAAATGGTTTTTAGAAATCACTTAGTATGATTTCTTGAGCTATGTGGTTACTTGAAATGTGTCATGTGAACACATGACTTGAGTGCCTCTAAGGTGTTTGATAAAATGCCCATGTGAAATAAAGTGTGTTAATTGGATGATGTGGTAACATGAAATCATATGCTTATGATATGATTTATGATTGAAATGTACTTTTTGATATATGCATGTTTTGATAAATTGACATTGTGACAAATATGGTATTTATATGCTTAGGATATAATTTACCATGGGTGTGTTAGAATTGTTCATATGATATTCAAAGATTTCCCCCAAATCCTTATTGTTGATATGGCGGCGAGTATGAAAGATGTTGTCACGTTGTGCCTCGTTGTCCTCCTCCTTCACTTGTGCATTCAAGGCATGCCTTGTGACCAAAATTTCACCCTCAACTGGATATTCCTCTCCTTCACTCTCCTTACTCTCCACATCGTCATCAGATTCACTTTCAGTTTCAAAATCACCATTATCCCTAAAAAGCATAGCACGTTTATTTGGACATTGTGATGCAATGTGCCCCCTGTCCAAACACTTAAAGCACTTTTATATCTCTATTTCTAGAAGCTTGAGAATCAGATTTACCTCGCTCCTTGCTAGCTTCTATGTCTTTGCCTTTGTTGGAAGCTTCAACTTTACCCTTAGAATCTGATTTCTCTTCCTTCTTGCTCCAACTAGAATTCGGTTTCCAAGAAGATGAAGAACTCGAATTCTGCCCAAAACGAGTAGAACCCTTCCATTTGTGTTGCCTCTCAACCTTCAACGCCATGTGTAGCATATCCTCCATCTCCACATAATGCTGCAACTCAACTACATTTTGAATATCTCAGTTCAAACCGTTCAAGAATCGTGCCATGGTCGCCTATCGATCCTCCTCTACATTAACCCGAATCATGGCTATCTCCATCTCCTTATAATACTCCTCAACGCTCTTGGACCCCTGAGTCAACCCCTGCAACCTCTGAAACAAGTCCCTATAATAATGAGAATAGACAAACCTCTTCCTCATGATACTCTTCATCTCATCCCAAGTGTCAACCGGATGCTCTCTATTCCTCCTCCTATTCATCACTAACTAATCCCACCATACTACTGCATAATCAGTAAACTCCACTGCAGCTAGTTTCACCTTCTTCTCCTCTGAATAGTCATGGCAATCAAACACTAACTCCACTTTCTTTTCCCACTCCAAGTAAACCTCTGGATCATTCTTGCCTTGAAGGGCTGGGATTTTCATCTTAATGCTACCCAAATTTCCATCTCTCCAATAAACATCTCTAACATCGCCACGACCACCTCTACCATGGTCAAACCCAATCTACATGGTCTGGTCATCGAAGTAATCCCCAAGATCCCACTTGTCATCATCGATAATGTTTTGATGACGCCTATCCTACCTCCTCTCAACCGGTGCCTCACGCCTATCATTCCCATCATTTCTCTTTCCCTCATTCATTAATCGCATTCGTCTGCTCCTCCAACTGATTTCTCATGTCATCAAACCTCAAATTCATACATTCGAACTATTTTTACATAGCCCGAAGTGTGAATAGCACATCCGTACCTCCCTCCTCAGCTACTCCTTTATCCTTGGAAGTCATGTATTATAACCTGCAAAAAAATGTTAGAAATAGCCTCATAAACACTACCTCACGTGTTCACACGTTTGAATGTCACTCAACTCTCATGTTTACACTCTTATTGGATTTTTCATCAGATAAGCTCACACACTCAGCCTTTTACCACTCAAAGATTTCACTTTTGTCATTCTTTGGCAAACTACTCAAAACTCAAAGAAAAACCAGCCATTCCCCACAACGCACAACAACTTAACAAAATATGGCACAATTATCAAAGGAAGGACCAGAATTTAACAATGAAAACAGAGAACAACAACTGAAACAAGGAATGCAAATTTGGCGAAAAAACTAAGCCAAACAATGATTAGAAAGCAACAAATGGATCAAGAAAGAGGCCAAATCAATAAGGATGACCTATTTTGGGATAAAAAACATGTGAATGATCAGAATAAGTAATTTGGATTATTATTGTTCAAATCTCAACACAAATCAGCCCTAAAGCCAACTTGTTAGCCTCAATTCGATTCTTTCTTTTCTTTTCTTTTTTTCTTCTCCTTTCTTCTTTCTTTTTTCTTGATATCAGATCACAAAAAAGGCAAACTACGTGCAATTGGGCAGCATACTTCACAATCGATTGACAAGCAAGTTATTTATTTAATTCTGCCAATATTATGCAACCCTAATTGATATAAAAAAAGCAACTGAGACTCCTGCTGTAAGACATGCCCCAAATCACAAAATAATTATGCAAAAAGAAGAGAAAGATAAAAACCCTAATTTTTTTTGGATGCCCATAAACAGAAAAAGAAACATCAAACAGCAGCAAGAAACCTAACTTGGACAGATTATATGCACACAAAACAAAGATAGCCAACATGATTTGAGAAAACAAGACCCGAGTGATTTGGTACCAACTGATGCGAACCCTTAAATGAATTCAATAACCCATAGGCAATTTGATTGAAGATTTCCCAAGAAAGTTCTCAATTCAGTTTATTAGAACCAAGAACCCTAGACCCAATGTTTTCAAGAAAACAAGAACCCAAGGTTAAAAGTTTAAAAGAAAGACACCACACTCAAGATTGAGCGATAAGTTGATGAACGCCACAAAAATAGTTCTTGGAAGAACAATAAGGTAGAAACCTCACAATACTCAAAAAAATATTATGTCTTTTACAGTGATTTGAACGCCTATTTATAGGCTGGTTATTACAAAGAAAACTTCCTAAAAGAACTTATCCTAATTAATAAATATTTCTTACTTGCTGGTGAAGAAATATATCTTACTTGTTGATAAAGAAATATCTCTTACTTGCTGGTAAATAAATAGCTCTTACTTTCCTAAAAAGAGAAAAACACAATCAGCCCTTTAATATGCTGATCAATGCCTAATTAAATAAGGAAAGTCTTCCTTTCCTAAAAAGAATAAATCACACCTGAACAGATAAGGAAAGTCTTACAATCAGACCAATTTTAAACATGCCAATTTTAAGCTTAGCCTTTGCCGGATTCTTCTAGAAGTTGAATCATGTTGATGGATCTTTGTTGCCCAAGTGGATCATGCTCCATGCTTGAACTTGCACAATCAGCCCATTTGTCTTGAATCAGCCTGTTCAATACTTCCTTCATCTTTATCATTCTCGCCCGAGTCACAGGACCTCCATTGATACTCAACGGATCAGATTGCATTGTATCAAGGGACTAATATGGAGGTGTAGGCACAAGCATACCCTATGACAAGTCTAAGTTGTATCAAGAGCTCACAACCACGTCCACACCCAATCTAGTCTATGAGGAAGAATGGAAGATAGTTGATTCACATACCCAAGAGGAAATTCCCCTTAGATTAGCCAACTAAAAGTCTATCTACTCATTGTCAAAACAAGAACAAGCTTAATGTTGTGAGTCATGGTAGTGAAATAACGCATAAGACTTGTATTGATGCAAGGAAAAGTTTACTACAAGAACAATTTCATTCATACCCAAAATTCGAAGATCGAAGAACAAATACCCAAAAGAAGAAATGTTAATGCTAGAACACTTTACAAAGATTGATTAGAGCTAAAATAAAAGAGTTAAGAGTGAAAGATTACAAGTAATTGAAAGCTTACTACAATGAAAATGATGAAGGAAATTCAAAATCCCAACTTTCTCTCTCTACAACTTCATTTTCTTCCTTGGAGCTTCTCTCTCTAAAAGTTGGTGTAAACTAAATTAATTTGTAAAACTTGGTCAAAATTCGACCACAGCCCCTCCATGGCCGGTGAGAACTGAGTTGCAGTGAGTGGGAAGAGATTGGACATTTAAACAAGCAAGGACAAACCAAGCATGCACCTCTCATGCCTCACCAACCACCCCTCTTCTCTCTCATACCTCTCCCATGCTTTTCTCTTCCAAAATTAGACTTTAGGGTGTAAGAGACCATCATGGTATGTCAAAGATGTCAGGGTATGATTGAGATGAAAGGAGGTGGGTCCCCAAAGTAGGTGGAGTCCTGTTTGCAGGCTTCTGGCATTTCTGGGCAAAACCTACTAGTAAAACGACAACACCTACCGATAGGTTTTTTCCAATAGGTATTTTTTATCGGTAGGTTACTGGCAGGGGCGGCGGTAGAAGAATTCCAATGCACTTTTCCTACTAGTAGGTTTTGGAACTTCTACTAGTAGGTTTCTGTTGACTTCTACAAGTAAGTTTTCTTCTATTTTGGAATTTTCTTGGTCTCTTAATGTCCCGAGCCATCCATTAAGCCTTCCCTTCTTCTCCATTGCCTTTAGGCACTTGATGGGAGGCTTAATACAAGATCTTATCCCCCATTTTTCACCACAAAACCAAGCATGAATGGGTGCAAATGAGATACATGATATGCACTATTCTATGCTCATCACAACCCCAACTTGAGTTTGGCTAGTCCCTAGCAAAATTAATTTCCAAATCATATTGCATAAAAATAAACAATCCAGTCATGTGAAACAATTCACCAAGCAACAAAATAGTAAAATCATAATGCAATTAAATAAATGAGCTTGGTCAAAATGGAACAAATGTGGTTCTTTCATTCGTTACTTCGAAAAGTTAAGTGCAAAGATTTGGAACCAAAAACAAAACAGCCTATACTCCTAGAGACTCTTCTACCTGACCAATAACCCTACCCTATATGCAACTATCAAAAGCAATAAAATAAAAAGCATCTCTCTACTCATCATCATCATCCTCCAAACCCCTCATCATAGCTGGTCTCCTCCTCATCAGACTCCTCTACCTCTACAATATTAGAACCCATGGAGGGCAGAGATGGACGGCCTGGTAGTAGATGGTGGAGGCACATCGGAGATAGGCTCTCCAGGGAAGGTATGCTTGAACATCTAGGCATCAGTGTGAGCCGCTGCATGGTCCCATCGAGGTCACCTAGCCTCCCCTCTAAAGCGTCTAGACGCTGAGAAACTGTGCGTGGTGTGGTAGTGGTGGATGGCCTGGAAGTAGTTGGTCCGGCTGTGAATGGCTTGACTTTTGATGCTCTTGCCCTTTCTTCTCTCTATGCCACCCTCCACTCATCGCCGACCTCTTCATACTACTCGACTTTCCAATGGCTCCAAACTCCAGGGGTAAGGTCACATTTGTGGAGGTGCCCTTGACCTTGTAGTGGAGGAATATCTTGGTAACAAGGTTGGCAAACGGGAGATTCGCCTTTGGCTTGCTAACTTGGGCATACTCCTTCTTGACCTCCCAGATTATAAGGGCTATGACCATCATCTTTCCTGTCATGAAGGCGTGGAGGAGGGCTAACTTCTCTTCCCCTGGGGTCTTCTCCGCTCCCCAATGTAACAAGTTGTAATGCAACGCCTTATTCATAACCCCGTATGAATGTTTGAGTGCCTCGACTTGATTTTTTTCTTTGAAGTGTGTCAAGTCCACATACATCAATTGCACGTACTCCGGGAGTGATTTCCTTCCTTAGATGTTGTATGGGTAGACCGAGGTATTAGGAGGAGGTCTCTCATACTTTAAAATGTCCGCAACCAATCTCGGGGTGATCTCCATGGCCTTACCCCTCACATTCGCCTTATGCAACAACAAATCCTCGTCCACTACCTTTAACAGTTGGTAGAACTCACTACACATAGGAACAACGTAACCACTCACGGGCTCAAACCAAATGTTGATGTCGTGTCCCTCAATCACCCAGGCCACTTTGTTATTTGGCCCGAGGGTGGGCTTGTCCACATGCCGCTCTCACGTCACACTTCTCTCCTCAATGCTCTTCGTGCGAGCATCGTTCTTTTGTTTATTTCTTCTCTGCCCACTCCCACAACTGGGCCCCACCACTGTCCTCTTACGGGATCCCTTTCCTACGGGTGGTGGAGGACTTGGCCCTGTTTGCTTGGTTCAGGTCATGAAAAGCAAAAACACTGGTAGGGCCACAAATGGCGCAACCCAACACCATAATTCATCAACCAAATCAAATGAGACGCTTGAGTACTTTCCCATACAAGCCATGACGTTGGATTACAAACTTTGAGTGAAAAGCTAGGGTTTTGATGGATTTTGGGAATTTTGTGAGGAAATGAGGGTTTTTGTGGGAGAAATTGGATGAAATGCAAGGTAATCACATTAAAATTCAATTTAGGGAAAGTTAATCCAAAGATTTGAGGAGTAGGTAGGAGTTCTTTGAGGATTTGAAGGATTTTGAGGGAGAGGAGAGGGTTTCTAAGGTAGAAAGGAGTGGAGAAAGTGAAGGGTTTTGCCGAAAAATTCAGACTTAAACCCTTGTTTTTTGAATTCTAGGATAAACCTACCAGTAGAACAATCAAAACCTACCAATTGGTTTTGTGCACTGGAAAATTCCTACCAGTACGTTTTAGTCTTTTTCAAAAATTTCCCTGTGTTCTGGTTTTCATCTCCACTCCAAATTTATTCAACTCCTACACCCTCTAATGCCCTATTTACAAATTCAGCTCCACAAAATACATGAACCATGCTTGTGAACCACGAATGAGTGACCAAGCCAACCTTCATTTATGAAATTGCAATGCGATTTGAGTTTTTGAGGCTTTCAAAACACATGATATGAAATTCTAAATTCAACAAACAAAATGAACATCCAACATATAAAGAACAAATTGAAAAACAAAAGGAATTCCTATTTCTTCATAATATCTAAAGTTTGAGTGATATTCCTCTATCCTACAGCCATAGGGCTACTTGATAAAATTTCTCAAATATCCGAACTAATCACATATTAGCTTCATCTTGGCTTTAAATGCTATTCTAGAGTATACACCCACACATTGGTTTTCAAACTCGTGTGTGTGAAATACAAGTAATTTAAGCATTTGCCCAACAAAATTCACATTCATGTAGCTATCCAAATTCAACTTTGATGCAAAAATCACCAAAGCTTTCTCTCAAAATTGAATAACTCTATGATTATCTTGGCATGCTCTCGATGTGTATATGTGAGATAGAATCATGAGATAACCTAAGCATAACCATTTAAATACTAAACCATTCATACATTCAAGAAGGAATAAATACTAAAGTCAAAAAACAATGTAACTTTCCAACTTACAACTCAAAACTAAATGGATCTAGTTGTGGAATAATTAAATCTAACTAAAACATTTTGTCATAAATATCCCTAAAAATTTAGCCAATAAGAAAACATCTCTATTCTTCCATTATGGGATCCACATCTTGATTTTCATCTGCCTTGTAGTCGGCCTGCTCATCCATATCAACATTATATTCTATGCCAAATTTTGTAAATGTGTTGTCGTAGGGGGTATGCAAAAGCCCGTAGAAAATCTCTCTCAAATCAAGACAATGTTTTAAAACAATATAAAGAACGCAAGTCACTTTTGGAAAATAACATGTATACATTTTGGAAGTAAAACAATGACGGTCTTATATGCGCACAAAACAAAGATAACCCAACTTGGTTTGAGAAAACAAACCTGAGTGCTCTGATACCAAACTGATGCAAACCCTTAAACGAATTCAAGAACCCACATGCAAATTGATTGAAGAATTCCCAAGAAAGTTCACAAATCAGATTATAAGAAACAAGAACCCTAGACCCAATGTTTTCAAAAAATCAAGAACCAAAGGTTATAATTTCAAGAAAAAGACGTCACACTCAAGGTAGAGCGATAAGTCAATGAAAACCGCAAGAAAGATTGAATCTTGATAAGTTCTTGAATAGTTCTTGGAAGAACAATAAGGTAGAAAACCTCACAATACTCATAAAAATGATATTCTGCCTTTTACAAAGGTCTTATGTGAGTATATAAAGCCCTAAAACACGCCAAAACCAGCCAACAACCTAATTCCTACTTTTTAGCCAAGTTCTCTTAATCCAAATAAGAAAAGGAAAAAAATCCTAATCTGCTAAGGAGGCAAATCCTAATAGGAGTTTATATTTTGAAAATCCAATCCAAACCCAAATAGGAATAACTAAAGTTGGGCTTAAAACAAGTAATCAGCCCAAAATCCCTAAATAACCTGCATCAGCCCATAAAGCCACTTAATCAGGTTTGTTGGACTTCAATTACATTAAAATAAACTTGAGGCCTTTTCCCCATAAAGCCCACGCACACCATGGTAGAACAACCTCCAAATGCATTCTCCATGCTTGAACTCGCACAATCAGCCTATTCAATGCTTCATTCATCCTTTTCGCTTTCGCCCGAGTCATAGGACCTCCATTTATGCTAAATGGATCAAATCGCATTGCATCATGATGTCAAGGAAATCTATTCCTCCCTTCTACCAAGAATGATCAATGTATCTCCAAATTATTTATTTCTACTATTACAACCTTTATGGTTCATTGTTACGTCATTACATATATAAGCAGTACTAACTAATTACGCCATTATATTAAGAAAAATAGGTGGGATTTTATCAGACCACAACCACATGTCATAAAATACGCTCCAAGTGCACTTCATAAATGTGCCAATCAATCACAACTTAATTGGCCAAAAACATAACTAACTCGACAAAACACACAGGGTTTTGTCTCAATCAAAAGTAGCGATTGATAACACAAATTTTGAAATATTCAATAGGATATTCTTTGCAAAGAGATTAAAAGACAGAAGCACATTGTATACTTCCGCACTTTATTTAATACTTTCGGGTGGATCTGAGAGAAAGGATCGAATTGAAATATTTCAAGAAATAAAGATGGGCAGATCTTGATATAATTTTGTACTAGTGGAATTGAGTGGTTTTATTCGTATTTAGGGGTTAAACCGAAAATTTGTAACGTTTTTTTAGGACAATTAGTGCTCTGTTATTTTTAATTGGGTGTATTTAATCAAATAATGTCTTTGAAAAATCAAGGTGTTATAGTTGGTATTAGAACTTAGTCTTAAGATCTTACATCTGTACTATGGGGAGTAAGTTTTCTATGTATAACTTGAGAAAATCAAAATTTAGTTAAAAATGACAAAACAATAATTAGCCGTTATGCTACCACTTTAAAACCCATTTTTTTTAGAAATCGAATGTAAAACAAACCTCTCCGTTGAATTCATCTCGCAAAATCTAATTACCTAGTCAATTTTCGTTGAATTCTGAAATAGACATATTTTTTTGCATTGTACGAGATAATCAGGTGTCGCGCGACTAAAATAAATGCACTCATATCTTATTCGTGAAACCCAAAAAATAATTTAAATTTAGTTCGATAAAAATGTAAACTTAACACAGGATGAGATTAATTGATGCGAGATAGAATTAGACCAAACGAAATGAGATGTGTGGCGTAACGAGGGCCAACTGTTTGAGGAGTATAAAAACGGAAGAAAATCAGATTTTTTCCCCATTTCTTCAGCCAATTTTCAAAAAAAAAAAAAAGAGAGAGAGAGATATGAGAGAGAAACTAAAGTTCTAAAATTTTTCCTCCGATCTACGACGATCCAACCGCTGGATTGCTTCAGGCCAATGATTAAAGTCGTTCTACGCGACGAGACCTACGAAACCATACCAAAAAATTGTGAGTTTCACCAAAATCTCAAAGGCAGATGTTTCGGGATAAAACTTTGGAAGCTTGATTTTGGGTATTTGGGACTTCTTCTACGCGAATATACGCTACAAGAGGTAAGGTTCCTTTCCTAACTAGGTTTATTTCTAACCTAGGGTGTTGGAGATAAATTCTCATATATAACACGTAAAACCCAAGCATACATCTGGAAGAAAAATATATTTAGGAAAAAAAATTAAAAAAAATTTATCGTGCATGTTTTTATTAGGTATGTAAGTTAAAAAAATTAAATAAAAAATTTTAAAAAATCACAATAAAAAATTTTAAAAAAATTTTAAAAAATTATTAGGTATGTAAGTTATCGGAATGTCATTGCATGGCATTTCCTTCCAAGATGCTGCCTGGCAGCAGTAGAACTCTTCCCAGCCTTCTCCAAGCTTCCAGAGTGTTTGAGGAGGTGCTCAAGGCTTCAGCTGGTCTCTGGATGAGGTAGAATTGCACAGAGGAGAGAGAAATAGAGGAGAAAATGTAGAGAAAGAAAGTGCAAGAATTGGATTTCAAAATTTCTTTGGAAGGTTGTTTGAAAGATCAAAGGTATACATCTAGCTTAATTAGGATGCTTGAAATCCATTGGTGATGTTAGTTTTTGATTTGGGTAAGTAGTTAAGCTCGAAATCGAGTTTTAAAGGGTTCATGTATACTTTTCATTCTTACTTAATTAATCTATATGGTTGTGTTTCTGGGAGTTCAAGGAGGAGTTTGTTGGTGGTTTTGTGTGTTGCCATGGTCGGTGGTGGAGCTTTGAGGAAGGTAAAGTATGAAGGTTAGAGTTTGTGTTCTTGAGAATTTGAACTTGTTCATTTTGAGTTTTAAAGATGTTAAGGGTATTGGTCTAGACTAAAACCATTCCTATGAATCTATTGGTGACCTTAGAAATGGATTTTGAGCTCATTTTATGGGAGAAAAAGACAGTTGTAGGTTTGCATTTTTTTTATGAAAAAAGATTTTTTTACAAACTCTGAGCTTGAATTTGATTGGAGTAAAGTGAGATTCGTGGTGATTAAAAAAAGATTGGATTTGATAGAGGGCTATGTTGTGAGTGTTTAGGGACTGAAAAGGATGAAAATGGTGAAATATAGTGAGAGAAATACGGTAGAGAAGTGAAGGGGTTGGGCTGTTTTGTAGGAAACCCTAGCAAGCTAGAGGACAAAGATGAAGTGGATTAGAAGACCATTGGCAACCCCGATGGGGCGTGTGGGCGCCTCCAGTCTTCGATCGACCTCTGGTTAGTGCCAAAATTTTTGTAACATCCGTGTAGAGGTCCCGATAAAATTTCAAGTCGATCTAAGGGCCGGGTAAAAATGAGGATTAAAATGACTAATTTGGCATCCGAGGCCAATTTGACCCATTTTTTTGGTGATTTTGGAAAAATAAATTTCATATTCATTCTTATGTAGGTCAATTGAGTGTGTGTATGAAATCTCATTGAAAAATAACATCTTTCTATTTTTAGCTATTTTGGATCAAAAACACCGTATGGTAGGGTTTTTGAATTTCGGTCAGTTGAATTTAGACTGGAAATCACAAATACGAATTAGAGTTTTGGATGTGGCAATGTATAGTGGTCTGAAACAATGGATTTGACCTATATAAAATGAGATACCAGATTCATTTTAAGTTAATTGTAAGTGCACATAGATTGAGTGGCAACAAGAGTTTACATTCTAGTTTGAGGTTGTAGAGGGTACTCATTAAGTTCGTAAATGTTTGAGGGGTCAGTTGGTTTTGTGCTTTGAGTGTTGAAGTTAAGTTGTGGTGAATACGAAATGTCACGAAACATATTCTTGTGCTTTGATTTGCATCAGTTAAGCCATTTTTTATTTGATACTCATTTGCATTCATCCATGCGTTTAACTATTAGGGTTGGAGGCTACTACTTCAGCTACAAATAGGGATTGACCGTAAAGAAAGGAGTGGTATCTGTCAGCGATAAAAGTAAAGTGTATTGTTTCATAATAATTGAAAATAAAAGTATATGATATATCAAGTTTATTCTCTTGTATGTGAGAAATCAAGTTTGCTGAATTGATTTGAGTTGAGTTGCTTAACCTATGGATCAAATGTGTTTTTACGAAAGGCTTGTGTTTTGAGTATTATCCACTATGCCGAGTTGTTGATAGTTTGACATGTCTTACATGTTGTTGATTTGGATACTATGCAGTTGTCGTGAGATTGCTTGACATTACTTATATGTTGTAAATAGTCTGATATTGCTTATATGTTGTTGGTTGACTCGCTGCTTATGTGGATATTGCATATTTTGATATATGAGGATGATTTGAGTTTCAAAGTGAGTTGAGTTCACTTTGATTGTGATTTGCGAGTTATGAGTATCTTTTGGGTAGAATTATATTTGATGCATATTTTTATTTTATTTCGTTTGATTATGATGTTCAGTACACCCAAAAAATTATTGGTTTGAAGATGCCAAAGTATAAGAGTGAGGTCCACTACTGCACTAACAAGGTAGAGATGGGGAAAACTAAGGAATTTAGTTTATGTACATATTGTACATTAGTGTCTATTTTCCATGTTGTTTTATTGTGAAGGAACGAAATCCCCAATTTTTTTATTTTGGTACAAACCACAACGTTGTGTACTATGGTATAAGTTTTTCTATTTTGATTGTGGCATTATTGATTTTTAAAGGCATTACTGCATTATAAACGCATGTATCACCACGTGTTGAGTTACACTTCCATATCTGAGAAATCAAATAGGATCTCTTGGGATTGGGTGAGACATAACACATACCTAGGGTTGTTGGAATTTGGAAATGTGTATAAGAATATGTTAAAACCAATTCTCATATGATTTGTGGGTTTGAAGAAATTTCTTGATATGGGTTTCATGAAGAATGTGTTGTTCGGGCATGCTATGCGTTTACATTTTTGTCTTATTGGTGTTTGATAAAATGCCTATGGATGTTCAAGTGACAAAATTGAATGGAAAATGCTATAACATTCTTATAGATATTATGGAATGTTATATGGATATGTTCATTATATGTCCAATGGTATGGTGAGAATATGATAGAAATTGCAATTGTACAATTTGATTGCATAATTATATGAAATATAAGTGCACATTACATTTACATATGCATGGGTAACATCGCATTCATGGGCATTCAACATGATTGCGGGTTTGTGTGCATGTTTTGAATCCAACACCATCCTTGGTGGGTTGATCATGGACTCAAAAAAGTTGGACCTAGGTTCGACTCAATCACACGGGTTTGCATTACAATATGTGTCAGGGTTAGAAATAAGGACTAGATTCTTCCTCGGGTGCAAGACTCGGTAATTTTAGGTATGCATTCATGTTGGTATTGAGTCCATAAAGTGTGTTAGTGTATGTGCAACCGTTGGTGGAAGTCCATAGATGTCTTGTTAGTTGGGTGCCCATTGGTAGAAGTCCATAAATACCCAGCCCAAGAAAGACACAAGAATTTATAAAATGGTCATTTGATGCCTAACATCAATGGTGGAGGCTTGAAATACCCGAATGCATATGCATGATATGACATGTGTTATGGGAACTGATGGAGGACTCTGGTTTGCATTGCATGCATAAGCTCTTCTCATGACTTGACATGAAATAGTAGCATTCATTTATAACATGTATGTACTTGAATGGATGTTTTATGTGATGAATTACATATGACATTTCATATGCATCTAAGTTGGGAAGTAATCTCCTTAGGAGATACCCTATCGAGCATGACTCACCCTTTATGGGGATACATTTCAGGTATTGGACAAGTTTCAAGGGACGACCCTCACTTGGGCCCGTGTTGATGATGGAGTCAGATTGTGGCTCTTAAATTGCATTGTCTAATTAATTATGTAACTTTTTTTGACCTTGTATAAAAATTGTATTTTGGCAAAGACACGTAATGAGACATTATTTTTTTGTAAAACAAATGAATGGAATGGGTGTTGTATGTGTCATATAGCTAAACGTTGAGTTTTTGAGAAATTTGGGAAAATCTGAGCTCTAGGTACCGGTGCCTCACAGGTACTTGGCATCCGGAAAGCTCAGGTACAGGTACCTATGCTCACAGGTACTGGTACTCCGATCGATAGTGGGCTCAGGTACCAGTACCCCACAAACAGCGGACCTAGGTACCAATATCAATGCTTATAGATACCGGTATCTAGCAAACAGAAGGCTTAGATACCAGTTTGGTACTGGTACCTTTTACAAAAACTTGAAATTTTAAATGTAACCTTGGTGTGCCTTCACATTTTGAGCTCCTTCATTTGGACGATGTAATTAGCTAAATATTAAGCTTATAATTTGGGATGTGGACCTTAGAATGGTCGTATGATTATTGTCTGCACAAGTCACGTATTGGGTAGAGGTCCCATACAAAGGAGACTTTGCCCAAATTCCGTTTTGATGATGATTCCGGTGAATGGGGTGTAATGACGTGGTATCGGGTTCTACGGTTCTCATGGGTATTTTATCAGGTTGATAGGTAATCAATGGGTTGAGAAAGGACCCCAAGATTTTGGGGCGTCATAACTAGGTATACTATACAAAATACTTTTGTTTAAATGCCTAAGCACTAGGCAACGTCCTTAGTAGTAAATTTTTTTTAACTGTATTTGATTGAATTAATCTATGAATTGCAATCTAGATTATAGTATTGAGTTGTTTTTGTTTATTTGGGATGAAAGGTGATGTGAATCTGCCAAAATAGCTAGATTCGACAACGAAAAGGAACCCAAGATTGTTTTACGATCAGATTTGAATGATAGACCTCGACCCATTATTTACAACAAACAAGAACCTTGGTATAAGGAAGACGCCACAAATGGTAGTGGAAAGCCCATTTGATAAGTCGCTAGTGAATGCCACGGAAAATCCTAATAAGTTCGTTTAGTTCTTCAAGAACCGTAGAGAAAATACCCTCAAAATTTTGCTAAATAATATTCTACTCTTTTCATTGATTGAATGCCTATTTATAGGCTGTCCATTACAAGAAAAATTCTTAAAATCCTAATCTGCTAAGGAAACAAATCCTAATCTACTGAGGAAACAAATCCTAATAGGAGTTTATATATTGACAATCTAAACCATAATAGGAATAACTAAAGACTAAAACTCTTACTTGCCTACAATAAGAAAAAGACAAACAATCAGCACTTTAATTGGCTGACCACACACCTAAAATAGAAAAATGAAAGTAAATGACATGCAAGCCATGCAAGCCTTACAATCAGACCCAAAAAAAGGATTATTCTTAAACATGCCAATTTTAGCTTAGCCTTGACCAGATTCTTCAAGAACTTGAATCATGTTGATGAGTCTTTGTTGCTCACGTGGATCATGCTCATGGGCCTACACAAATTTGCTTGAGTTCATGCCTCTTGAATCAGTCCGTTGAGTACATCTTTAAATTTCCTTGCTCGTGCTCTCGTAACCGGCCCAATTGAGACTTGAACTAGATTCCTTGAAGTTGTGCTATGATTTGCATCAAAAGGATACCTTCATTTAAAAAATTCTTTTTAAAGGAAGCAACCAAACACATCCTGTAGTGGTTGGAAGTTGTCAATTTCTTTAGTCTAATAATTTTGCCTTTTATATTTGCTCTTTTAAATTTTTGGTTCTTTCATAATTCCGGGTTAACCTCCTCAATACTGATAGTCAGTTTGGGGTTATACAACTACTGCACCTTGGTGTTTTGAATTTAGTGCTGAGTATTTTATTTGCATTTGTGATACGCACTTCATTTGTGGTTTTGAATATTTATTTTAGTTTATTTTGAGTTTGGATTGTGAATTTTAGTTTAATTTGAGTGGACTTAATGAAATTGATAGGTTTCATAGACATGTTTCAACATATTAGCATGCATATCTATAATAAAAAGATACAATCCAATTTGAAATGGCAAAGTTAGAAAAGCACCAGGAAAACTCATGTTTAATATTATTTTAGCTCAATGCTTTAGATTTCATTGCAATTATTCCAATTCAATCCAAAGACGTACAGTGCATCCCCCCCAAACAAAAATCCCGCCCAACTTTAGCAGCACACAGACAACAACTAACCCTGTGTCCCAACCCAACATTCTTAGTCTCTCTCTTAACCCAAGCTAAACATTCTATCTCTCTCTCATTCTCTCACCCAACCCCTTTAGGCCCCTTTCTCCTTCCCTCTCCTTCTCTCTGTCTCGACTAACATATGCCTAGGTACCCCTCCCTGCCTCTCTCTCTCTCTTTCTCTCTTTGTGCACACGTACACACACACACATGGTTTATGTGCAGACTCAATGGGTCACGCTTACCAACTGTTTGGCACTTTCATAGCATAGTTTGGGACTTTTGATGTTTTGAATTAGTGGATTATGAATCTAAAATTTCTTAATTTGATGTTAAGAGTAGCCCATCCAAGAACAAAATAGGGATTTTTATTTTTATGAATTTGTGGGTTATGAACTGGAATTTATTGATTTCGGTGACCAATGGTCGTGGGCATGTTTGTGTTTTTGTTTATGTGTGTATGTGTGCTTGTGACAGAGAATGTTTAAGAGAAACATAGTGATGGAGGAGGAGGATGGAAGGTAAAAAAACTTTGTAGGTGTTCTTCCTTCAAACTTGAAATCTATTTTAGTTAAACTTAGAAATGGGTATTGAACTTACGAGGAGAGTATGCTAATAAAAAGTGTGGATCCATTAATTTGTGCTTTGTATTGTTCTTGAATTTTTAGGTGGACATCCATTTTTATCTATTGTTTCTTAGTTTAATTTTTCTCCTTGATGTGCAATTCTAAAGGTGGGCACTTCGAAATCCCTCCCGAACTTTGTAGTATTGTGACTTAAAAATTTCTATCCTAGATGCTTCTTAGTGTTTTCGTTGCCAAATTATTGTACACTTTGCAAATGGAATCTGATCTACTATATTGCTTTAAGTTTGAAATGGAAGCCCTGACATCCAAATGTTCTTTGCCTGGAATTTGATGTTTGATACTTATTTAAGTTACTTTTTCTCTTTATTATGACAACCCTTTTTTTGCACTAAATTTGTTGAGCAATATGGTAAATCTAAAACACAATGCGTAGTAATTTATTTATTAATGAAAATGCCTTTTTGGTTGGGTAATGAGAAGCTTACTTTCACACAACCAAACACATAGCAACGTACACACACACATCAACACACAACAACAAATTTTCTTAATTTATGTTTTGTATAATTTGAGTGTTTTAACTGTTACATTTTTGTGTTGGTTTTGTCAATTTGGGGTTTTCATGACATTTTGTTTGTCACATTTGAAAATTGGGATTTTTTATAGGATTGTAGGGTTTTTATTTAATGTTATAGTTGTTAGTGTTATTTTCATTGAATGCTAGAATTATTATTAGTATTTGATTTAATGTTATGGTTTTGAAATTGAATGTTAGGTTTATTTTGATTGTTATGGGGCTTTAATTTGAATTTTTGTATTTTCTATGAAATTGGATCTTGGGGGACTTTATTTTTTCAATTGGATGTTAATTTAGCAATCTATCTAAATCTTCTCCCTCTATATAGATGTGTGTGTTATTCATTAATTTACTTTGATAATCCAGGGTAATGGGATTGATGGCAATAATTATGTTGATTCCAACTGAAGAAAAAATTAAGGGGCCGTATGTTTTGGGTTTTTTTGCTTTGCCTCACATTGTCAATAATTTTTATCTTTCAAATTTTTTAGGTATACATGAAAGCATGCTTGAGGTTATTTTTCAGTAACACATCTAGAAGACATTAAAGTCTTTTATCCCAATCAGACAACTTTATGGTGTTTTTTGTTAGTAATCCTTATTGGGATGTGTCATGTGGTTGTATCTCTTAGCTTTATGTGTACGTGTGTTTTGTGTGTACCCAGTTTGCATGTGTTTTGTTTGTTTCGTGTTTAGAAAGGTGAACTAATTACAAATGGTTATGAGGATATGTTTGGTTTGATGGGAATTGAGGGTTGTTTTGTTGGTTAGGCATAGAATGCTTAGTTTGGGGGACATATAATTATGATGTTTGTCATGTATGATTGTGTTTTGTAGATAGGTAGAAATTTCCATGGGCTCATATTTTTATAGGAACCTCAGTCCAATTTTTTTTTTAGAAAAAATTGTGGGCACTGATTGATTTCAATTTATTTAATTAAAACAAATGAATGAAAAAAATTTCAAAATGACGGCCTGTTTTAGGCTACAAAGTGTCTTTAGGCATGGGTTATTGCTAGTTTTAAATATAAGCCTTAACTCCGATTTAAAACGCTGAAAATGGTTAGTTGTTTGAAATATTTGGCTTTAACAGTTAAGATATAGGGTAAAAATTATTTCAGCATCTCGAGGATTTTATGGGTAAAAGGGAATTTTTTCTTATGTCGACTCAGAAGTTGCGGTAGGAATGTTACTTTACCAAAAGAAATTTTTAATTAATGATAAATCTTTAGAATAGGAATTGAGTTGATAGTTATATGATATTTTAAACATTATTTAGTTTGTTTTAATAGACCACTGATCTCACTATGATGACCGACAAAGTATGGATTAGTTTAAGGATAACCTGCATGGGTTTATATATATACATATTGAGTTTTAATTTGTGCATATGAGTTTAGACATATACAACAAATGGGAATATATTATTTTCTTATTTATATACAATCAAAGTGTTGTAACAGTTATTCTATGCTAATGATTACATAGTTAATTTTCAGATATTGCATTAGTTGTTTAAACTGGTTTGGATATATCTGTAGCCTAGCATACTTGTTAAACTGACCTTGCTTCCACATGAGGCCATTCTTATTATAGAAAATTGCATCCATTGAACATTAAATTGGTGAAACAAGCCCAAGAGTGATTGTTAAACTGAACTTGCTTCCACATGAGGCCATTCTTATTATAGAAAGTTGCATCCATTGAACATTAAATTGGTGAAACAAGCCCAAGAGTGACTTCAAAAGTTTAGCAACTCTGTTTGGGTTGTCTAGTGATAAATACATGCATTCTTCACGCATGGACCATTATGTGTTAAGTTTTTCCACATGGGGGTTGAGGTTCTATGTTCGTGGTATATTACTTTCAATGTGAGTGTACTATTTCATGTAATTGATAATGGTATGAGTATTCTTATTTGCTACTAATATATGACTATGCTGATCATTGACTTGTGGTGGCATTGTGAGTATGCTAAATAGCCTTAATGATGGATATAGCCTTAAAGATAGATATAGCCTTAAAGGCAGATTTGTAGCCTTCGTGGCAGATATGGCTTTCATGGCATATATGACCTTAGTGGCAGATATAGCCTTAGCCTATGTGATGAATATTATAGCTTGTGTGATGGATATTTATAGCCTATGAGCAAATATTATAGCCTATGTGGCGGATATTGCCTTAATGGTGGGACAGATATTTATAGCCTGTGTGGCAGATATAGCTTGTATGGTGGATATTATAGCCTTAACAATGAATATAAATGCCTTGAAAGGCATATATGCACAACCATAGTGCATTAGCGTTAATAGTGGAAGTTGATATACATACATTGTGAATTATTCTAGGATTTTATGATAATATGAACTAACAACCATAGTGCATTAGCGTTAATATAAATGCCTTGAAAGCATTACATTTGGTTTGATTTTTCTTTTGTTCTATTTATTGAGTATCATGATTAATTCTCAAAAGTTACAATTCAATACATATTCAAAGCAAAGTGTAGAAATCGGCCAAGGGAATAAAAACCAAAGCTTCTAGAAAGGAAGGAGGCATTCGAAAGGCCCTCTGCATTTAAAGGCAACCTTTAGTTAAAGTTCCCGCCAAAAATCTGACAAACAACCACCCACTGCCAAAGTGAAAAGAACACAACCAGCCAAAAGTAGGAGACAAATTGAAGAAAGTTGTCAGTGTTCGAACGCCCATGCCTAGCATTTGAACACCTCATCCAGCAACATAATTCAGTTGAGCTTCAATTCCAAAAAGTAAGAGGCACTCTAATCACTCCAGAAGTGTTTGAACCCCTCACTAGAAATGCCGATTTTGCAAAATGGCTTCCAACTTTGGATTTTTAGCTCCCCCTTTTCTTGTAAATACCCCCTAAGGCTGACAGCATATATACACCTGGAGAGAACCCTTCTCTCTAATTTTGCTCTCAATTTTCCTTGTTTCCTCTTGTAATTTTAGTTAACTTCTCTTGTAGGTGGGGAGGATTCTCTCCATTCTTCACTACCTCTTCTTGCCTTGCCATGGTTATAAAGACCGAGTAATTTTCTTATCTCTTTAATAGAAGTTGAAGGTATGTAAATACATATTTTGACACTATAATCGTGCAATGCCCTTCCTTTGTTTCAATGATATATCTTTATATTTCTCAATTAATTGAATGATTTCTAGTAAAGCTTGGTATTTGTTCTTAAATTGAATGGTTAAACAACTTTACAAAGTTGGACATTTTTTAGTGGGGTTAAATTAATGGTATTGTGTTCGTAACTCAGTCAATTACCATGGTCATCTCCTTTGGGAAAATGGTTTGCTCAAGGGATGATAAGCAAAATAAAATAAAAAATCCGATTTTTGAGAGATTTGGTTGTAAAATTTAGCAACTAAATAATAACAATTAAAAGAAAGATCGGTTAACAAGTAGAGTTCATCTCACCATGAACAGGTATTTTGACTCAATTTCTATAATTCATTTGAGACTGTACTTAGACACACTCAAAAGAAAAATATTCATTAAACAACCAAATGAAAATAACAACTATGTACTGCAGTCAACTGATTTGGTTTTGAAAGAATTAAACCCACATCGATTGTAGTGATTCCAACAATTACCCATGCCAAACTTAACTCTCTATTGGTAAGTAAGAAGATATACTTATTGATGGGAACTTCAATCGACTTGTTTTGAGACCCAACAACAATATTGGAAAGGCAACCCAAAAAAGCCAAACTCAAGTCTATGTATGGAAAATCTCAACCCATTGAGAACTTGTTTCAAGAATCTAGATTATATTAAAATCTAGACCCATTGAAGAACCCGTCTCAAGAACACAAATTACAAGGAGGAACGTCACAAAGGTTGTGATTTACCTTTGATAAGTTCAAAAGTTCAATCAAGAACAAGAGTAAACTCAACTCGCAATTAAAATTCAATACTTTATGTGATGTGAATCCCGCCAAAATAACGAAAACCAACAACGAAAAGGAACCCAAGATCGTTGTACGATCAGATTTGAATGATAGACCTTGACCCGTTCTTTATGACAAACAAGAACCTTGGTATATATGACCTCAACTCGTTGTTTGTGTGAAAACAAGAACCTTAATATAAAGGAAGATGCCACAAATGGTGGTGGAGACTCGTTTGATAAGTCGCTGGTGAACGCCACGAAAAATCCCAATAAGTTCGTTTAGTTCTTCAAAGAACAGTAGAGAAAATACTCTCCAATTTTGCTAAATAATGATCTACTATTTTCATTGATTGAACGCCTATTTAGAGACTGGCCATTACGAAAAAAAATCCTAAAATCCTAATCTACTAAGGAAACAAATCCTAATTTGATAAGGAAACAAATCCTAGTCTACTAAGGAAACAAATATTAGTAGGAGTTTATATTTTGACAATCCAAAAATATGACATGTTCCAAAAATTCTAAAAATTAAAAAAATACCCCTAACTCTAAAGAAATATTAAAAGGACAAATAAAATACTAATACTAGCAAATTGAATTAAAATAAGAATCAAACTACAATAATGCAAGGTTCTGTATGGATCTTTGTTTTGATGGAAAGCCAATTCCATTATCTTTCACATCTTTGAATTTGTGTTTCCTTAAGCATCTTATAGATTGCATCATTCTCCTCTAGTTGGAGAAAACTCGACCTTGAATTTTAAAGTGTTGTAGTATAAAGTCCAAAAACTTTGAACTTGTATATGCAGTTGTCTTTGAGAAACTTAAAGATGATGACTCATTTTCTTCTCTAATTAAAAATTTTGGAAATTGATCCCGTTGATTGTGTCGTTGAAGTTTTCTGGAAGGATAAAATTAATTGGTGGAGCAAAGTGGATAGAAAGAAGCATTGGTGACTCTTCATGTAGATATTTGAAAGATGCAAACAAATCAAGCTCTTGAGACATCATTGTTGCTGGTTGAAAGTCATTAATGGGAACAATTTCATTGTGCAACTCTTTTGGTACAAAATAGTTCTCCATAGAAGTAAGCCAACTAGAGAATGTTGTGAAATCATCCCTTCCATCGAAATCTTGTAACATAACAAAATAGCAAGATTTCGACAAAAAAAAAAAATCTGATTTTGGGGTTAGGTGATTTTCGGGCGACCCAAAATGGATGAAAACAAACAATTCTTCTCTTTTTTTTCTTTTTTGACTCCTTTCTTTCTTTTTTTCTTTTTCTTTTTTTATGATCACCAGCTATCTTTTGACAATAACTAAATAAGAATTCGTATTAAACTAGAACCAACAAAATACTGGCGGAATGGGGTAAAGGAAATTCGGCTAGACTAAGGTATGTGAACCGAATTTAGGACTAAAAGAACACAGAATAAAGAAAAGAAAGGTTTTAAGAGATAGGCAAACCTGAACTAGAATCTATGCTCTGATACCAAATGATGTGAACCCTACCAAAATAACGAGAGTCAACAACAAAAAGGAACCTAAGATTGTTCTACGATCAGATTTGAATGATAGACCTTGACCCATTGTTTACGACAAACAAGAACCTTGGTATATATGACCTCAAACCGCTGTTTGTGTGAAACAAGAACCTTAGTATAAAAGAAGACGCTACAAACGGTAGTGGAGACTCGTTTGATAAGTCGCTGGTGAACGCTACGAAAAATCTCAATAAATTCGTTTAGTTCTTCAAAGAACCATAGAGAAAATACTCTCCAATTTGTTGAATAATGATGTACTCTTCTCCTTTATTGAACACCTATTTATAGGCTAGCCATTACAAAAAAAAATTCCTAAAACCCTAATCTACTAAGAAAACAAATCTTAATCTACTAAGGAAATAAATCCTAGTAGGAGTTTATATTTTCAAAATCCAAAAAAATGACATGTTTCAAAAATTCTAGAAATTAAAAAAATACCCCTAAATCTAAAAAAAATATTAAAAAGACATATAAAATACTAATACTAGCAAATTAGCTTAAAATAAGAATCAAAATACAACAACGCAAGGTTCCATATGGGTTTTTGTTTTGATGGAAAGTCAATTTCATTATCTTCCACATTTTCAAATTTGTGTTTCCTTGAGCATCTTATGGATTGCATTAGTCTGCCCTCTTGAAGTGGCCGATTACATCCTTTAAATACCCTTCCCAAAACATGATAAAACCCTAGACTAAAAAAATGTGGTCCTTTCTCTCAAAAAATACCCTTGAGTGAATAGTGCTCTGGATACTGTAGCATGAACAGCAATGTGCTACAGTAACTTCTAAAACCCTAGTTCAAATAAAATAATAACTTTCAAATAAGCCCTTGGCCAAAAATACAAGGCCTTCCCAAACACTAATACATAAGAAATAAGACATATGTGGGCTAAGCATCCTTAAGCTCACTTATTCTAAACTAATAATAAAAATCCTTTAAACAAATTGAAAACCTTAACAACAACAAGCCCTATCTCTAAGTCATGTCTTCCACAGCTTGGATCAAGTGGATCAAATTGGTTCTCCTTCTTTAAAGCCCTTCTTGATTGTTAGGCTCTTTGTTAGCTCCATCCCAGGTGGATTGCACCAATCCTTGCATTTCTTCCTTGATCTTCTTGGCTCTTGATCTTGTAATTGATCCATCTAGAACTTGCAAAGGATCTTTAAGAGTAGACCCACCTTGGTTCCCATCATTCCCCTCTCCTCAATAGGATTGGACCTCGAATCTTCACCTACATCAAAAGGAGAAAGATCATAAACATTGAAGGTAGCAAAAACATTATACTCACTTGGAAGATCCACTTTATATGCATTGTCATTAATCTTCTCAAGAATTTGGAAAGGTCCATCTCCTCGAGGATGCAACTTAGTCCTCCTACGTGCTGGGAATCTTTCTTTGCGCATGTGAACTCAAACCTAATCGCTTGGTTCAAAGATGACACGCTTTCGCTCTTTATTGGCTTGGGAAGCAACCCTCTCATTCTTTTGGATAATTTGAAGTCGTACCCTCTCATGAAGTGACTTCACCAACTCCGCCTTCTTTTTTCCATCCAAGCTACTCCTGCCATCAATTGGTAAAGACATCAAATCTAAAGGAGTGAGCGGATTAAATCCATAAAAAATTTCAAAAGAAGAATATGAAGTAGTAGTATACATGGTCCTATTATATGAAAACTCTATAAATGGAAAACAATCCGCCCAACTTTTTAAATTGTTATGTACAATAGTGCGTAAAAGCTGAGTTAAAGTTCTATTAACTACTTCAATCTGACCATCAGTCTGTAGATGACAAGTAGTGGAAAATAAGAGCTTAGTACCCAATTTCCCCCACAACACCTTCCAAAATAGCTAAGGAATTTAGCATCCCTATTAGAAACAATACTTCTGGGCACACCATGGAGCCGCACTATCTCCCTGAAAAACAAGTCAGCTATGTTTGTGGCATCTTCTGTTTTAGGGCATGGATAGAAATGTGCCATCTTACTAAATCTATCCATAAGCAAAAAAAAATAGAATCTTTACCCCTTTTTGTCATAGGCAGCCCCAAAACAAAGTCTATAGATATGTCGACCTAGGGTACTTCAGTGATGCCCCACTTAGCTTCTCACTGAAGAAGGCTATGGGCCTCCTATCCAGCATCAAAACAGCTCCAATCCCTATTTCTAAGGTCTCACATTCAATCTCAAAAGCTTTGTTAAAATCAGGTAATACTAGCACAGGTGTAGAGCACAACCTTTCTTTAATAGTGGCAAAAGCTTTCTCTGGATTTGACCCCCAATGAAACCCACCATTCTTTTTAATGACTTCATTGAGTGGTGTAGCAATAGTGCAAAAGTCTTTAACAAAAAGCCGATAAAAGCTAGTTAAGCCATGAAAGCTTCTTACCTCAGGGATGCCCTTTAGCATTGGCCACTCTTTGATGGCCTTGACTTTCTCTTCATCCACCTCAATACCTTTTGTACTAACAACATAACCAAGAAAAACAACTTTTTCCATGCAAAAGGTACATTTCTTGAAATTATCATACAACTTTTCACATCTTAACACATCAAACAAATATATCAAATGCTCAATATGTTCATTTAAGTCCTTGTTGTACACTAATATATCATCAAAATACACAACCACAAAATTGCCAATGAACGCACGTAGGATATGGTTCATCAATCTCATGAAAGTACTGGGCACATTTTTAAGTCCAAATGGCATAACCAACCATTCATAAAGCCCATACTTAGTCTTAAAAGCAGTTTTCCATTCATCACCCTCTTTCATTCTAATTTGATGGTACCCACTTTTAAGATCAATTTTACTGAAATTACATGAGACATGCAATTCATCAAGCATATAATCTAATTAGGAATGGGATGGCGAAACTTTACCGTGATATTGTTGACTGCCCTGCAATCAACGCACATCCTCAACGTTCCATCCTTCTTTGGCACTAGTAGCACTGGTATTGCACATGGGCTCATGCTCTCCCTCACGTACCCCTCACTCATCAAATCCTCAACTTGCCTCTGAAGCTCCTTTGTCTCCTCTAGATTATTTCTATAGGCTGGTCAGTTTGGAATAGCAGCTGCATGCACAAAATCAATCTGGTGCTCAATGCCTCTAATGGGTGGCAACTCGTTAGGCATCTCCTCTGGGAATACATCCTCAAACTCCTGCAACAAAGAAATAGCCAAACTAGGAAGAGACTAGTTAGTTTCATCAAGATTAATATAAGACTTTTTATAGACAAGAAAAATCATTGGGCGATCGGCAAAGAAAGCCCTCTTAATCTTACTCTCTCTTGCATAGAAACTCACTTTTGTCTTTCCTTTTCTCTCGGCAAGCTCTCTTTCTTTTTTCTCTTGTGGCTCCACTCTTTTTTCTTTATTCTCAACCACCTCTCTACTTTCTTTTACACTCTTTCTTTTTTGCTCAATCTCTTTTTCACTATTTCTTTTTTGATCACTCTTATTTTCACACTTTTTTTTTATCTCTCTCATTTTCCCTCTTTCTTTTTTGAGCAACCTCACTTTTCAGTTTCAGTTGGTCCTCATAGACCTGGCTTGGAGTTAAAGGAGCAAGTTTGATTGTTTTGCCATCCTTTACAAGGTTGTACATGTTCTTGAACCCATCACGTGTCACCCTCCTATCATACTGCCACGGCCTCCCCAGCAAAATATGGCCACCAAGCATAGGCACAGCATCACAAAGCACCTCATCCTGATACTTTGCAATTTGAAAAAGTAACTAAAACTTGTCTATCCACCTTAACCTCCCCACAATCATTCAACCACTGCAATTTGTATGGTCGAGAGTGTTTTAAGGTAGGTAAATTCAATTTCTCAACCCAAAGTAGTGCTAGCCACATTAGTACAACTCCCCCCCATCAAAGATCATACTACATACCTTGTTGTTGATGTGGCATCTAGTATAGAAAATATTCTCTCTATTGTTTTGCATCATCCACCTTAATGTGTGTTTTGAGAGCACACTTGGAAACAAGAAACTCACCTGTCACGGCGTATACCACTCCATCATCATGACTAGCATCAACCAACTCAGGCACCTCATCACTTTCATCCTTACTCTCAGTCATCACCTCTCCATTGTCACACATAATCATCACCTGTCTGTTTGGACATTGAGAAATGATGTGCCCTAAGCCCAAAAACTTAAAAGCATTTAATATCTCCATTTCGTGAAAGTTGAGGTTCTATCTACCTTGGGTTTGTTGCTAGTTCCCTCATCTTTCCCTTTAGGTGGTCCCGTCTTTCTCTTTGCGTCAGCTGGGTCATTCTTATCCCACTTTGATTTCCAAGTAGTGCTAGAAACCAAAGTGTACCTTGCTGTCCCTTTTCTCTTTAACTGCCTCTACCTTCATAGCCATGTTCACCATGTCCTCTGTCTCTACATAATCCTACAATTCAACTACATTGGCTATGTCTCTATTCAATCCACTCAAAAATGTGGCCATGGTGGCCTCCCGATCCTCCTCTACATTAGCCTGAATCATCACCACCTCCATTTCCTTATGGTAATCCTCTACACTCCTAGACCCTTGTGTAAGATTTTGGACTTTTTGGTAAAGGTCCCTATAGTAGTGGCTAGGTACAAATCTTTGCCTCATGAGAGCTTTCAACTCTCCCCATGTCTCGATAGGCCTCTCATAATTCCTCCTCCTATTGGTCACTAATTGATCCCACCAAATAATAGCATAATCAATGAACTCAATTACTGCCTACTTTACTTTCTTCTCCTCGGAGTAATTATGACAATCAAATACCAACTCTATTTTTTTCTCCCACTCTAGATAAACCTCAGGGTCAGTTCTACCTTGGAAAGATGGAATTTTCATTTTGATACTCCCAAGGTCTCTATCTACACCATCCCGACCCACCAAGTTCTCCTCAAATCCTCTTTCACGCCTAAATCTGCGATGTCTACCCAACCTAATTTTAGATGTTAGGTCTTCCTCATCCTCACCATCTCCTTCAATCTCATATTCATTTGCAACCCTAGGCTCACATCACCTCTTATCTCTCCCACCTTGCAAATTTCTAATCGCTGCTTCTTGATGATCAATCCTATCCCTCACTTCCCCCAACACCAAGTTCAACGGCTTAAATTGTTGTTGCATGGTCTGCAAAGTAAATAATGGGTCATCGGTCATCTCCCTTGGTGATGAGGCACTTCAGTGAGACATTGTAAGGTGTTGCACAAAAAGAATGTTAGTGTAAAAAAAACCCACACACATTCCCTTACGTGTTTACACTCAAATGATGACACTTCGCTCGTGTTTCACTCTTAATTGGCTTTTTCCCAATAATTGTCTCACACTCTCTTTCCTTTTACCTCAAGAGTTTTCCCACTCAAGTTCTTTAAGAGCTAATTGAACTCAGTCAAGACAATGCAACCTTGTTTAATCCCAACAACTAGTAATTAGGCCCAAGAAACAAGAACAAGAAAAACACGGAAGGAATAAAATGGCACGAGGATTAAGAAAATTATAAGAATGAAAGAGTAACTATAAGACAAGATACCAACTATAATGATGTATGAAGCCCCTTTGAAGATAAGGCCCAGAAAAAAGTATATTTGAATTTTCTCCTCCCTTTTTTTTGACTATTTTGTTTCACCAACTAATTTGATCACAAACTAAATAATAAACAATTGAAAAAACCCTAACAATAACTCAAAAAACTAGAACAATTGATAGAAGGTAGCCCCTAGAACATTGGATTTTGGCCAACACAAACCCTAGAACAATGAAATTTTCGACAGCCGCACAAAACCCTAAGAATTTCGGCAACCCTTTTTTTTTTTGTAACCCTAGAACAATGAATCCATAGAATTAAATATGCAAGAAATAAAAGGATAGAATATGACTTGATTGGAAACCTTGCTCTGATATCAAATGATGGGAACTCCTATTCACTTGCTTTGAAACCCAACAATAGTATTGGAAAGACAACCCATGAGAGTCAAACTCAAGTCTATGGATGAAGAATCTAGACCTGCTGAGAACTTGTTTCAAGAACCTAATTATATTAAAATCTTGACCCCTTGAAGAACCCGTCTCAAGAACCCAAATTACAAGCAGGAACGCCACAAAGGTTGTGATTTATCTTTGATAAGTTCAATCAAGAACAAGAGGAGTAAACTTAACTCACAATTAAAATTCAATATTGTCTGCCCTCTTGAAGTGGCTGGTTACATCCTTTAAATACCCTTCCCAAAACATGATAAAACCCTAGACTAAAAATTTGTGACCCTTTCTCTCAAAAAATGCCCTTGAGTGAATAGTGTTGTGGTACTGTAGCATGAACAGTGCCACACTACAATAACTTCTAAAACCCTAGTTCAAATAAAATAATAACTTTCCAAATAAGCCTTTGGCCAAAATACATGGCCTTCCCAAAAAACCTAATTCATAAGAAATAAGACAAATGTGGGATAAGCATCCTCAAGCCGGTTATTCTAAACAAATAATAAAAATCTTTTAAACAAATTGAAAGCCTTAAAAACAACAGGCCCTATCTCTGAGTCATGCCTTCCACAGCTTGGATCAGGTGGATCAAAATTGGTTCTCCTTCTTTCAAGCACCAATCCTTGCATTGCTTCCTTGATCTTCTTGGCTCTTGATCTTGTCAATTGGCCCATTGGAACTTTCGAAGGATCTTTTAAAAGTAGGCCCACCTTGGTTCCCATCCCTTATTGAAAGTGTTTTCAACTTTAATAATTGAATTAACCCAAAATACATAATTTGAAAAACCTCAAAATCCCCAATTCATGGATAAGACTCCCTCTTCTGATATGACTACTCACTCATTATCAAATTAAAAATGAAAGTAATTGAAGAAAGCATGCTCGTAATGAAAAGCAAGAAAACTTGAATTGAAATTGCAAGTAAATGAAAATACCTTGAATTGAAATTACAAGAATGTAAATCGTTCACAAGACACAATTGAATGTAATTGTGTTGCAAGAATTTAATAGCTTGAAATTAACAAAGCTTGTAACTTGAACAATGAACTCTTGAAAGCAAAAACCCTAATTCTAAACAGAGGAGAGAAGATAGAAGAAACAATGATGAAAGAAAGTCTTCTACGAAGAATTTAGCGATCTCTCTCTCTTTGGCAAAACTTTGGTATTTAGAGGATGTCTTATGCTAATTTTTCCCCTTTTGATCCACCAATGATGACCTTTAAAATATTTAGTAGACTGCCTTTGTAAATCTGTCCTTACAACAGAATTATAGTAACCTACCAACAGGAAGCAAAAAATGACCTACTGGTAGAACTTTTCACTGTTTTGCATGAATTGGTTGACCTTCTCTTCTACTAGTATAACATTTTTCTGCTCCAAACCTGCCAGCAAAGAAGTAGTCACTTATCAACAGAACCACTCTTTGTTTTATTTCTGCCTGTATGAATGAACTCCTACTAGTAGAATCAATTTTTTCCTTCAATCGAACCGGTAGAAGACCTACTGGTAGAACATGTCTCTTCTTCAATTATGCTTTCAGTGACCTTGTTTGACTCCTAAACCGCCTAGCTCATCCTCGAAATCCTCCATAGCATGAAATGATGTTCAAAGCTCACTTTTACACGGGTTCACCTCCAAACACAAATTTTCTCCATAAAATACAAAACTCAACTAAAACAAAGGAATTAAATAACTAGCATAACTAAGATAGATGATATGAGACCTATAATATGCAATATTATGCTCTCATCACTTATGTTAACCCACCATCTTCTCATTAACATGATGTTGACACGGGGATTGAATTGAGTTATAAGTTGCACAATACGATATCTACCATATACGAACATATCCAAATCCAAAAACTAAAGCGTATTTTTCTTCATCAATTTCCTTGTTAGCTTTCTTTCTTTTGTTTTTAGATTATGTTCAAAACCACTTCTCTCACTCCCACCAAATATTAGGGTGGATATCTTTTTTTAACTTTCCATCCAAAACAAAGATATTTTTCCCTATGGGTTCGACACCGAATTTAACTGAGTTATTACTTGACTGCTTATACACCGGATATAGATATTTTCCCTATATGTATTGTTACGGGAAGGGAAGGGGAACCTGATGAGAATCTTTTCTCACAATTATACATGTGGAGCAATAGACACTTTACCTAGAGGAGGGTGAATAGGTTTTTCAGTTTTAGCCCAATTGATTACCAATAAATCCTAACCCACCATAATTACTTCTTCCCACAATGATTTAGCAAATAATGTGAGAACCCCTTTAGTCACCACATCCCACTTGACCATGATGGTTAATTTAATTAATATTCAATTGATTCAGTCGTAATCAACCTCACGTTGATCCCAAAACCCAAACTTAATTGCACAACTATGGTTGAATGAATATCAAACAATCAAATCAAGAAACAAAGAGTGTGTGTGAGTTCAAACAATCACAAATGTATATGATAAACAATAAATAGCACAAGTGATTTGTTGACGCTAAAAACCCTCCTAGGGAAAAACTATGGGGAATCTTCTCAATTACCAAAGCCTAATTCACTACTCTCTATGTCAACAAATAAGTACTCGAGTGTTATGTCTCAACTAATACCATGGTTAGATGCTCATTTCCTTGATGTCTCTCTGCCAAAAGGCTTTCATTTGACTTCTAGTTTAGCTTCACTTGGACCTCCCCGCTGCATAGTTGGTCTATGGCTCGAGTAATCATGGGCATGCCAATGATCCTCAGCATGCACACACCAACAGATTGATCAAATCAACAAGATCTTCTTCTCCAAGTTGTAAGGTTGGGTAGAATATGTAGTTGTAGCCGTTTGGGTCTTAGGGATCTAGTTTGTGGTGGAAGCCCTAAAGTAGAAAGATGATTTTCTCTCTTAGAAATCTAACAAAAGGCTTAACCTATATGAGGGAAAGGCCCTTCCTATTTATAGTTCCGGCTTAAAGGAAATCTTAGTAAATAAGAAAACTAAGATTTGAAAAATAACTGCACGATCGGTGGGATGGCGGTCATAGAGCAGGCCCTATGCTGCCTTCCATGGCATTTTCCCATTTCCTTCCCCAAGTCATAAATAGGCCACCTAGTGAAAGCTAGTGATGCGAACCCTTAAACGAATTCAAGAACCCACACGCAAATTGATTGAAGAATCCCCAAGAAAGTTCATAAACTAGAATTATAAGAACCTAAAACCCTAGATCCACTGTTTTCAAGAAACAAGAACCCAAGGTTAAAAGTTAAAGAGAAAGACGCCAGACTCAAGATTGAGCGAAAAGTCGATGAACGCCACAAGAAAGATTAATTCTTGATAAGTTCTTGAAATAGTTCTTGGAAGAACAATAAGGTAGAAACTTCACAATACTCATAATTTTTTTTTGTCCTTTTTCAAGGTCTTGGGTGTCTATATATAAAGCCCTAAAACAAATCCTAATCTAAAAAGGAATAACTACAGTTGGGCTTTAAACAAGTAATCAGCCCATACAGCCACTTAATCAGGTTTGTTGGACTTGAATTACATTAAAATAAACTTGAGACCTTTTCCCTTTAAAGCCCACGCATGCCATGGTAGAAAAGCTTTCAAACACACTCTCCATGCTTGGTCTTGCATAATCAGCCCATATGTCTTGAATCAGCCCATTCAATGTCTCCTTCATCCTTTTTGTTTTCGCCCGAGTAATAGGACATCCATTTATGCTCAACGGATCAGATTGTATTGCATCATTCCCCCTCTCCTCAAAAGGATTCGTCCTCGAATCTTCGTCATCTGCAATAAAAGGAGAAAGATTAGTAACATTAAAAGTAGCACTAACACTATACTCACCAGGAAGATCTAGTTTGTAAGCGTTATCATTTATCCGTGCCATCACTTGAAAAGGCCCAGCTCTTTTAGGCTGCAACTTAGAACGCCATTGTGCGAGAAAGCGCTCCTTTCGCATATGGTTATCGATGTTATGACCCTGTCTCTTACAGGCATTATGTTAGTGTCGATGTCACCTTTTTGTAGTCAACTTCTTTTTTTCTAATATAGAAACTACTCTTTCACCAAATTTGATCTATACTAGTCAAGGGGAGCTGATATTACCTCTTTTACCTGATAGTGCATCTTCTCCCTCTCTAGTTATTGACCCTCCATCATTCCACGAATAGATGGGTATTCTACATTTTGCAGCTCCTCAACCAATACCTAATTCCACTGAGGTCCTTTCTCCTTAGTTGCTTGATTTGCCTATTGCATTGCAAAAAGGTACTCGTACTTGTACCCAGCATCCCATTTTTAATTCTCTCTTTGCATCAAATTTCCTCTTTATTTTATTTTTTGGCATCCACATTGTCTTCTATCCTTGTTCCTAGCTCTTTAAAACAGGCATTAACAAGCATCCCCTAGATGGAAACTAGCTATGGATGAGAAAATTAAGGCACTTCATGAAAATTATACTTGAGGACCTTACTTCTCTTCCATCTGGGAAGCAACATGTTAGTCGTTGTTGGGTGTACACTATAAAATTTTATCCCGATGGTTCCATTAAGAGATTAAAGGCACGATTGGTTGCTAAAGGGTACACTCAGGCCTATGGTGCGTATTATTGTGAAATCTTCTCCCCTATTACTCGTCTTAACTTTGTTAGAGTTCTTATTTCTGTTGCAATCAGTTTTGACTGGCCCTTCTATCAACTAGACATAAAGAATACATTCTTACATGGAGATCTACAAGAAGGGGTATATATGACTCAACCTCACAGTTGTGCCATTTAGAGAAGACATTGTTTGGCTAAACTATTCACCACGTGTTTAATTTGATAAGTTTAGTATTGTGGTACTTAAATTTGGTTTTCAATGCTCTACCTCAAATCTTTCAGTTTTTACTTGTCAATCTTATGTAGGCATTGTTATTGTTGTGTATGTTGAAAACATCATCATAAGTGAAAATAACTCAGATGGCATTACTAACTTCATGGGCCTATTTGGGAAAGCAATTTCATACTAAAGACTTAGATCTTCTTTGATACTTTTCAGGGATTGAGGTTGCCCACTCAAAGGAGGATTGCGATTTGTGCCAACGAAAGTATGCACTAGTCTAATTATCTGAAACAGGTACTCCTAGTGCGCGTCTGATTGATACGCCTATGGACCCTATGGTTAAGCTAGATCCTGAGTGGAAAAGTCTTTGATGATACAGGGCGATATCACGATTGATTGGTAAGTTGATTTATCTAACAGTTACATACCTGAATATCAAAGGGTTTATTATATCACTCATTGTCATTAATAACTGTTGTTGGTTTTTTTTACGCTGATTGGGCATTTAGTCTTAGTAATAGACGGTCTACGTCTAGATATTGCACATTTGTTGATAGTAATCTAGTTACTTGGCATAGTAAGAAGCAGAATGCGGTTGCGCATTCTAGTGCAGAGGCTGAGTATCATGTTGTGGCACATACAGCTTCTGAGATATTATGGGTCCATTCTTTAATTCGTGATGTAGGACTTGATTTTTCTTCCCCTTTGAAGATGTAGTGTGACAATCAAGCAATTATTTTCATTGGAAATAATTTGGCATTTCATGAGCATACTAAACACATTGAGGTGGATTTTCATTTCAATCGAAATCTCTTGATGCAAAAATATATCATCACTACATATATCAAGTTTGGTGACCAATTGGGTAACATTCTTACTAAACTATTGGCTGAGTCCGCCTTTAATAGTTTATGTTCTAAACTAGGCATTTTTTATCTGTATACTCCAACTTGAGAGGGAGTGTTAGAGTTCTTATTTTATATATTAGAAATAAGTTAATATGTGTAAGGTAATATTGTAATTACTCTAATATTACATAGGTATAAACAAGATAATGTAGGGCAACTTAAACTTACACAACTGATAACTCTTTCTTTGCCTATTCTCTCGCTTTCTCTAACTTGAATATTACTTTTTCTATTTTAAATTCAAGTATTTTTCTATGATAATTTATAATCACAATGGCAAGCATATATGAATAAATATAATGTGCAAATCTGACCTAAATTGGTTAATTCATAATTCGTCAGTCAATGAACAGATATAATTGGTTTCCCACCATATTAGATTAGGTCTTTCAACCCTATTTAGTCAAGGTTGGTCCCTAACATGCAATTACCAAAAAATATCTATGAAAAGCTAAGGTGTGGTTAGCTATCCTTGTACGAATAATAGGGTAAAATGAAAAGCTTAGTGGCATAAAAATGCATCACTCTCTTTCAACAAATCCATGCACTTGCCCATGCCCATATGTTGTACTTAGATATCTAAATATTGTACATATATATCATTGGTCTTTGATTAATCAAGGGGCCTAGCCTAATAATCCATTTGTTGGGATTTCCCAGTAACAGAATGCATTAGGACTTTTGAAGTTTATGTCATATCTTCTTGTACAATTTAACTAAAGTATGTGATGTGTCACATTGTTTGACATGTGAAATAGCATCATGTGCAGCAAAGTTCCAAGTATATGATGTTCTTTTTTTATGGATCAAATTAGTAACTTCGTTTTGGCTACAGAAGATAGTGATAGAGAACTCAAATTAGTATTGTTGCTCGGAGATCTGCCTGAGTCAGTGAATGAATTTTTGTAAGATAAAACATTAAAATGAAATAATAGAATGTTATGGGGTTTCTCCCTATTTTGGTTGGTTCTTTGAGTGTGGTTATGCTATATAAAGCTTGGTTACCTAGCCCAGAAGAAAGAACCCATATAGAGTATCAAAGGTAGAAAGGAATTCTTATAACAGCATGGAAGCAAATCACGGTAGTTACGGAATGGTTGTTCCGAAAATAAAAGTTGTTGGGTAAGAGCGATTGGTCTTCCTCTTTCAATCATTCACATGTTTTAGCTTCAAGCTGAAGGGACTTCTTTATTTAACCTTATTTGATATAGAATAGTAGACCCATCTACTGGAATAAGAAGTCGAGCAGACCCATATGAGTCCAATGGTTTTCGCTGAACCGTCAAAACCAGGCAAAAAATAGGATTTAAAAAGAACAGAGTAGGCAATTTTTTTTAGATGTATAGACAAAGAATGTTGATGCTTCTGATCTATCTTATTCCAAAGAAAGCGTAAGGGCACTATTTCTAGATCCTCTTGCACATGATCTTTTGACTCCTCTTATTTCTTTAACTAATGCTTTAAGGACAACTTATTTTATTACTTTCTCACCCTTGAGTATAGAGCTCTTTCCTTTCGGATCTTTCTTTCACCCCCTAATATTGAAGACTCTAATGAGAAGTCTACTTGTCTTGAAGTGCCTGTTTTTAGCCTAGTATGTGGACGGAATCGCTTTCCAATTGATGAAGAGGTATTCTATCATTAGCTAGCCTTTGGAGTACCTTTGTTTTGTTTGGCTCAAGTTTCGAAGATGATTTCCTCTAGGATGATAGAAAGAGATCAAGGCTCTCTCTTTTGATGATGGTTAGAGTTAACTTTAGTTAAAGTCATTTTTAAGGAGAAATAATCAATTGGAAGACCTTCGCTTGATGAAGCCTATCGGATATGACAAAAGGAGGATGATTGTCTAATTGTACCTGATCCTTCCTTATCTAGCTATTTGAAATCTAACTTTCTTGAAATGGACCAACTAACCACTCGCTCTCCCAATCAATCCAACCTTTCGCTTTCGTTTGAGTGTTGCCCTCGCTTAGGGGATCATCACTACCACTAAGCATGCATTGTTAAGTGTGTGTTAAGTCAGCCTATGCATGATTCCCAATGTGTCAGTGGGTGTTTCAAAATTGAATAGGTAGTGTTAGATAGGAAGTGCCATGTGGCAGTCTTACCTTGAGATGAGTGTGCATGTGGCTATGATGTGTCACTTCGAATAAACTAACCTCCGATGTATTTTCAACCGAATAGCGAGTTTTGATTAGCGAGGTTACGAGGTTTGGATTGTATCCATCAAGTGCCCCCGTATTTCTTATGACCCTTTATAGAATTAGGTTATTAGAAATTTATGAGATTGGCCTCGTGATTTTGAAAGTGACTCTTTTGACAGTTATTTTGATTTGACGCCTTTTCTTGGGTTTTAAATGGTCATTTTTGTGCCTTTTTGAAACCCAAGGGTGGCTCATTTAGAACAACTTCAAAAGACTAGCTATTCCTCTCTTCTTAGCTATTTTAGATAGCTTTTCCATAAAATGTGGCTCCAACAAACTATCCATTCCCCTATCTATTTCCCATAACCCCATTTTCACTCGCTGGATGTAGCTAGCCAATAATCCCTCATTGGCGCTATTTTCTCGATCGTCACCTCCTCCTCCTCTTCGAGTCCTAGAGACTCTCGCTTCTCTCTACCTCTCCCTGTCTCTCTCTACTTCTCCAACAATTGAACTCGAAGCCACAAGCCATAACAATACATCTATTTCCCTTTCTGTCAATACGGCTCACTCCCTCAATGCCATGCCACCGCCAACGAAGAACCAACCATCGCCAACACCAGTCGTCGCCAACGTCATCGCTAGGTTTCCCTCCTCTCTAACTCTACTTCTTTTTCCTGACACTCTCTCTCTCAACCTAGAAAACCCTCACTCGAAAGCCCCTCCCCAACCTAGAAACATCCCTTCGCAAAAGCCCCACCAAAACACCCATGCAACCTAGAAACCCCCATTCGTACCTCCCCAACATAGAAACATCGCTTTGCAAAAGCTCCACCCGAAAGCCCCTCACTTTTCTTTCTCACATCCTTAATTCTTCAATTGAATTGAATGTTTATGTTGAGTTGAATCAAACTTTCTTTATGGGTAAATAGAGTTGATCAAATTTATTTTGTTTCTTGACAATGCTACCAGCAGAGCCCAATCTTATCCCCAAAGGTACCAATTTGATCTTTGATTTTTCTGTTTTTTTAGTGCAGAAATAGATTGCTAGTTTTTTTTTTCTTGGGTTTGTATGTTTGTTGTGGATTTTGTCTTATACTTTTGTTTGTAGATTTGTTAAATTCTACTAACTCTAATGTTTGACAGTTTTTTGTTGTTTGCTACAAATGTTTGTTGGTTTTCAAGTGGGTTTGGTTTTTTTTTTTTAACAATTCATAGTGTTTTGGGCTTTGAAAATTATGAAGACCAACAGGGATTGAGAGAGTGATAAATTAATGGAGCCCTTAAGGTGGGAGTTGCCTATTGAATTCCGTAACACAAGAGATTGTTTGAGGTATCACTTGTCCATTGAATTTGTCGATGTGTCTGTATCAGAAAAATAAAATTTGATAGACATAGCCTATGAGTTTTCAATTTTGGGTGGTTTTAAGAATTGAGTTTTTGATTTTGCTATCAAGAAAATATGTGATTTTGCTATCAAGAGTTATTGATTTTTTTGATTTTTTGTTTTTCTTTTTTTGTTCTTGCATTGCAATGTGATACTTATATGTGGGTAAAACTAACTAGATAGAACAAGATACAGTGGGGTGGAGAAAATTTTGATACTTACAATAGCATATGCAGACATTTTGATATGTTTGATACTTACATTAGCAAAAGTTTGATACTCGTTAGTTTGTTAGCAGAGATGAAGGAAGAGAAAAAGGTAATGAATGAGAAGGAATTAAAAATATTTGAAAAACATTATCTTCAAGAACAGCAACATCTACTGCAAGAGAAAGAGAACATGCAAATGGAGCAAGTAAGAGAGGAAGAGTGAATAATGTCGATTGATACAAGTTGCAAGCCTCCATTGCAAGTTGAATATTTTCAGCGCCGCCAAATGGATATCTTGGGAAAGAAAATGTTGTTTTTTTTTATTATTAATAGACAAACAACTTTAAGTAGTAGTAATGATGCTACAAATACTGTAATAACATTTGCTTAAGTAATGCCTAATAGTTTCCATGCATATTCCACTGATACTCGACTAGATCAACTTAGAGTTTGGAATGAGTTTTTTTGTCTCTAATGCAATGTTGAGTATTAATAAATTGGAACCGTTCTAAACTTCGCTCAGGTATGACTGTGGCAGTGGGACTTTCATCCATTGTATCATAACTAAATTCTAACTCATTGTCATTCCACTCATCCTCGACAATCATGTTATGTAATATTATACATACCTTCATAATACTTTTACGCACTTCAAGTGTCCAGAAATGTGCTGGTCCAGCACTATAGCAAATCGTGCTTGAAACACTCCAAATGCTTGCTCAACATCCTTTCTTGCTAACTCTTGAGATTTTAAAAAATGCATTTGCTTATTGCTACTTAGAGATGGAATTATTTTGACAAATGTTGCGCATTTTGGATATATACCATCAAGGTAATATCTCATTGTATAATCGTTTTCATTGATTGAGAAATTGACTGGAGGAACCTGACCTTCTGAAATGAGAGCAAAAACAGAAGAACGTTCTAGTACGTTGATATCAATATGAGATCCAGGTAACCCAAAAAAAGTATGCCCAATCCAGAGATCATATGAAGCCACCGCCTCCAAAATAATTGGTGGTTCATGGACGTGACCAGAATACATACATTTTCATGCTGTTGGACAATTCTTCTATTTCCAATGCATACAATCAATGCTACCCAACATCCCAGGAAACCCACGATTGGTACCTATTGCTAATAATCTAGCAATGTCTTCGTTGTTTGGTGAAAAAATTGTTACTACCACCCTCACAAATCTTTTCAAACTTTCTATTGCAGTGCTTTCGTCAATCCTCACATAATCATCAACAGTATCTGCTACAATTCCATAAGCAAGCATCCTTATGGCGGCTATCATCTTTTGAAGGGAAGACAAGCCAGTAATTCTACAAGCATTTTTTTTTGGACAAAATATGGATCATAATTTTCCATCATGGATAGAATACAAAGGAAAAAGGTTCGATTCATTTGAAACCTTCTTCCAAATAAATTTAGGGGATAGATAGGCGGTTCAACAAAATAATCACGATACAATTTTTCATGCCCTTGAACTCAATTGCGAAAAGAACTGAATGACCTTGAATGGAACCACGATGTGAGAGCTTTACTCGCTCTTGAGTTTATTCATTTCCATAACACAAATTGTTATCATCTTCAATTCATCATCAGAGTCAGAATTGTTAAAAATCATGTTCATTGTAGGATGGCGATCCATAACATAAACATAAAGAAAAGTGCAATGCCAATAAATAGATTTGAAGTGTATGACAATTAGAGATGGAAGATCCTATTTATACATATCCAAAAATATTACCGTTGTAAATATGATCGTTACAAATATGACCGTTATTAATATGATCGTTGAAAATTTTGAATTTTAAAATTTTGAATTTCGTGACCATTTTAAATATGATCGTTATTAATAAAAATCAAAATTTAAAAAATTTGATGACGTGGCGTAACACATAAGCATGTGATGTCATCAATATGGTGATGATATGGCATAGTGCATAGTATTTTAGATTTTAATAATTAATAGTTAGTTAAAATTAATTGAAGTGATTAGCTAAAATAAATAACGTTGTTGGAGTGAATTTAATAAAAAATATAATATTTAAATATATTTTAAATAGTTATTTTAGATAACCTTGTTGGAGTAGCTTTTATATGCTATCTTTTCATGCCGCATCTCATGACATCATTGGTCATTTTCACTCCCCTCCATTGGATTGATTGGAATTTGTTCATTGCTTGTGCAATAATGCTTGTGGGTATATGTACCCATCTTCTATTCCTTCTCCACTTCTTCCCATTTGTAGTTTCTTTTTGTTTTGAGGTCTCCAGATTTCCTTCGTGGAGCACTTTTATTAGAAAGCTCTTCTTCCCCCCATTTTTTTTTTTTTGGATTCCTTTATGAGCAGTGATCCAATTACAGTTTATAGTGATAGCGATCTGGATAGCGTTACCAGTCCCTACAATCCTCTTGTAAAACTCAGTGCTCTTGGTAAGTTTTCTTAGGAGACCTCTAGCTTTAGGCAATTGCTCGTACAAGGTTCTCTTGTGGAAATTGTAGAAGCAATCTCCGTTCATCGTGATTTTGATCATCCTTCCTTTTTGCTAGCAATGTCAGGAAAAATTAGTAAGGATAATAGAGTGGGTTTGACTGACCCTAAAGCGAACTGAGTTTTCTGGTATGGGAAAAGAGGGTTCTAAGCCTTCTCTTTCACCCTCAATCAATAGGTCTTCACTCTAAGACGCCCATGAAATAGAGTGTGGCTATACAAAGGATAATTTAGGGGCTCTAAAGTCATAGAATGGTCTTCCAAGCTTCATCGGAGTACGTTTCCATCTACCTACGAACGAGTTAGCTTCCCTTCGTCTGGGAAATGTGTTTCCCGGAGACCGCCCTCTAGGTCGGGCTACAGTTTTCGTCCCTTCTTTTATTAGGTCAGTGTTCTTCTAGTTAGTACTGTCTCTCTATTAGTTGGTCCCTAACGCTTAGAAGACCCTTACTGATCTGATGGCTTTATGGAGACTTAGTGGTTGGGGACGCTATTTTAAATCTTTAGTGGAGTTCGTCTACTGTTTCAAAGTGAAGAAGTGCAACCAGAAGGGCCATTTTTACTTCAGCATTCAACATGGGGTGCCCAAACTTGTCTCGGGGTTCCTAGATTCAAATAAGAACTTGAAGCCCTAGTTTTTCTACCTGTCAAGGGATTGGGAGTTTGGTTCAGATGTGGGACAGCCTGGAGATCGTGCTTCAGTGCCCCTAGTTTAGGGCATCTGGTCCCTTTCTGGTGAGTTCCCTCTTCTGGGTCTTGTTTACATTTGCAATTTCATTAGCCTTTTTCTCTACTTACCATTTTTCTCTTTTCAGCATCGTGGATGGATCTTAATGAAGAGTTGTTGAAGCAAGTAAATAGTGTCGCAAAGTTTTCGTGTCACAACTTCTGAATTCTAATGGCTGAGGAAAGGTGTGTGTGTTTTTCCCTATACGCTTTTTTTAGAATCTTCAGGTCTTCCTCTGGATAAGAAGGATCTGATGGCTTTGAAGGCTAACTTTGTCCTTGGGAGGGACCTCCTCCTTCGAAGAAGATCAAGTTCCCAAATGGGGGATTCTTACCTATCCCTGGGGCTGGTGGTTCTGTTGAAGTTCTTGGCGAAGTGGCCTCTATTGAGGTTGCTCCTATTATGGGAAAGGCAATGCGTCTGGTCGTGGATCTTTTGGAGAAGACTGGCGGGACAGTTTCTCATTTGACGAGCTCTAGCTTAGTTCGCCATCAGAAGACCCCAACTGAACTTAGGGTGTATCTCCTTTCTAGTCCCTTGGAGAGTCCAATGATCTAGGTATAGAGTAGGAGTAGGGTGAATAAGGAAGCCATGGAAAAGCTACAGGAACTGGGTCCTATTAAAATCCATGCCCAGGCTTGAGAGTAGATGATCAAAGTATGTTTGTATTTGTTTTTCTTAACTTTCTTCCTTCTTCTCCTTACCTTTTGTCGTCCCTTTGCATGGCTGACCAAGTGGCAGTAACTCTTGTTTCAAAGCTCCATAAATATGAGGCTCCTATGACCGCTAACCTTGATACGAAAAGTGTCCTTCTTGAGATGGTTATGAAGGAACGAGATGCTTTTTTCAAGAAGGTTACTGATGCTAATAGCCAAGTATTTAAATCAACAGAGTCCTTGCTGAAGGAGATGGAACGTGCTTCTAAGCTGGAGGAGAAGATTTCCGAGTTAACCTTGGCCCTTAGTGAGAAGGATAAGGAGATAGTGGATAGGGAGGAAAGCGGTTACCAAATACAAGGATGGCAAGGATTTTATTGGTGACATGAGCCAATGCTACTCTACAGGGTATGAGGCGTTTCGTGCTCATGCCATGGCCAAATTTCTAGTCATTGACTTCAGCACGCTCCAAGTTGATGGGGAACGAGCTAACAAGGAAAAAGAGTGAAGGCCTACTAGGAATTTTCTTATTTTTATGATGTTTTAACCTTGCGTTCTAATGTTTTCTATAAATTGTGGATGTTCCTAATTTTATATATCTTTGGATACTGCTTTGATTTCCCGAGGCCTTTCCTTTTAATAATTTCTCATTAGTTTAAGGAGATCTGATCTCTAGCTCCTGAGGTCAGATTTTGGCTTTGTTTGGTATCCGAGGCTTTTGCCTTAGGTTTTACTAGTTTAAGGAGATAAAGTCTTAATTCTCAAAGGAGGTTGAAGGATGCATATTTCTTCCATTACGAAATTGAGGCTCTGGAGATCTTTGACCTTTGGAGGATACTTTTGCCAAACGGATTGACAACTAATTGTGTTCGTGCCCCCATTGTCCCTTACCGTAATGTAAATCCTTTTCCCGGACTCCAGGGTCCATGACCTTGGACTACGAGGTATATACCTTAATATTGATAGAGGTGCGCATGATTATGCTTTAAGGATCGAAAGTCGGGTCTTAGTCGTGCCCCTTACTCCTTCTCCTGGTTTAACTTGGGTGGACTCTTGTCTCAGTAGGAAAGCCTTGGCGGCCTAAAGTCTCGGCGGGCTTCTTACAATAGCATCTTTCTGTAAATTACTGATCCCACAAGGAGCAGTAGCCCCAGATGAGTTCCCATCCTGTTAAGCATTCAATCTTCGATGTTAGATGTGTTGTAACTTTCCTTTAAGGTGTTGAACCTATTTAATGGGACTCACGTGTGGACCTTAATTAACAGGGTAAAACTTGGGTTTTGAGATAATGATATTCTAATTAAATTACCTAACACATGTTGGTTAGGTTAGTGGGTAGTTTCCTTGTGAAAATAGTGTCACATGTACAAGGAAACATGTTTAACAAATAGTTAGTTTTCTAGAAGTTACCTTGATGGGAGGTTAACGGTTATTGATTATTTTAACATGAGACAGTTGGTTACCAGTGAGGGGGATATAAATTACCTGAGAGACAACATCTCTTATTCACGCTTACAGTATCTCTCACTCACTGGAAAAATCTATCTGTAATTTACTGGATATCAAGGTCATGATTATATTTGGTATCCTTGGTATTCTTCTCGTAGAGATTTTCGCTGCATATATCTATTAAGAATCATTGTTATGGATCCACTGAGTCAATATTAGTTTTCTATTCGATCTATTTAAGACCATTAGGTCTATCAATTGGTATCAGAGCAAGTCATGGGATGTGATTCTAAAAATTTATTTTTTATTCATACAATCAAATCTATGATAAGGAAATTTTGTTACCAAAATTTTACCTGTGATACTAAGTTTCGGTATAATCTGTCAAGTGGTGCTTGACGTTTCCGTGGGATGCTATGTTTCGGTGAATTTTTGTTACCAAAATTTCACTGTGGTGCTTGACGTTTTTATTTTATTTTATTGTGCCTTGAATGCGTCTTTGTCTTGAATGGCATCATACCAGTAAAAAACAAAGCATGAAAATTCTTGATTGTACACTTTGAAAATTATTGAATGGCATTGTTCCAGTGTTTGGGCTGAACTAATGTTAGTCTCAAGTAGTGTTAATGCTATTTCACGTGGTCAAAAGCATGTTTAATGCCTTGATTGTAGACTTTGAAAAGTCAACATGATTTTATAGAATAATTCTAATTTCTATGCATTATGTACACTGAAATTAATGTGAATTGTGTTATTTATGAATAGATTTATCCTAGTTAATGATACTGCTCATAATCAGTTTGTGATACTTTGGTCATAAAATTTATTCGAATTCGATTTTGACCAAAATAAATTGTTTTAATTATTGGATTCATATGGAAAAATTATTTGTTCAGATGTCATGATTCGAAATATTCTACACATAATGACAAGCTAAAGCATCTTAAGTATAGACACTTATGTTTGATAAAATTATATTTATTTTAATTTTATGGTGACGAGCCAAAGCATCCCATAATTTTAAAATATAAGAAAATCTATCAATAAAGATATTTTGTGTTTATCAATGACATTGAACACTTGCACCATATTAAATAATGGTTTTACCCCTAAGGGAAGCTATTATATCATAAATGATCGGTGGGATGAAAGAATGGTTTGAGGTATTGTGGCTAAGTTGAATTCTTGTTTCCCAAAGGTTTTGAATTCTAGTTTTCTATGATGTTTTATGCCGTTAGTTTCATCATTAGGTAGATCATTATAATGTTGTATAAAGTGATTTACCACTAAAAATGCTAATATGAGTTAGTAATTTGGAAAAAGTTTAAGCGTGATTATTAGCATTCATATTAATTATAAGCACGTAATGTTTTATTTTGCAGCTTTACTTCCTAGTCTTATGTCTCAATCTGCATCTCATATCCCTTTGCTTAATGATTCAAAATTCACGGAATGGAAAGATAGAATTATATTAACTTTGGAATGTATGGAGATTGGTACGACGCTTCGTGAGGATAGACGAAATTCAGTACGTCTGAGGAGAAAAAGTTGCATTAGAAGTGGGAGAGGTCTAACCGCCTCATTCTCCTACTCATGCAAAGTCATATCTCAAGAAAAATCAAAGGCTCCATTCCGAAACTGCTAAAGAGTTCATGACTGCAGTTGAGCAATTTGTGAGCTCTAAAAAGGCACTCGCTAGCACCCTGATATCAAAGTTTGCTTCTTTGAAGTATAATGGTTACAATGACATACGCGAGCACATTATGGAATTATGTGACATCTTTGCCCAACTCAAATCATTGAAAGTTGACATGTCTGAGACATTTCTTGTCCACTTTGTCTTTAATACTCTACCTTCGGAGTGATCCATTTAAGATCTCTTAAAACACACATAAGAATAAATGGTATATGAATAAGCTTTTAACCCATGTGTGTTGATGAAGAACAGAGACTGAAGCAAGAGAGGCAAGAAAGTGTCAATTTGACCTCTCATAAAGGGAAATGATAGGTGGAAGCAGGTAGTAGCCGCTACCATGTTCCAATTAAGAAAAAGAACATGAAGGTGTCAACCAAATTGGCAAGCAAAAAAAGGACTTCAAATGTTTCTTCTGCAAGAAAAATGGGCATGCAAAGAAAGATTGCATCAAGTAGAAGAAATGGCTCGAGAAGAAAGGTACATTTCTTTCTTTAGTTTGTTATGAATCAAATTTCGTAAATGTACCTCATAGCAAATGGTGGATTGACTCTAGTGCAACTGTCCACATATGTAATCCATACAGGAATTGCTGAACCAAAGAGCCCCAACGGAAAGTGAACGATGCATCATTATGAAAAATAAGATGCAGTCACGTATGGAAGCTATTGGGATGTTCAAACTTGATCTAAAGACTGGCCACATCATGTATTTGCATGACACTTCCTATGTTCCTAGATCTTCTAGAAACCTTTTATCAGTATCTAAACTTGTTTCTTTTGGTTATCGTGTTATGTTTAGACATTCGTCTATTAGTTTTTATTTGAATGATGTTGTGGTTGGTAATGGTATTTTAGAGGATGGTTTATTTAAATTATCTCTAGATACATCTTTTACAACATATTTGCTATCCTTGCATGATAAAGAACATTGTAGATTAAAACGTGGCATTTTGAATGAAAATTCTTCCACATTATGGCACAGGAGATTAGGACACATCTCCACAAGGAGAATCAATGGATTGGTAAATGATGGAATCTTACCAAGTCTTGAATTCACAGATTTGGACACTTTTGTAGAATGTATTAAGGGTAAACAGACTAACAAGTTCAAGAAATGTTCCATAAGAAGCTTGAATGTGTTGGATATCATACATACAGATATTTACGGGCCATTCACGCCCCATGTTTTATAGGCCATAAATATTTCATCCCTTTTATAGACGATTTCTCACGATACAGTTGTTTGTACATCTTGTTTTATAAGGACCAAGTCTTAGATGCTTTCAAGATTTTCAAAATAGAGGTAGAACTACAACTTGACAAAAATATCAAAACCGTGAGGCTGGATAGGGGGTGGTGACTATTATGGTTGGTACACTGAAACCGAACAACACTTAGGTCCATTTTCTCGATTCCTTCAAGAACAAGGTATAGTGACACAATATACAATGCTAAGTACTCCTGATCAAAATGGAGTAGCAGAAAGACGGAATCGAACACTAATGGATAATGGTTAGGAGTATGATTAATTACTCCACTCTCCAAGTCTCTTTTTGGGGTGATGCTTTGAAAACTGTTGTGTACATTCTAAACAGGGTTCTTACTAAGATTGTCCCTAAAACACCTTTTGAGTTATGGACAGGTAGAAAACCCAGTTTAGCACATCAATATATACGGGGTTGTCAAGCTAAAGTTCAGGTGTATAACCCCCAAGAGAAAAAGTTGGACCCTAGAACCATAAGTGGCTATTTCATTGGTTATCTAGAGAAGTCCAAGAGATACAAATTTTATTGTCCTGGTCATTCTCTACGGATTGTAGAGACACGGAATGCAAAATTTCTTGAAAATGACCAAGTCAGTGGGAGTATACAACCTCAAAATATTATTTTTTTAGGAACATTCAATTTCTATGCCAAGTTCAGATGAGTTGGTAATGATTCCTCATCACATTATTAATAATAATTTGATGGAAGATGAGTCAACTATTAATATACAATCTGTTACTGAATCCACTATCACCGAGAATCTTGTTTCACCTTCACATGTAACGGGACAAGAAGAAACTTTAAGGAGATCATCAAGGGTTAAGAAATCTGCAATTCCATCAAATTATATGGTGTACCTTCAAGAGTCCTATTTTGATAATGGAAAGTGTGATGATCCAATTACTTTCTCACAAGCCATGAATAGTTTGAATTCCTAAAACTGGTATGATGCCATGAAAGAAGAGTTGAACTCAATGGATAAAAATAATATTTGGAATTTAGTTGAGTTACCTCCTGATGCCACAGTAGTTAGCTGTAAATGGGTCTATAAGACCAAAAGAGACTGTAAAGGAAAGGTAGAACGACATTAGGCCAGACTTGTTGCCAAGAGGTTCACTCAAAAAGAAGGCATTGATTACAACGAGACTTTCTTACATGTTTCTAAGAAAGACTCTTTGAGGATAATTATGGCAATGGTGGCTCATTTTGACTTGGAGCTTCACCAGATGGATATGAAAACAACTTTTCTCAATGGAGATCTGGAAGAAGAGGTCTACATGAAACAACCTGAGGGTTTTGTTTCAGAGGGACAGAGTAATATGGTTTGCAAGCTAAATAAGTCTATATATGGACTTAAGCAGTCTTCACGTCAATTGTATCTTAAGTTCAACGATGTGATTTCTTCATTTGGTTTCATAGAAAAATGTCGTTGATCGTTGGATATACCTTAAGATCAGTGGGAGTCGATTCATGTAGACGATATTTTGCTTGCTAGTAGTGATTTGGCATTGCTTATTAAGACTAAAAATTTTCTGTCCAGTCATTTTGAAATGAAGGATATGGGTGAGACCTCGTATGTCATAGGCATAGAGGTTCACAGGGATAGATCTAGAGGAAAACTTGATCTGTCTGAAAGGACTTACATTAAGAAAATGTTGGAGATGTATGGTATGGAAAACTCCAAACAAAGCCCTACACCTATGTCTAAAGGTGACAAATTAAGTAAGTCTCAATTTCCCTAGAAAATGAGCTTCAAAGGGAGCAAATGAGAGTATATCCTTATGCATCATTGATTGGGACTTTAATGTATGCCCAAATTTGCACCAGACCCGACATTACATTTGTAGTTGGTGTACTGGGTAGATTCCAAAGTGACCCAAGTTTGGATCACTAGAGAGCTGCAAAGAAGGTGCTTAAATATCTGCAAGGAACACAAGATTGTATGCTTACACATAGCAAATCTAATTCTCTAGAGGTTGTCAGATATACAAATTTTGATTTTGCAGGATGCCCAGATAGCAAGCGATCAACATCAAGATATATATTTTTGCTTACTAATGGTGCAGTCTCTTTGAGAAGTACTAAACAAAAATTGACAACAGCTTCTACTATCGAGGCTGAGTTAGTTGCATGCCATGAGGCGATTACACAGGCAATTTGGTTAAGAAATTTTATCATTTGGCTTAAGGTTGTTGATTCTATCTCAAGGCCTATAAGGATGTTTTGTAATAATGCAGGGGTTGTTTCCTCAATAAATAATGGCAATGTATCTAATGGTAACAATCACATGGATATTAAGTACCTTGTCATAAAGGAGAAATGTGATGAAAATAAGGTATTAGTTAAGTACTTCAACATTGTGCTTATGGTTGCAGACCCTATGACCAAAGCTATAGCTCCAGGATTGTACAAAGATCATATAGATCATATGGGTCTAGTGAACAATGTTATTGCTTGATGTACTATATGTGCACATTTTGAGACACTATCAGTTTATTGTATCACATTATTATGTTATTTTGCTTATCATATTTTTGTGGTACGAATATGTTCTTAGCAGAAATTTTTTGACCAACAAATGGATTTTATGGGAAATCCATTCATAAATAAAATTAGCCTAAAGTCTTGTTTATGAGAGTTTGGTGATATTGTGATCATAGAAGGATGCATACTATTTATTGGTGTATATCCGCTATGGTTCATATTACTAGGCTCAAATAATCAAGAATAAAGTTAAGCTCACTTATATTGAGATAATTTGATAAAGAGCACGCATAATTTTACCAAACCCAAGTATTTATTTATTTTCAAAATATAGGTATTACTATTATTATTATTTTTTTTCAATTTCCTTGTCAATTCAGTTCAAGTGGGAGAATGTTAGAACCTATTTAATGGGACCCACATGTGGACCTTAATTAACAAGGTACAAACTTGAGTTTTGGGATAAGGATATCCTAATTAAATTACCTAACACATGTTGGTTAGGTTAGTGGGTAGTTTCCTTGTGAAAATCGTGTCCTAGGTACAAGGAAACATGTTTAACAAATAATCAGTTTCCTGGAAGTTACCTTGATGGGATGGAATGGTTACTGATTATTTTAACGTGAGATAGTTGGTTACCAGTGAAGGGGATATAAATTACCTGAGAGACCCAATTTTTTATTCATGCTTACAGTATCTCTCAGTCACTGGAAAAATCTGTTTGCAATCTACTGGGAATCAAGTTCGTTATTATATTCGGTATCCTTGGTATTCTTCTCGTGGAGATTTCCGCTACATATATCTATCAAGAATCACTGTTATGGATCCCGTAAGTCAAAGTTAGTTTTATATTCGATCTGTTTAAGACCATTAGGTCTATCATAAGGCACCAAGTTGCACTCTATAGCTGTATGATGTTCAACATATATGCTGGTTGTATAGCTTCTTGAATTCTTGATACATGGGTTCCATATAGATATATTGGTATACAGCCTACTGGGGACTTCCAACTTTTTTCCAAGCCAGGGGGAAGCTGGTCCCGTCCCAGTGGGTTTTTAGGTTAATTAATTCAATTGAACTATCTTGCTTGAGGTAGTAGACTGCTCCACTTACCTGGTCTGATATCGCGGTTTGATGGTCGCAAATGCATGATTGATTATTTTGTGTGCAGGTACGCACACAGATGCGTGTGCACGTGTTATGTCTATCGTAGAAGATTGGTAGTAGTTCATTGGACGAACTATATGCTCATTTTTTACACTTGGGGAGCCTGACGAAGCATAGTCAAGGTTGTAAACAAATAAAGGAGGACAAATCAACCATAATGCTGCTTTATTGTTGCCCTGCATTGTTCTTGGAATCCAATTTGGTACATCGGCTACATGTGCTACAGAAACAAGTGAAAATACCAGTTCAACTCTGTCCTTCTACAAAAGAAGTTACAAATTAAATCACATGTTCATCATCAGTCGTTCTGACTTGGACATCTTGGATTTTTTCTATGTAACATATAAAAACCATGAGAAGTCCTGCAGTCTATGAAATCGAAGCATTAGTATGGCAGCCGAGGCAAACCTCTTCTTAGCCATAGTTGGTATGCCGTCATATAGAAGGCATCATAGCTTTTTGGCGTTGTATGCCATCGGAAGTGTCTCCTAACTATGCACAAGTTCTGGTACATGTCCAGATATGTTTTTCTGGAGATTGACAACAATTTATTCTTCAAGAATGCAATGTCTCCTGGGCTGATAATAACCGAGAACTTGTTCCAGTCCAAAATATTAGCAAATGGAAGGTCATAATAATCAGATATTAACACAGGGATGCACCCATAATGTACAGCATCGCTGACCCTTGCAGTGTTCACCTCATAACCTTTCACGTGGAGGCAGTATCTGCTCCTCCTGAATCCTTCCTCATAAGGGAAAGATAGATTCCCGGAGAATATGCCCATAGAACTGTCATTTCCCCATGAAGCCATTAACTCTTTTCGAATAGGAGAGTTCTGCATGCGCCCAGCAAAGAATACAAGTTTGTTCCTGCAGTTAGACACCAATAACAATCAGAACCAGAAAAATCTAAGACTGCAGAGTCCATAACACCAACTATAAATGTTGAATCTTCAAGGCTACAATGGGGACTGGTAACAATGGCACCCACGGTACAAACATGAATACAGCGCTCTACCCTCTAAGACACGTAATATCTCCCAACCGTAACCTTTTCTCCACCGATATAGTAGTGAGTAGAAAATAAAGCAGCAGGCATATGAACGCAGGCATATGAACACGCGCACATTCATACAAATATGGGCATGTAAATGTATTTATTGCAGAATACTTTTACATTGATAAATTCATCTCTTATGACCCAACTGCTGGATATAAAATCATAATGGTCCTTAATACACAAACCTAACATTAGATAGATAACGACAGATGCTCAATCCATGAATTCACTTTTCTAAAAAATATTCTAATATTGACCAAGTGCTTTAAATCTGCCATCAATTTCATATTTGGCATAGATAGCAGGCATGAAAAGGATAAACAATCAAACCTTAACGATACAGGATCCTCTTGCATCTTGCATATCTTGTATATCATTAACGATACAGGATCCATAAAATGTATGGATTTAGAGTATATCCAACATAAAAGTGCAACTTGAGTTCTATTACAAAGGTTTTATTAACAAAAAGCCCATAACTGCTTATGGAGGAAAAAGGTGATATTAATAGTTCACATGTCAAACAAGAATAATATGAAAAATTATTATCGACGTCAAAAGATACAAATTATCCATGTGTCACTGAATCAGTTGAATTCCTCAGCTCCAATTCTATCCTCCACTAATTTATCATGTAATGAATCTCCAAGTGTTACTCCTACTATGAATAATCCAATTGTTGATGACTCTGAGCTTCCCATAGCAGTCAAAAAAAGTGTTCGAGCTTATACTCAACATTCCACATCTAATTTTGTCTCTTAGTATTTCTTGTCTCCATTCTATCATACTTTTATTTCCTCCTTGTCCTCTGTGTCTATTCCTCGGGGTTAGAAAGTTGGTTCCTACTCCTCCTAGAGCAAGGACAATAAGGTGCAAATAAGTATTTACTATCAAACAACAAGCCGATGGGGCAGTCAAGAGATACAAAGTCAAGCTGGTTGTTAAAGGATTTCCTCAGATATATGGTATTGATTATCAAGAGACTTTTGCTCTTATGACAAAGATGAACCTCATATGGGATCTTCTCTCTTGTGTAGCTAATTTGGAGTTGAGTTTGCAGCAGTTGGATGTGAAGAATGTCTTTCTTCACGGAGATTTAGAGGAGGATGTTATCATGGAGATTCCTCCAGGGATTTTTATCTCAAATAACTGAAGGAAAGGTGTGCAAACTGAAAAAATCTCTTTATGGGTTGAAACAATCTCCCAAAGCTTGATTTCATAGGTTCCTTAAAGTTATGTTGAATTTTAGATATAAAAAGTCATGTCGATCATACCATGTTAATCAGGCAGGTTGATGACAAGATTATGGTCCTCATTTTATATGTGGATGATATAGTGATACATAATTAATCAAGTATATTTTTTATCTCCCAAAGAAAGTATATTCTTAACCTTCTTGAAGAGACAGGATGTTGGATGCAAATCTACAGATTTTCCTATTGAAGTAAACCCTGTAGTAAAAAAAGAAAAATAACAGAGGTTAGTGGAAAGATTAATATATCGCTCACATATTCAGCAAGATATTGTTCATGCAGTGGTGTTGTTAGTCAATTCATGCATAATCCTCCAACTCCTCATCATGAAGCGATTTATCGCATATTGAGATATCTCAAGTCAGTTCCAAGAATGGGAACCATGGTCTCCAATAATAGTCACTTGAAACTAGACGTGTGAGACCCAAACATGCATATTATGATATTTTATATAATGTTAAGGGTTAAAATGTGATTTGTTAATAATAGTTACGCAGTAAAATAATAGGGGGCTTTCTTTTGTTAGAGATCCACAGACAACATTAAGGAACTTCCAAACCAAAGAAATGCAACATGAGAATGAGTTTTTTACACATTAATAGAATGAATTCGAAAAGGGTAGAATACGCCCTATGGTCAATTGAAGGATTTTTATTAAAACATGGGAAATGGAGTAATAATTTTGACAATAAATTTGGGGGATTGAATTATAGGACAATGAAAAGTTGGGTGTGATTTATTAAGTGTCGAAACATTAAACATGAATTAGGTGAACTGGGAGAAAATGTATAATTGGGCAAAAGAGATGAGTCATGTGGCCACTTGGCATCTTTAGAAGCCCTCTAGAGTTGAAAGGGGAGTGGGAGAACACTCCTGCATGCACCGATTCCTAGTAGGTAGTGGAGGTAGATGAATTTTTGGAGGAGTTCTCCAACTCTGGTGAATAATTCGATAAAGGGGATGGAAAAGTTCTTGCCCACTTGGAACTAAAACAACCTCTTCGTCTCCAAAACTCTCATAATTCTAGTTAGTCTCAAATCCTTAAGTTGCTTGGTGTGGAGTTGAAGCTTCAAGGATCTTAAGCCCTTCCCACTCGGAGGTTCCGGCAGAATTATGTTGAAGAAGACTTCCTTATGAGTAACCTCTCAATCTCTAATGTGGTAAGTTTTTAAAGCTTTTGTGTGTTAAGGGTGGATAGTGGGTGTTGGAAAGGTCTTAGGGAGGAAGAGAATGGCTTTGGGGGTGTTAAATCACTGTTCATGCTCACGGAAGAACCGGTACAACCATGTTAAATTATGTTTTGTTGTTAAGCCTCTGGTTCTCTATTGTCCATCTTCAAAGCTTTCCAAAACATCAAATGAGTTCAAAACCTTTCTTTTTAGATCAATGTGTCTACAACTACATGGCTTATGCACAAAACACGAACCTAGCTCGAGTGAGAAAACTAATTACTAAACAAGCAGTTAAAGGTTTGTGTTGTATCACGTGAAAGGAAATTGGTAATGTGTTGGAATAAGTATGAACAAACATACATAGATGAACATTTGGGATGTAATGCATATACGATGAATATTCATATGTATTTGTTATGATATGTGTTAGGAGCCATTACAGCAATGACAATGTTTCATACACCTAAAGTCTCGTTTGGGAACTAATTATGAGTTTAATACGAATTCCAGGTAGGTGTGCTATTTCATATAATTGATTATGGCAAAAGTATCCTTATTTATTTTTTATATTCAATAGAGTGGAATATTGGATTATGATGTTATCAATATGCTAAGTAGCTTATTGGTGAATATGTATAGCTTCAATGACTTATAATGGCATTGTGTTATGTTGAATAGCCTTAAAGGCAGTTGAATAGCCTATGTGGCAAGTATAGCCTTAAAGGCAAATATATTGCCTTTGTGCGAATATGTAGCCTTAGTGACAGTTATGTAGACTTAATGGCAGATATATGTATGAATGAATGTCATATAGGATGGCTTATGACTTTTGAGTGGTAATTCATTTAGTATCCGATTGATTGATGATGATATTGTGAAGTGTTAAGTTTAGATCATTAACACAATATTAGAGAGAAACAAAGAGAGGTTAAAACTTAACCTAGCTCTCATACATCACTTGTATTTATAGTCAACTTACAATAATAAGAATTACACATACCCCCTCTTACTGTTAACAATTTACACATACAACCCTATATTCTTAACATTCCCCCCAAGCTGGACTATATATATCATATAATCCAAGCTTGAAAAAAATCGTTGTAAGACATGTACGACTCAATGCTATGGTAAACATATCTGCAAGCTGATCTTCAGATTTCACAAATGGAGTTGTAATCTCTCCACCTACTATTTTGTCCCGAATAAAGTGACAATCAACCTCAATATGTTTGGTTCTCTCATGAAACACCGGATTGACAGCAATATGAATAGTTGTCTGGTTGTCATAGAACAACTGTAAAGGAAGTTGAACTAGAAACCCAATTTCCTGAAAAAAGTGTCGTAGCCAAATCAACTCACTCGTCGTATGCGTCATTGCCCTATACTCAGCCTCAGCACTAGATCTTGCTACCACAGATTGTTTCTTACTTTTCCATGAGACGTTACCTCCTAAGAAAGTACAATAACCAGTGGTGGACCTTCGATCAGAGGGAGAGCCAGCCCAATCAGCATCTGAAAAACCTTCCACTCTAAGATGTCCATTAGCTCGATATAACAATCCAAGTCCAGAAAGCATGTTTGAGATATCACAGAATAATAGTAACTTCCTCCCAATGTGGTACTCTAGGATACCCCATGAATTGACTTACTATACTAACTGCATAGGAAATATCCGGTCAAGTAATAATGAGATAATTAAGCTTTCCAACCAATCTGCGATACCGACCCGGATTCTCAAACAGTGCACCATCATCCATCAAAAGTTTCTGATTCGGATCCATAGGAACATCAATAGGTCTGCCACCCAGCAAACCTGCTTCCTCTAGCATGTCAAGCACATATTTCCTCTGGGATAAACAAATACCTTGTTTAGATCAAGCCACCTCAATACCCAAGAAATACCTGAGTTTTCTCAAATCCTTAGTATAAAATCGATCCTGCAAGAATATTTTTAACTTGGCAATCCCCTTAGAATTATTTCGAGTAATCACAATATCATCTACATAGACTACCAATAGAATATATCCAGTATCAGTCTGTCTATGAAACACAGAATGATCTGTCTGACATCGAAGAAGATCAAACTCTAAAACTGCATCTGAAAACTTACCAAACAATGCCCTCGGTGACTGCTTCAAATCATACAAAGATTTTTTTAACCGACATACACTCTGACCATACTCTCCCTGAGCAGTAAACCCAAGTGGCTGCTCCATGTATACCTCTTCAACCAAGTCACCATGTAAGAAGACATTCTTGACATCTAACTGAAATAGAGGCCAATCAAGATTAGCAGCCAAAGAAATCAAGATACGAACAGAGGCAATTTTGGCAACAGGAGAGAAGGTCTCCTCATAATCAACACCATAAGTCTGAGTAAAACCCTTTGCAACAAGCCGAGCTTTGAGACGCTCCACAGAACCATCTGGATGAAACTTAATAGTATACACTCAACGACAAACAACAGTTCGTTAACTAGGAGGTAAAGGAATGAGATCCCAAGTCCCATTATGATGTAAGGTCTCCATCTAATCCTCCAAAGCTTTCCTCCAACCCGGATCAGATAATACATCCTGTAAGTGCTCAGGAATAGATATAGTAGATAATTAAGAGGTAAAACAAGAGAAGATAGGAGATAAGGCATCATATGAAACAAAATGAGTAATGGGATGATTAGTAATACACGAACGGATACCTTTTCGAAGAGCAATAGGTAAAGAGTCTAAAGTACCTGATGCACCAGGATCAGAAGACGACAAGAAAGACGGTACAAGCTCCTCAATCGATGGTCGAGGACGACGAGAGTATACAAGAAGAGGTAAAGTAGATGGTAACACAGTGGGCAGCGGAATATTTGAAGATGGTGGTACAAGAGATGACTCAAAGTCCAAATTCAAAGGCTGAGAAGGTGCTGAAAAATATAGAACAGATTCCTCAAATGTGACATCGACAGTAGTAACGTATCGTCGCAGAGAATGATTATAACAACGATACCCCTTTTGTGTGCAAGAATAACCAAGAAATACACATTTGGTAGCTCGAGGGTCAAGTTTATCAAACCCAGAACCCAAATTGTGAACATAACAGAACAGCCAAACACCTTAGGAGTGAGAAAAAATAAGGACTTACCAGGAAAAAGAACAGAATATGAACTTTGTCCATTTAACACAGAGGATGGCATATGATTAATAAGGTGACAAGCAGTAAGAACAGCATAACTTCAAAAATATCGAGGAATATTCATCTGGAATAATAGGACACGGGTGACTTCCAACAAATGACAATTTTTACGTTCAGCAATACCGTTCTGTGGAGACGTGTAAGCACAGAAAGTCTGATGAATAATGTCAATTTTATTAAGATACGCTGAAAAATATCAGATTCATATTCCCGGGTATTATCAAAATGTAAAATACGACAATCATACTGGGTTTTTATTTCTTTACAAAATGACTCAAATATAGAGAATAATTCAGATCGAGCTTTCATAAAAAACAACCAAGTCACACGAGAATAGTCATCCACAAACGACACGAAATAGGGATATTTATTAGATGAAATATTCTTTATTGGACCACATATATCAGAATGCACCAAATCAAATGGACTAGACACAAGATTATTAACTCTAGACTGAAATGACACACGGTGATGCTTACTAAGTTGACAAGCTTCACAAGACAAAGACGACACACAACTAAGACTGGGAACTTGGCGCTTCAAATTCTAGAGATGGATGTCCAAGACGACAATGTCATTGAAAAGGAGACAACGAGATCTGTAGAGCACGAGGAGGTGAATCAAAATCAAAGTAATATAGACCACCGGCTTCATGTCCCGTACCAATCTTCCTCTTCGTCTTGAGATCTTGAAAGACACAGTAAGAGGGATAAAATATTACAGAACAATTGAGAAAACGAGTAATCTTACTAATGAAAAATAAATTAAAAGAAAACTGGAAAACAAATAACATAGAAGATAAGGACATATCAGGACTCAAGTGAGTAGTCTCCAGACCTGAAACTTTAGAACAAGTACCATTAGCAAGAGTAACACTACGTGTGGAAGTAGCAGACTGATAAGTAGAAAAGACATCAGACGCACCAGTCATGTGATCAGAAGCGCCAAAGTCTATGATCCAGGGATTGCAGGTGAAAGACAATAAACAAGTGAAAGCAGTACCTGACTGGACAAAAATAATAGTGGAGGGAGATGGAACAGTCTGTTGCTGAGACAGGAACTGGGCATACTCCTCTCGACCCAGTGTAATAGTAACTGACCCAATGTCTGGTGGAACTGGCCAAGGTATGGAAGTAACAACCGAAGTGTCATCCTACTAGAAAACCTGATTAGCCTCACCAGAAGGTTTTCTATACAAATCCCAACAGAAATCAACAATGTGTCCTCTACGACCACAGTGAGTACAGGAACGGGGTCCACTATGGCCCTCATGACCACCCGTACGACCTCCTCGACCACCACGTCCACCTCGATGACCATCATTGTGGCTACTAGAAACCACAAGAGCTGAGCGATCAGTGGAGACACCGTGATCAATGCTGGAAGGAGTAGATAGTGTAGCTCGTCATAAACGAGAGAAAACCTCAAGCAGTGATGGAAGATTAGAACCACCCAGAATTTGAGAACGAATAGGCTCATATTCAGGTTTCAACCGTACCAAAAACCTAACAACATTCAGGTCCTCATGCTGCTTCTGTCAAACTGCTGCATCAGTAGTAAACGGATGGTAAGTCTTCATCTCCTCACAGACTCCCCGAGTGTGTGAGCAATAATCCACAAGGCTTAGAGTACCCAGCTCCAGCCGGAAGTACTCCTTGCACACCTCGTATGCACGGGTAAAATTACCTGTACCAGAATACATAGTGGCCAAATGATCCTATATTTCTTTGGTAGTATCAAGATAAAGCAGAGAAGAACTAATACTAGGCTCAATGCTATTCAACAATAAATAGATAATCTGAGCATCCTCTTGTTCCCACTGATCATACCCAAGAGTGTCTTCCTTGGGTTTAGGATCCACCAATTATTTCTTAAATCCTTTGCCTCGAAGAAAGACTTGAACAGATCGGAACCATAAAGTGTAATTAGTCCCATTGAGTTTGACAGAAGTTATGCGACCATTGATAAGAGTAGGAGGAGGCAAAGATGAAGTAAGAGTCCTGGTATCTTGCTTGGGTTCCATAATAGTGTAGCAAATAGCAAACAAGTGAACCAATAGAGACTGAACCAGACAGCCTAAGGGTGCTGGACTAATGAACCGGAGGAGAAACCAACTGAACCAGGCTGAACCGGGGTTAAAAATAAGTAAACCGGACAGTCTAGGTGTACTGGACTGCTGAACCAGACAATCTAAGTGTACTGGACTGCTGAACCGGACAGCCTAAGTATACTGGATTGCTGAACCGGACAGCCTAAGTGTACTGGATTGCTGAACCGAACTGCTGAAGTGTACTGGACTGATGAACCGGAGCAAATAACTGAACTGGAGCACTGAACCGGAGCAAAGGATTGAAAAAACCGGTCTGAACCGATGAAGAACTACCTGAACCGGCTTAGTCTGGATCAAACCAGGGTTGGACCGGATGTGGACCGGTTTGGTCTGACGATTACGAGAATCGGACCTGGTCTGGGTCTTGGATCTGGGTCTGGGTTTGGATCTGGGCCTAGATCTGGATCCGAATCTGGATCAAGGCTTAAGAGTGGATCTGGGCTTGGATTTGTGACCCGAAAACCGACCCGCTTGAATCTTCGTCTTCTTCACTAAGTAGGGTTCCTCTGCAAACCTTAAGTCTCTGCACCAACGGCTACACCAGCGCCGACTACACAACCACGAAGCAAACCACCACAGCACCAACGTCGACGACCACCACCACAGGCGCCGACTACACAACCGTGAGTGCACAACCACCACAGCACCAACGTCGACGACAACCACCACAAGCGCCGACTACACAACCACGATACCACCACAGCAACGAACGACAAGCCACAGTAACAAACGACAATGAACGGCAAGCCACAGTAACAAAAGGTAACAAACAGAATATATATTTATTCAGAATATATATTTATAATGCTCTGATATCATGTTAAGTTTAGATCATTAACACAATATTAGAGAGAAACAGAGAGGTTAAAACTTAACCTAGCTCTCATACATTACTTGTATTTATAGTCAACTTACAATAATAAGAATTACACATACCCCCTCTTACTATTAACAATTTACACATTCAACCCTATATTCTTAACATGAAGTATATGAACTTGATAGTATTTTATTTATTATGTTGCGATGGCTATAACTTGTGAAGTATATTTTCATTATTGTCCATTATATGAATGTGTACATTCACTGAGCGTGTGGTTGCTCACCCCCTGTAGTTTGTGATTTCAAGTAACCGAGCTAGGAAGGATGTCCATTGTTGGATCTAGACAATCAAGAGGAACGGTTGGACTTTGGTGTCTTATGTAAATTATTTGTGAACATTGGTTTCATGTATATCAATATTAAGTAATAGAGTCAGAGTTATAGATTAGAGAGGATAGTCTGTTATCTATTTGGGTAATGTAATACATTATTTATTTGTTAATGCACCTGGTCCGTGCTTACGTTATGAGTTTATTATACTTATTCACAGGTTGATGAGTTTATGTTTAAAGATTGAGGTCTACTCTACCGAAGTAGGCAATTTGTACTATCTCAAAGTTGGAATATGACAAATTTTGGTATCAGAGCTAAGGTTTGATAAGTTCTATAAACAAGTGAGTCTAGGTCACCAGTGGATAAGGTATGGTGTAGAGGTGTCAGTTGGGGTGAGATAAGCATAAAGAAAATGCTCATGCTATATATATATATATATATATATATATATATATTTCTCTATGTTGATTTGTATTTTTATACCATTGTGAATCATGAATTTTACAACTGATTTGGATTGGATGGAGATGGAGCGTTCTTATGTTCCCATTATGGCTAGAGGACGTGACCGATAACGTGAATAGGGGCAGTGTTTAGTAGAATTAGCAAAATATAATTCAGATGTATTTTGGGCTATGGCACAAGTGAAGGCACAACAAGTTCAATTCATTGAGATATAAATGAGAATTCTGGCTGAACGACAAATACGTCGTAGTGAGTCCTGTATTAGTATTTTTGGGAGGCTTATGAAACTGTGGTTGCACACTTTCAGTGTTGGAAGAAATCTCGAATTTAGTGATAGATTAAAACACGCCTCTTCACAACTCCAGCTTTTGGCAATGAAGCTCTTGTGTCATTACAGATTTGTTATAATCAGTTTGTTAAGTGTTTGAAACTAAATATTCTTTGAACAATATTGTTATGAGCAGGAACAAGTTTCTATGTTTAACTCGGGATGATGTTTGTGGCTGAGTGTGAAACGTGACTTACTACTATGTCTTGTTCTACTACTTATTCTGTTCAGATTGACGAAGTGAGAAGTAAGGACTTGCAATGATGATTGGATTACTCTGTTCAGACCCCAATCTCAACTTTTGAATTAATGAATTATGTTGCTTGGCAAAAGAGATTTTGGTTGCTGAAAAATATACGCGAAAATCAGTTGGTCAACATCTACAGTACAAGAAAGGGAGATTTGACACAATATCAATTATGAGATTCCAGTTTGAAGGGTATATGTCTAGAGATTGGGAGTGGATGTTGATAGATGAGATTTGACAATATCATGGGTGTGGGCAAATAAGGTTTGTAACGCGATCATTGTTGTTAGGATCGTACGATATGCGATACGTATCGTACGATACATTTCGATACAAGCCTAAAACGATACGAATCGTAGTTATGTATCGTTTTTGCGTTGTATCGTCTGATACACGATACGTATCGGTATAAAACGATCGATACATGCAAAAAAAATAAAAAAAAATTTAAAAGAACGATGTCGTTTTATGATTAGAGACTGATTTTTTTATTCCAATAGCCACTAAACAGAGAGAAGAGAGAGAGGGGCTAGAGTTTACAAAAAAATTAAAATACATGTGTCTCACGATCACAGCTTTGAAGTCTTTGATGACGATCACAGCAACAACAACCATCAAAGTATTTAGTCTTGTGAGGATAGCACCCATCGACGACGATCGCAGCAGTAGCAACCATCGAAGAAGCAGGGAGAGACTCGCAGCAACAGCAGCCTTTGACGACGATCACAGCAACATCCATTGACGATCGCTCTCTCTCTGCCTCTCGATCGCTTTCGTGATCTTCCCTTTCTTGTTTTTTTTTCCTTTCTGATCAGAGGACTCCGTCAGTTGTTTTAAAATAGAAAAAATTATATTTAAACCCCTTGAAGTTTGTTACCTAATTACTTAGACCCTTAACATTTGAAATATTATACACAGACCCCTTAAAATTTATATATCCATTAATAAATTACATCTAGACACCCTAAAGTTTATAAACATATATTTTATTATTATTTAATTTAAAATTGCACCATTTCTTACAATACACGATACAATACACTATTTTTTAAAAATGATACGCCTTCTGATACACGATTTGATAACTATGAACGCGATATTGTTAGGAGAGAGTCTGTTGTGCTATTGTCAGTTGACGGTGTAACCACTAGTGGTTGGGATTCATAGGCGAGCCACTAGAATCTCTAAATTTCAAGGATAAGTTTTGCGATGATGCAACTAAATGCATGTGTTTAGTTGGTATTTATAAGTATGCATGCATTTGCATTGAGCTTGGTTTTACTCACTTATTTGTTACGTATGCATTTAGCATGCATTGGGATTAACCCTCTACATCTTTGAATTGTGTGTTTATTTATTTCCACGTCAACGGGAAAGATGGTGTTTGCAAATACTGTTTGTAGGGATTACGTTAAGTGTATGGGAATTATTGGTAGAATTAACTTCTGTTGATATTTGGGATTTTGATTTGATAATGGGAAATGGATTGGCTATATGCATAGTTTGTCTATGTGGATTATTTTAGGGGAGAGGTTGTTTACAGATAATAGATGGGTTTGAATTCTGGCTTCAGAATGATCGGAGGGCGACTCCTAATTGCCTGATAACCACAATCTAAGCTCGGAAATTACTTAGGAAAGACTGTCAAGGTTATTTGGCGTATGTAAAACATACAAGTAAGGATGAGAATCATGAGACAAAGCTATCTAAGTATCAGTGATGTGTGAGTTTTTAGATGTGTTTTTAGATCAATCAATGGGGTTATCAAGAGACTAAAAAGTTGAGTTTGTTATTGAGTTAATAACAGGGCCTGCATTTAAATTATCATTTTATATCGTATGGTACTCGCCGAATTAAGAAGAATTGAAAGAGCAACTGCAGAATAAATATCTTTTACATTGGAATGAGAATCTATTTGATAAATAGCATGGGGTTAGAGTATATCCTAAAATTGATTTAGGATCTAAGTATCATCAACTGAGAATAAGGATAAGTGATGTGACGAAGATAGTATTCCGCACAAGACATGAACACTATGGGTTTCTGATTATGCTTGTTAGGTTGACAAATGATCCAACAACCTTTGTGGATCTAAGGAACAGGGTATTTCAATCCTACTTAGACCCTTTTATGATTATAATTAATTAGTGATATTTTTGTGTATTTTCATAGGAGGAAAAAACATGAGTAGTATTTGTGAACTAAGTTGCAAACGTTACGAGAAGAAAAAAAATTATAGAAAGAATGGTGCGTATGGAAAGGTGTTGTGGGGTGTGTGTTGGATGCAAGTGTAAAAGACAACTGTTAATTTTATATGAATGTGTGGCATGTGGTGTGTGTAGTGTGCATTATGATACATGTGCATGTGTTTACACTAAATGAAGGTGAGTATGTCACTTGTGTTAAGGAAGAGAGTAAAGGAAAGAATAGACAAAAGAAAGGTCGGCTTAATTTGGAGATGTTTTAAATGATGAAATTATGTAATGTGTTGTCAAGATGTAAAGATGTGGGAAAGGTGCTGATTGTTTTTAGAATTTGCCGTTATATCATAATACATGTATATATATGTGTATATGTTAGATATGAACAATTGTGATTTAACTAATAAAAAGTGGGGCACTAGCGCATATGTAGTGTGTTTACTCAGTGCTAGAAAGAAACGTGTAAAACATAGAGGGAGGTGTGTGTCGGTGCCATCAACTTGGTAGAGGGATTAGTGTTAAAAAAAAGGCATATGTAATATATATCCCATCATGCTATATTGTAATAGGAATGAGAGAGTGTGGGCAGCATGGATAGAGAGAGAGAGTACGATTGGAAGAAACAAAAACACAAACAAGAGAACTACAACTGTTCTTATGGGAATCAACCATAAAATGACATTGAGTAAGAGTAGTTTCTTTGAATATTTTTTATTGGATCCTGTTTTATGTTATCGTGTTTTGGGTGGATGGAGACAGAAGTGTGACAGCCAATAGTCCGATGCATCGCAAGCCAAGAGGGCCGGGAGATCGAGTTGGGATGGGATAATTGAAGAGGTGTCCAATCTTTGTTTAGATCTCATGTAGCGTGGGATACGTGAAATATGAGTCCATTGATTCATATCTATAAATTATGATACTTGATTTAATTGATACATGATATCGTTGAGCATATTATTCCTCATTGTGTCGTATTATGCTAGGCACTTACTTGTGTAACACTAACTATATCAAGGTTTGCGAAAGTATTACTAATGGATGAGAATGAAACTAGAAACTACTGAATCTATTGTTAGGTGTTTGGTTTGTCAAAGGATTTATTACAATCAATCTTTATCTCGGAATGGGAACAGAAGCAGATTATGATCAATTTTAGTGATAGATTTTCCTTGCATTTGACATAATTTGTTCATTTTCTAGATGTTAAAATAGACAACCCGTTGAACAGGTATACTAAATTATGTGTGAATGGGATTGTGAGTTTATATGGACCGCTAATATTTGTTGTTGTTGTTGAGAAAGTGATGTAGATTGTAATAGCCCTGATACCAAATTGATGTAGATTGTAATAGCTCTGATACCAAATTAATGTAAATCGTATTAGCTTTTATGTAGACTAGGAAGTGAAAGAATTAGGGATGAGAAGGAAAGAAAAAAAGAATGAGAAAAGATGAAGAAGGGGATAAGAATAGAGAGAATTTGTGGAAGAAGGATTCAATATCAATAATCAATAATAATCAAAAATCTAGTATAACCAAAACAAATACCATATCCCCTATATATGTATAGGAAAAACACAAATCCTAAAAGAACTCTAAAAAAAATAAATAGTCATAATGACAACTAAACCCTTAAAAGGTAAAAGAAATTACTTAAAAGATAAATATTAAAAGTATCAAAATAATTGTTATAATTAATCTCCAATATTTATGCAATTCCTATACAATCCCCATCATTCTCCTCCTGAGAGTCTTCAAAGTAGAAGTACTCTAAGAGGGCAGCCTAAAGATGACAGAACGCCTCATCTAAAATGAAAAAATCATCGAATTCTTTCCATCGACCAGGATAAATGCAAGAATCTCCATCAATGTTAACTGAGATTCAGATTGAGATGTTAATTTTTCATTGAATGTTAGTATTAAGTGAAAAATCTGGACTAATACTAACATTCAATAAAAAATTAAGCAAATAAGCATTAGATCCAAACTCACGAATAGCAAAATAATTCCCATTAGATTTGAACAAAAGACATTCAGTGGGACAAGATATCAATGATAAAGGAGTAACTATAACACCTTGGTGTTGAAAATAAGAAAGTACAGACTCAATTGAACACTTGATAGGAAGCAAAGAAATAAAGTTAACACTCTCAAGTGGGGCAGAATCCAGAACAATGTCAACAATCTCAAGTGGAGAAGAATCTGAAACAAAATCAACAATCTCATCTGAAAAAAATCCACAACAATGCCATCATGATTCGGAATAGTAGACACAGAATAATCACCAACAGATTATAAAATAAATAGCTCAATATGCTCAACATCTTGCATAGGAACCAGCTGAATGAATTTTTTCTCAAGTTCAATGCTTAGTGATGATTTAACTTTTGGCTCCAATGAGGTAGGAAATATGATAAGATCAAAAATAATCTCATCACTAGTGTCAATGTTCAAACGATTGAAAGTATGTTTTGAAGGATGTAAAGCATAAGGGCCCAATGGAACAGAAATATGACTATCATTATACAAGTGTCCGACGTTAGGTGAAACTAAAAACTTGTCCTTATTTTCTTCCATTTGCTGACTTGCAAGAATTTTATTCAAGTGAAAAAATTGACTTGTTATTTCAGATAATTGATTTTTCACCCCTCTACATTTTTCACGTAATTGGCCGAGTGAATGTTTAGTATTGGCAACTCCAATTTCAAAGATTTCAACCTTTTTTTCTGGGGCAGTTTGGGCTTTTGAATAGTCACTAATGGCATTGAAGATTGATCTAGATTAACCTTGATGATGACTTTGGGAAGCATGACATTGGTAACTGTTATGTGACCTAAGTGTCCCAAAGTAATGTTCTAGATAATCTTCATAATAAAACTCAGACTTACTATGAACTTTATGATGACTCCGAGAAACTCTAGGAATGGAATAGGTATAGTAGTGACGTTGAGGAAATTGTGAACTTGAGACATTCTTGATGTTGGATAAGTATATGAAAACGAATCATAATGATCATATGAACTCATGATTGACTTTGAAAGATGAGAATAACATAAGAATGAGTTCAAGAATGCAATTGATAATTATAAGAAGTGAGAAAACTTAAATAGAAGAAAATATGTTTTGGATCCTTTATAAATTCTCTAATTTTTCAATGAATAAAAATATTAGTATCAAATTCTATGGGAGTATGCATACCATAATCAAGAGTAAATTCTGAAACTGAAGGTCCGTAGTTTGATCCTGGTGTTAGATTCAACTCTGAGTGGTTACTTGACAATTTAAAGGATGATCTTATAAATTCTGAAACTTTCTGGGGGTGTTTCTACAATTTTTGAAATTTCTGGGGTGATGTTTCTATAATTCTGGAACTTCTGGGAGAAGATTCTGCAATTTCTAGAACTTTCTGGTGGTAGTTCTATAACTTCTAAAACTTTCAGGGGTGTTTCTATAATTTCTAAATCTGCATGGACAGTTTTTTTTTTCAGTTTTGTTTTTTTTTTTAACTGAACTGAGGTTTTTTTTTTTTCAGCATGATGAACGTACCGTGTGAACAATGCGCGTGAACAGTGATTTATGCGAACAATTTTTTGTTTTTGATATTTTTGTGATTTGTACGAATCGAAATTGGGCTCTGATACCAAATTATTGTAGATTGTAATAGCTCTGATACCAAATTGATGTAAATCGCATTAGCTTTTATGTAGACTAGGAAGGGAAAGAATTAGGGATGAGAAAGAAAGAAGAAGGGGATGAAAAAAGATGAAAAAAGGGATAAGAATAGAGAGAATTTGAGGAAGAAGGATTCAATATCAATAATCAATAATAATCAAAAAGTCTAGTCTAACCAAAACAAATACCATATCCCCCACATATATAGGGAGAACACAAATCCTAAAAGAACTTTAAAAGAAATAAATAGTCATAATGACAACTAAGCCCTTAAAAAGTAAAAAAAATTACTTAAAAGATAAATATTAAAAGTATCAAAATAACTGTTATAATTAATCTTCAATACCTATCCAATTCCAACACGATCCCCATCACAAAGATTTAAGATTTCTCCATTGATTTTAATTAAACTTACATTAGGTTTTGGGTAACACCTTGAGATTAGTAAGGTTCTCATCCTCAACTAATGAGCAGTCTAAGTGTAGTACTCAAATGTTGGGATTTGAGATTTCCAGTTAGTGATTGAGTATTTTTATGAGTACTACTTTGGAAAGGGGTTATCAGATTTGGTATGGAAGGTTAGCTAAGTTCTAGATTCTTGAACAAATTGGGTTTGCGGCATATTGGTTGATGTTTCCATCATATATATTATGGTTACATGTTGTATTCCATGTGACAATACTTCGGAAGAGTGTATATGATTCTTCCTGTGTTGTCAAAGGACCCTATAGAGTTAAAAGAAGATCATTTTACTAGCTAAAGTTTTGGGGTAGGCCATTTGGTGGAAGAAATAACCGAACAACAAAAAAGAATAGGTGAATTACACTTTGCAGTCTGAAAAATTTCAAGTTTCCCTCTTTACACCTTCAAATATTAAATTTCCCAAATTACACCCTCAATGTATCAAAAGTGTTGTATTGAAAACTTTCAGGGTGCAAAATGTTGGGATTTTGTGGAGCCTAAGTTTTGCCTTTGTGAAAAGTTTTTGAGACTTAGTCTATGGAGCAGGAGCTTGGGACTGAGAAGAAGCGTACTGGCAGTCGTGTCCGGACGGTGAAAGGACTCGCATCCGAACGGAAGTGACAGAAGGTTGAAAGAGCAAGAACGAGCACACCGGAAGTCGCATCCGGATGTGTGTCTTGAGAAACCCAAGTTTGGTTTTTGGCTTATGGCTCAATGTGCTGGAATTTTTTTGTATGAGTGTTATTAGGGTTCTTCTTGTGTAGGGTAACGGTGCTTATACTGTATGGTCGTCTCCCTTTGTAATTCCTTTTTGAATATAGTGAAATCCCTACAACGTCGTGGATGTAGGCAAATTGCCGAACCACGTAAATATTGTCTTGTGTGTGATCAAATATTTTTCTTTGACGTGTGTTTTTCCCTATAATTTGTTTCTCACGGGTTTGGAAATAACGTGTGAATTTTCCAACCATTAGTATCAGAGTCTGATTTAGGTTTGAGTGGGAGCAATGGCAAAAGAATCAGGAAAGGCATCTGGAATAGAAAAGTTTGATGGCACAGATTACGGGTGCTGGAGGATGCAAATAGAAGACTACCTCTATGGGAAGAAATTTCATCTTCTACTATACTTCCACTATTGGGGACAAAGCTAGAGAGTATGAATAAAGAAGACTGGAATCTGTTAGACCGACAAATTCTAGGGGTTATTCGACTGACCCTTTCAAGATCAGTTGCATACAACGTTACCAAGGAGAAGACCACTGCAGATCTCATGGCGACTTTGTCAGGTATGTATAAAAAGTCGTCTGCAAATAACAAGATACATCTAATGAAAAAGTTATTCAATCTGAGAATGGCAAATGGTACATTTGTTACCCAACACCTGAATGAGTTCAATACTATCATCAATCAATTGTCATCTGTTGAAATTGAATTTGATGATGAGATTCGGGCTCTAATATTATTGGCATACCTGCCAAACAGTTGGGAAGCCATGAGAATGCCTGTTAGTAATGAAACTTAAATACGATGATATTCGTGATTTAGTTTTGGCTGAAAAGATTCTAATAAGACCTCGGGATCGAGTTCTGCTCTGAATGTTGACACTCGTGGGAGGTCACGTGACAAGAACTCAAATAGAGAAAGATCAAAATCAAAGAACAGGGGTAAGAGCAAGTCAAGATCTGGACAGCAGCAAACGACCTGCTGGAATTGTGGCAAAACTGGCCATATAATGCGGAACTGCAAAAATACGAAAACGACAGAAGGCAATGGCCTGAATACAGTGGCTAAAGAAGTGCAAGATGCGCTATTACTTGCAGTTCATAGTCCAACTGATGACTGGATACTGGATTCAGGGGCATCTTTCCATACCTCTTCTCACCGAGAAATCATGCAGAACTATGTTACTGGTAATTTCGGGAAAGTATACTTGGTTGACGGACAGGCACCGAACATAGTGGGTATAGGAGATGTTGACATTAAACTTCCTAATAGGAACGTGTGGACCTTGCAGAAGGTCAGGCATATTCCCAAGTTGAAGAAAAATCTTATGTCAGTGGGATAGCTCAACGATTGTGGTCACTCAATAGTGTTCTCAAATAGCTCCTGAAAAGTTTCTAAAGGAGCACTGGTGCTGGCCCGGGGCAACAAGGCTAGTACTTTGTATATGAAAGATAGTTCCAATGATACTATTGCCACCACCACTGTAAATAGTACTGCAAATTTGTGGCATTGCAGACTTGGTCATATGAGACAGAAAGGCATGAAAGAACTTATGTCAAAAGGCAAACTATCAGAATTGAAAGCAATTGATTTGGGCATATGTGAGAGCTGTATACTTGGGAAGCAAAAAAAGGTCAGTTTCTTGAAGAGTGGCAGAGCTCTGAAATCACGAAAGCTGGATCTTGTACACACAGATGTATGGGGACCTTTCCCAATAACATCCCTTGGAGGTTCCCGATACTATGTCACGTTCATTGACGACCATAGTAGAAAGGTATGAGTTTATTTTTTGAAACATAAATCTGACGTGTTTGATGTGTTCAAAAAGTAAAAAGCCCTAGTTGAGACGGAGACAGGCCTAAAGCGAAAATGCTTACGATCTGACAATGGGGGAGAGTACATTAATGGAGGATTCAAGGAGTATTATGCAACTCAAGGTATCAGAATGGAGAAGACCATTCCTGGGACACCACAACAAAATGGCATTGCTAATCGCATGAACAGAACCATCAATGAGCGTGCTAGGAGCATGAGGCTGCACGCAGGGTTACCACCTGCATTTTGGACAGAAGTAATGAATGTTGCAGTGTACCTGATCAATCGTGGACCATCAGTCCCATTGGAATGCAGATTACCTGAGGAGGCTTGGAGTGGGAAAGAGGTTAAACTTTCTCATCTTAGAACTTTAGGTTGTGTTTCTTATGCTCTTGTTGATGCTAATGCTCGCAGCAAGCTTGAGGCGAAATCAATAAAATGTTATTTGGTTATCAATTCTAAGATGAGCAGAGTCAAAAGATTATCAGAAGCAGAAACATGGTATTCAATGAGAAATCCATGTACAAGGACAAGCCTAGTACAATTGTTGATACAACTCCTCAACAACCCGAGTTTATTGACCTACAAGAGGTCACAGTACAGTGAAGGGATGACAGTGATGGTGAGGATGGGTCTAGTGCGCCTATTCCCATTATTCCGCAATCAGATCATGAACCATCTACACCTGCAGTAGTGACTCGAAAGTCTTCTAGGACTATCCAACCCCTGCAGCGATTTTCACCTATACTGAATTACATTTTGTTGACAGATGGTGGAGAACTGTAGAGTTATGAAGAAGCCTTGCAAGATGAAAATTCAAGCAAGTGGAAGTTAGCCATGAAAGAGGAGATGGATTCTCTGCTAGGGAATCAGACACGGGAGTTGACAGAACTTTCATCTGGGAAGAAAATTCTACGCAACAAGTGGGTGTACTGTGTGAAGACTGAGCATGATGGCAGTAAGAGGTACAAGACAAGGCTAGTTGTAAAAGACTTTCAGCAGAAGAAGGGTATTGACTACTCTCAGATCTTCTCTCTTGTAGTGAAGATCACAACCATCAGGCCAGTGTTGGCAATGGTTGCTACTGAAGATTTGCATCTTGAGCAGTTAGATGTAAAAATTGTGTTTTTTCATGAGAATCTTGAAGAAGACATCTACATACACCAGCCTAAAGGGTTCACTGTGCAAGGTAAAGAGAATTTAGTTTGCAAACTGACGAAGAACATGTATGGTCTAAAACAAGCTCTTAGACAGTGGTACAAGAAATTTGACAGCTTTAAGTGCAGGTCACGGTACATCAGGTGCCAGGAAGATCATTGTTGCTATGTAAAAAAATTTGACAACTCTTACATCATTCTATTGTTGTATGTGGATGATATGCTCATTGTAGGGTCCAACATTGAGGAGATTAACAATCTGAAGAAACAGTTGTCAAAAAAGTTTGCAATGAAGGATTTGGTGGCTGTAAAAAAAATCCTTAGTATGAGAATCATCAGAGACAGAGTCAAAGGAACGTTGAAACTGTCACAGGCTGAGTATGTGAAAAAAGTACTTAGCAAATTTAACATGGACCTAGCCAAACCAGTTGGCACACCATTGGGTAGTCACTTCAGACTCAGAAAAAATCAGTCACCCAAAATAGACGAGGAACATGATTACAAGAGTAAAGTTCTCTATGCTTCAGTTATTGGTTCACTTATGTATGCTATGGTTTGCACAAGACCGGATATTGCCCATACAGTGAGAGTTGTGAGTAGATACATGAGCAACCCAGGAAGACAACATTGGGAGACTGTAAAATGGATTCTGAGGTACCTGAAAGGTTCATGAGAAACATGTTTGTGTTTTACTAGAGATAGTTTGAAGTTACAGGGTTTTGTTAATGTCGACTTGGCTGAAGACACCGATAGTAGAAAGAGCACAACCGGTTTTGTTTACACCTTGGGTGGTACTGTCGTGTCTTGGAGTTCCAACTTGCAGAAAACAGTATCTCTTTATACTACAGAGGCCGAGTATGTTGCAATGTCAAAGGCTTCAAAGGAGATGATTTGGTTCCAGAGTTTCTTGGAGGAACTAGGTAAAGAGAAATAGAAGGAAACTCTTTACAGTGATAGTCAAAATGTCATATTCTTTGCGAAGAATCCAGCATTTCATTCCAGGACGAAGCACATTGAGATTAGGAATCATTGCATACGGTCATCTTACTTGATGATGATCAGTTGATACTTGAGAAAATCTGTAGAACTAAGAACCCGACAGACATGTTAACTAAAGGTGTTACTATTGAAAAGCTGAAGCTGTGTGCAGCTTCAGTTGGTCTTCGGGCTTGAGAAAAGGAGGTTGAGTTGCAGGAATGACGAACTATTCTTGGAGGATTGCATTTGATGTTGGTGACTAAACTAGTCTCCAAATGGGAGAATTGTTAGGCTTTTGTGGAGCCTAATTTTTGCCTTTATGAAAAATTTCTGAGATTTAGTTTATGGAGCAGGAGCTTGGAACTAAGGAGAAGCTTACTGGCAGTCGCTTCCGGACGGTGAAAGGACTCGAATCCGAACGGAAGTGACAGAAAGTTAAAAGAGCAAGAACGAGCACACTGGAAGTCGCGTCCGGATGCGACATGCTCATGCGTCCGGACGCGTGTCTTGAGAAACGCCAATTTTTTGGCTTATGGCTCTGTATGCTGGAATTTTTTTTGTATGAGTGTTATTAGGGTTCTTCTTGTGTAGGGTAACGGTGCTTATACTATACGGCCGTCTCCCTCTGTAATTTCCTATTGAATATAGTGAAATCCCTGCAGAGTCATAGATGTAGACAAATTACCGAACCGCATAAATATTATCTTGTGTGTGTGATTGAATATTTTTCTTTGGTGTGTGTTTTTCCCTATAATTTGTTTCTCATGGGTTTGGGAATAACGTGTGAATTTCCCAACACAAAGTGCAAAAAGCACAAAAAAAATACCTTTATTTGTTTCGGCATGGTAAGCCAATTTCGGGGACAAAATTCTTTTAAGATAGGAAGAGTTGTGAAACTCAAACAAGTATATTATGATATTTTATACAATGTTAGGGGTTAAAGTGTAATTTTTTGGGGTAAAATAATAGTTATTGAAGACATGGGAAGTAGAGAAATAATTTTGACAATAAATTTGGGGATTGAATTATAGGACAGTGAAAAGTTGGGTGTGATTTATTATGTCTCGAAAAATTAAAGTGAATTAGGCGAATAGGGGGAACAAAAGGAGATCAGAGTGTAATTGGGCAAAAGAGAGGAGTCATGTGAGCACTTGGCATCTTTAGAAGCCTTCTAGCCAAGGGAATTCGGTGGAGTTGAAAGGGGAGTGGGAGAAAACTCATGCAAGCACCGGTTCCTAGTGGGCAGTGGAGGTAGATGAATTTTTGGAGGAGTTCTCCAACTCCGATGGTTAATTTGGCAAAGGGGTTAGAAGAGTTCTTGCTCACTTGGAACTAAAACAACCTCTTCCTCTCCATAACCCTCATAATTCTATTTAGATTCAAATCCTAAGGTTGCTTGGTGTGGAGTTAAATCTTCAAGGATCTTAAGCTCTTCCCACTCGGAGGTTCCAGCAAAATTCCGATGAAGAAGACTTCCTTATGGGTAGCATCCCAATCACTAATCTAGTAAGGTTTTAAAGTTTCTTGGATAGGTCTTGGGGAGAAAGAGAATGGCCTTTGGGGGTTTAAAACCGTGTTCTATGCTCAGTGTTCAGTGAAGAACTGGTACAACCTCTGTTAAATTATGTTTTTGTTGTTAAGCCTCTGGTTTTCTATTCGTCCGTCTTCAAAGTTTTCCAAAATATCCAAATGAGTTCAAAACCACTCTTTTTAGTCTATGAATCTGCAACTACAAAGCCTATGCACAAAACACAAACCTAGCTTGAGTAAGACACCTAATTATCAAACAAAGAGTAAAAGGTTTGTGTTGTATCATGTGGGAAGGGAATTGGTAGTGTGTTGGAATAAGTATGAACAAGCATCCACACATGAACATTTGGGATGTAATGCATATACGATGAATACTCGTGTATTTGTTAAGATATGTGGTAGGAGCTGAAGCGGCGATGACAATGTTTCATACACCTAAAATCTCGTTGGGTGACTAATTACGAGTTTAAGACGAATTCCACGTGGGTGTGCAATTTCATAAAATTGATTATGGCAGCAAAGGTATGTTTATTTATTATTGATATACAATAGGGATGATGATAACGTTATCAATATGCTAAATAGCTTATTGGTGAATATGTATAGCTTCAATGACTTATGATGGCATTGTGTTGTGTTGAACAACCTTAAAAGCAGTTGAATAACCCATGTGGCGAGTATAGCCTTAAAGGCAAATATATAGTCTTAGTGACTGATATATAGCCTTAGTGGTGGATATATAGCCGTAATGGCAGATATAACCATAGTGGCAGGTATATGTATGAATGAATACCATATATGATGGCTTATGAGTGGTTATTCATTTAGTATGTGATGAATTGATGATGAAATTGTGAAATATATGTACTTAATGGCTTTTAAGATGGTATTTTGTTTATTATGTTACAAGGGCTATAACTTGTGGAGTATATTTTCATTGATGTCCATTATATGAATGGGTACATTCACTGAGCGTGTGGTTTCTCACCTCCCCACAATTTGTGATTTCAGGTAACCGAGTTAAGAGGGATGTCCATTGTTGGGTCCAGACAGTTAAGGGGAACAGCTGGACTTTGGTGTCTTATGTAAATTATTTGTGAACATTGGTGTCATGTATATCAATATTAAGTAACTGAGTTAGAGTTGTAGATTAGAGAGGATAGTATGTTATCAATTTGGGTAATGTTGTATGTTATTTATGTGTTAATGGGCCTGGTCGATGCCTGTGTTGTGAGTCTATTATACTTATGCACACGTTGATGAGTTTATGTTTAAAGAGTGAGGTCCACTCTACTAGAGTAGGTACTGTGTATTATCTCCAAATTGGGGTATGACTAGAAGCATTTAGTGATACAGAGTAGACAAGTTCAATGGATGATAGACGATCTACTTCAGGCTAGAACCTTGATTAGAAGAAATCTTGTCACATGGCGAAGCAACAAACAGGCATTAGAGGCTATGTCTAGTGTCAAGTTGCATACAAAACAATGGCCTATAGAGTCTGTGAGTTTAAGTGGCTCCAAACATTACTCAAAAAGCTAGGAATTGATTATGATGGACCCATAAGACTATATTTTGACAACATGACTACTATCAACATTGCGCATAATCCACTTCAACTTGACAGAATTGAACAAGTTGAAATTTACCAACATTTCATTAAAGAGAAGTTAAACAAGGACTTGATTTGCATGCCTTTTATGACACCAGAGAATCTGTTAGCCAATGTTTTCACAAAGAAGCTTAGTAGTAAGGTTTTCCACCCCATTGTTTACGAGGTGGGCAATATCTATATACCAACCTAAAGGGGAGTGTAACAGTATGTGTTATTTCTAAAATAAGGATATTTTAGTACTTTGTGTATATATATATAAATAGGGTATAGTTGTGTAACCTTACTCATTACCCAATTCTGACAATCTTCTCTCTTAAAACCCTAATGGCTTCACAAATTAACTTCCTAAAAAAAATTCAGTTGTGGAATAACAATTGATCTCAACATCTCCTTTCCTTCCTTGAATGTAGATCTCAAACCTACTAGCTCCTTTGATCTATAAACTTAACTTCGTCAAGCTGCCCCTTCTTCACCCCGTCCTACACCTGTCAATCTTTTTCTGCTTCTCACTATTGGTTGCCACTCCACAAATCTTCAATTGTCTCATCCATCACATCCTCTTGTAAAGCGAGCTTGTATGCGAAATCGAATAATTATGACCATCAAGGTTGGTTTATATAATTGAGGGGTTACTCCACTCATTTTCAATTGGTTTTGAGTGGTATTCTCCCAAGTATGCACTTTTTCTAGTATCATCTCCCCAGTAGCAATTAACTATCTCACCTTGTGAAACCTCACATCAATATGCCTCGTCCTGACATGATACACTTGATGCTTTGCCAAATAAATGACACCCTTACTATCACAATCGACCTGAACTCGGCCTTGCTTTAAACTAAGCTCTTTAACCAACCCTTTCACCCACAGTGCTCCCTTAGCAGCCTCATTTACTACCATGTATTCTACTTTAGTTGTAGATAGAACCACTAGTGATAGAAATATGGGCATCCAACAAATAGGCCCTCCTACAAGTTTAAACACATACTGATGGGGTTGTAATCTCCTCAATAGTCGGAGTCTCCTTCCCATACAATAGGATTGTAGCCAGATTCCCATATGAAGCAAGAAGAGAGGTTAGAAGCATTAGTGCCCAATCTTCCTCTTTGAAATTGACCTATCCTTTAAAAATCGTTGATAATCTAATTGAATAGCTTGATGTATTAAGCCAGATCTGAGCAGCCCACCATCTTAAGCCCATACAACTGTTGCTTAAGTTAGAGCTTGTTTGATAAAGATTTCGACATAAATCGACTCTCCAGTTTCTTCCACATAGTTGAAGGAGATTCTTCACCCATGACATTGACATGGTATAGAACATCCGCTAGACAAACGCGAATTGTACTCACCGCCTTCATCTAGAGATCTTCTCAAGTCATGTTGATAGAGATCGAAAAAGGATTGAATGAACTTAAATTTAAGAATTGAATTTTATTATTTTTTTAGTATTATTTTTTTATTTATAAAATATTTGTTTGACTACAAGTATTAATTAGAATTTGACTAGGAAATTATTATAGAATTTTAGTAGGATATGGATTTGAGAGTTTGATTATAAAACTCTTTTAGAATTTTATTAGGAGAATAGTTTTCATTTTGGTAGGGAACTTAACCTATAAATAATGGTGTCATCTCAACTATTTTATTAGAGACAGTGATATAATAAAAAGAGATTATTCGTGGAGAATTTGTGTTTCTTCATCGATTCCTTGCAAAGATAAGATAAACCCCTTCAACACCCTCTTCTTTCTTCTTCTCTTTCTTATTCTTTGATTTCTAGTCCTTCCCGTCGTACATCAGTTTGGTATTAGAGCCCAACTTCGATCATTCTCAATTGTAGTTGTGTTTTTTTAGATTAGTCTGACATCTTTGTGTTTCAGCCCTTTGTTCTAGACCTAAAAAACTCATGTTGCTGCCATATTGGCCTAATAACCGATGTTGTTAGCCAAAAAAATCCAACTATGTAATCCTAAGATTTCTAAAATTATAAATTTGACCCTTGAAATTTCTAAAATTACACTTTCATTCCCCAAAAGTTTTAAAAATTACACTTTGACCACTAAAAATTTCTAAAATTATAGTTTGACACCCTAAAGTTTTGGAAATTACAATTTAGCAGTAGAATTTTCTAAAATTATTGTTTAACCCCAAAATTTTTAAAAATCTCTAAAACTTCTTCATTTAAGATGGTTTTTAACACCGAATTAAATGTTAAAGTGGAGGCTTTATTCCCAGCACAAGTTGATTCACAAAAGAACATGAATTAGAGGATAAATTCACTAGAGGCATTTATAATATCACTAAAGGAGATCTTGAAAGCTTATCTCTTAGATAAGAAGGGTAAAGGAGTTGAGAAAAAAGTTGATAATAGTCCATCACCTTTAGTCCTCAATCTTCCACAGGTATTTGTACAAGCCCCTTCACCACAAGCTCAAATTCAATTGAATGTTAAGCTAAAATTAGATACTATTGACAAGCATAAAAGTTCTAGTCATCCTAAAATAATTGTTTTTGATAAGCCGATTTCAAAAGATCTTCTCACAGAAGAAGTTAAAAGAGTTTCAAAGGGTGTCACTACAGACAGAGTTGTTATTTTATCTCCAATTGTTTATATGTTTCTTTCACCTATAATAGTGTATGTGGATAAGACTATAATGGATGCAATGAAGGGATTGTTTTCTACTATAAAGATCTACAATGTTATTTTCTTGGAACACAAGCTTTGTTAGAGTTTTTGGATTTCTTGTCGCCTTCCAACTCTTTGGAGAAGAGTTTTTTTCAGCCGATGAGAATTGATAAAGACGAATAGAGATTAGATGAGCTTAAATTTAAGAATTGAATTTTATTATTTGTTTTAGTATTATTTTATTATTTATAAAATATTTATTTGACTACGAGTATTAATTAGAGTTTGACTAGGAAATTATCATAGAATTTTAGTAGGATAGGGATTTGAGAGTTTGATTATGAAACTCTTTTAGAATTTTAGTAGAATAGTTTTCATTTTGGTAGGGAACTTGACATATAAATAATTGTGTAATCCCAAATATTTTTATTAGAGAGAATGATATAATAAAAAGAGATTTTCCGTGGAGAATTTGTGTGTTTCTTTATCGATTCCTCGCGAGGATGAGATAAACCCCTTCCACTCCCTCTTCTTTCTTCTTCTCTTTTTATTCTTCGATTTCTAGTCCTTCCCATCCTACATCACATCTATTGACATTTTTTGGTTTCTTCGCTTTTTCTTCCAAAACTTTCACCAATCCTTACTGCACCAGTAGATTCTTAACTCTTCTGTGTCATTACTCAAAATTCCTCGTGCCATCAAATTTAACGATTTCGTACTTGGCCAATGAAGAATTATTTGCCATTGGATCGAGTAACCAATAACTTTGATACCAATTTGTTATAAACGTGCAATATGCTGAACAATCAAGAAAAAAAAAATCTAAAAAACAAGAACACGTGATTTATGTGGTTTGGTAGAAATCCTACCTACATCCACAAGAATAAGTTTTCTTTATTATTGTTATATCAAAATGTAAAAGTTCGCAACATATTTATAGGCACTAATTAATAACCCTAATCTTGGACTAACTAAGAAACCTAATCGTGGTAAATTTAACACATCAATTTTTGGTAAACTTTCTAGCTTACCCATCCTAGTAAAACTCTTCTACCATCTAAAGGGTTACAACATACTTATAGGCATCCGCTGACTAACTAGAAAACCTGGTCCGAGTAAATCTATTTCATTAATTTTTAAGAAACTTTCTAGCTTATCCAATCCTAGTAGAACCCCTCTATCAGATGTATATTAAAAATTCACATGCACCAATCCTAACCTATTATTCGACCCAGCAACCATATCACTATTGACTTTTGGCAAGGAACGCATCCATCTTCAAAAGCAAAACAAAATACAAATTATTCACATTAAAGTTAGCTAGAACTAGTGAACTTACTATTCCCAACATACCAACATATCAGACACTCTTTAGCAAGGCAAAAATACAAAAATGGTGGAGAAGGTGTTAATTTATCTAAGTTTCTCGATGCGAAGGAGAAGAGTCAGTCAGGTAAGACAAACCACACCTGGAATCCGGAGGATTCAATACTTGCTCATGTTGGCGAGGCCAAACTTGCGGCAGGCCAACGTCTTTGTGGGCAATATAGAGCCTCTGAAAGTAGCTGGATGAACAAGTGACCTGAATGGCATTGTTATGCAATTGATGATGCTTGGAGGCCGCGTCCCGACCAATGGAATGACAGCAGACGTAAAAGTGATCAGCACCTCCAGAAGCATTCCAAAATTCGAACTGGGAGCTAATCCTGGTGGTGTATTGGGCCACAAAATCCTTAATGGACGATGCAGAATGCAGCCTAGGGTCATTTCGCATGGCATTGATGGAAAATGGCATGTAGAAGAAATGGGCCTCCTCTGGATGTGGAGTAACCAGGGAGCTTCGAAGAAGAGCCGCCTTGAACGCGTGCTCGCTGAAGTAATTTCCTAGCTTTGGGTCAAAGGGGTTTGGGTGGGGAAGGAAGATGCGAGCAAAAGGAGTAGAGGAAGAGGAAGAGGAGTGTTTGTTCATGTACACGTCGGGATATACAAACAATTTAAAGCTATGCAGCATTTCCTGATAATCGGCAGCAAAAAGTTCCCAATTATGATAGGGACCACCTCCTGACTCCAACGAACGGTCGAGGACGGCACCGCTTGTCTTGGTTTGTGGTGCTGCAACTGGACCTGCACGGGAAAACTGATTCCTCTCCCCTGCTCTCACCTGGACCTGAAATTGAAAGAATGTTGTCTCGTTGCCACTGATTTCTGCTGATTCTGGTAGTTCGGTAGTTAGGGTTTCGTGCCGCTGTTCAGTGATCGACTGATATGTGGACACCACCACCAGAGTCACCGTCACCATCAGGACCATCAGCACTGCCACTAGCAGCGCCAACGGCAAGGAAATTAACCCCCATCGAGGTCGAGTGAGACAATCTTGTCGCTTTCTTCTCCTTAGTGCTAGGCTTAAGACAGCAGACCACAGCGCCATTCTGTGACTGTTCGACAGTAGGCACCCAAACCTGCCAAGAATCAATTTCTCACTAATTGCAGCTGCCGGCTTAGCAGCATCCACTTGCAAGCCATGTCGTCATGCGGGGGCTATCAATTCCACGCGACAATTGTTTCCCAACAACTACTCTAATACTTTAAAATAAACGTCGCTGTGGGTCGCTTTCTTTTTCCCGGAAAGATATTTACATTTCAATTTTTTTTTTTTTTTGAGGTTGACTTCGCTTTGTGCGTTAAAGTTTCCATGACTCTTGACTAATGGCTACCAAAAGACAAAAGAATACTTAACCAGGAGTTTTTTACTTTTTGTAGCTCCATATCTAAATTCAATTAGTTTTAAACTTATTTGTTAAATTTAACTTCTTTTTTAAAACGTTATTTTATTTGAAATAACACTTTCATGAATAAAAATAATATTTTTAAATTGGATAAATTTTTAAAAACATTATTATAAATGACGTCTTTCAAATCGTCATTTAAAATGATAATTTTTTAGTGATTAAGAAAATAAACGATTTTCTAACGGAATTAGGACAGAAACACCATATGAAACTATACGCATAAAATGTCATTTAAGTCGTCATTCTAAATGACATTTTAGGAGAATAAAATCCAAAATTCCCTTTCCCAAATCAGAAAACCCTAAGTCGCACAAAATCACAATCAACCCAAATCACCCAAATCTCTTAGTTACCCTCTCCACTCCTCCGACGAAGACCACTCCGACGCAAGCACCTAACTCCAACGAATACCAATCCTTCGACGAAGACCACTCCTCTAATGAAGACCATTCCAGCGAAGGATTTAGCAAATCACACCAACACACATTTATTGTCGTTTGAAGACCACTCGTTCTGTGTCTATCTGTCTATCTCTGTCCCTCTCCTCCGACGAATTCTAACCACAACTCTAGCCACCCATTGATGGTACTTTGCTCACTCTCTCTCTCGTTTATTCGACTGGCCTGTGTATGCCTCTGTAACCTCCTTTTTTAGATGATGCTAATTTGTTTACTGAATAAGAAATTTGGATATATTTTGACATCAAACTAACAGTACTTGAGTGTTGATACCGTCGTGCAATTCTCCATTGCTGAGATGCTTTGAAGTTAGATGTCATATTTAACTATTCAAGTATGAAATTGTAGGAATATCTTAACTTTTGAGAGGCATCTCAAAGCTCTATGCAACATCAAATAGAACATAATAATTGTTTTAGAATATTGGCTGCTTAAATAGTCTATGTTTGGACAATAATTTTACCAACCAAGATGAAAATCTTCACAATATAATAGTTCTTCGAAAAGATTTAGTAAATAGTTTCACCTTGAGTTGATTAACTCATTCAAACAAATGATATTTAGAAACCAAGATTTAACAAAATAAAAAGAAATTTAGTTTTCGGTGGGATTCAACCAAACACAATTAACCACCTAGGGTCATTACCTAATTCGTTCCCAATTATTCGAGAATGCTTGGCAAGTGGACTAAGCAAATCCTAGCATTTGGTTTTATTTTTACCAAATTGACAACCTCATATTGAAAACCATTATCTTTTTGTGTTAGCCAAGTGGCCAACACTTCTACCACTGCATCAAACAATGGTCCTTGGTAGATTAACTTTTAAGCACTTCTATTTAATGATTTACTATGGATGGAACAAAATTGTGGGTGTTATGGATTGAAATTCCACAGGCACAATAGAATTAAATTTGAGATGTTAAAGTGTAACTGTGTAAAATCTATATCAAATTAGGGATTCTTTATACCTTAATCATCGTTTGGACCCATGTCCTTCTAAGTATATATTTTGTTATGCTGTAGAAGAGTACCATATACCTAACGTTAGTACACAAACTCTTTAAAGGACAATGAGTAGTTCATTAATTTGAGGAGGAGGGAAGAAAAGAATGGTTTTACCTTCTCACCTACATTGTTCCAAACATGCCAATTCAACTTATAAAATCTGGGTAAATTTGAATTTTTTGCAAAAGAAGGGCAAAATAGTAATTTGTCACTATGGTACGGGCTGCAAACCTGAATTTTTTTATATCTTGGATGACAAAATGGACCTCACCTTTGGATTCATCTCGCGAAATCTAACTATCACATCAATTTTCATCGAATTTTGAGATAGTCACATTTTTTTCATTTTACAAGATGATTAGGCCTCGAGCTACCTAAAAAAAATGAATTTTTGAATAAAATTGTGAAAGTCAAAAAATAATTGAAGGAAAGTAAAAAATAAAAATATTTTGGACTTGAACTTGGACGAAATTAAATCGTTTCAATGCAAAAACGGATCTGAGAAAAGAGGGTCAAGTGGCGCATTGTGGTCCAAGCAATTAAAGGATATAAATAGTGGAGAAAATCAAATTTTCTCACCATTTTCTTCAGTCGATTCCAACGTGAGAAAGAAGAGAGGGAAAGAACTTGGATTCTCCACCTTTTCTCTACGATCTACGACGATTGGGTGCTCAAATCCACTTGTACCAAGAACAAAAGTTGTTCTCCTCGTCGAAGGCTACAAAATCATACTAAGGAGGTCGGGTTTAGGCGAGATTCCAAGAACATAATTTTGGGAGAGTGAGGATTCTAGCTTGTTTTTGAGGTTTTCAGAGCATTTCAACATTGTTCTACACTCCAAGAGGTAGGGTTCCCTCCTACTTAGGTTGATTCCAAACCCAAGATGTTTACATGAAATGGATAGGTTGATAGATTACATATCACTTGCCTATTGTTGGCGATTGGTTAAATGGGTATTAAAAATAGGTAGAATAAATTCTATCCTAAGCTTTGGTATGTAGAAATTGCCTAATGTAATTCTTTGAGAAATATGATTTGTGGGCATGTTATGTGTTTACATTATGTCTTGATGAATTAGATTGTTGATATCATGACTACGTAATAACATGCGAGGAAATCTTGTTGTGTGAATTGTCAAAATTATATGTTTGGGTATAATTGTTCATGTAATGTGTTGAATGGTTCATATGTAAATCATAGCATATTGAACATTATATTGTTGTTGCAATGAGGCATCATATTACATATGCAATGGGACATTGCATTATATGGGTGTGTGTGCAAGGTTGTTGTTAACACCATACTTGGTAGATAATAGGTGGACTCGAGTGAGCTTGGTTGATGACCTAACCGAGTCTCATGGGTTTACATGGTAAGTAGGGTTGGGGTCCGTAAGAAGAGCTAGAAGATCCCTCAGGTGCAAGACCCGGTGATGGAATACGCACTCCCTTGGTTCGGTCCATGAAGTGTGTGGGCACGCGGAACCTTTGGTGGAAGTCTGTAAATTCTGTGTGGGTTGGGTGACCCTTGGTGTAAGTCTATGAACAGCTACCCCGACAAAGACCCTAGATTAGTGAATGTCATTTAATGTGCAACATAAATGACGAATTCGTACACATTGGCACTTACACGTATTAAGGAGTCGGGAAGGGCTCGGTTGATGTACGTGAGTGAGTCTCACCTCATTCCATGACATGACATTGTAAATTCCAACATTGAATGCATATTATTGCTTGAAAATGTTATGAATTATAGATTGGTTACACGTGAACATTTCATATGTATTTGGGTTGGGGAGTAGCCTATTTAGGAGATGCTCTATTGAGCGTAGTTCACCCTATACGGGAAAATATTTCAGGTGTGGGTTACACACCGGTGAACGGATCTCATTTGGGCCATCAAGGGTGAAGAAAAGTCAAGATGTGGCTTTGTTTTGAGATTTTGTAAAACTATTATGAAAACTTAGTTTTTGACATGCAAATTTATGTAAATAAACGTAATAGAACTTGTATGTATCAAGTTTTATGTGTGAAATGGTATTAAATATGTGTTGGATGATTTTGGAATGAATTTGATGAGGTTGAAAATCAAAAATAGGTAAAACGGGCAAATCTTGGCAAAGTGTATAAGTACGATATCAGTATAACTAGGTCCAGTAGATAAACAGCACAGGTACTCCTTTCTGGTACCGGTACAACTCTGTCCAGTGGACAAGTTGTACCGGTACACTTGTTAAACCACATCGGTACCCTGTTTCCAATGGGCGAACCGTACTAGTACACAATACGCGTACTCTTTTGAAAATTCTCAAATTTTAAAACTATTTTGTCATGCTTTCGGGCTATGTGTTCCTTCCCTCAAATGATATAAATGGACTATAATAGAGTACAAATCATGGTATATTGAACCTTGGTTGGTTCAAATGGAAAAACGAACACGAATTACACTTGTGGGTCATGATCCCGGCTAAGGGGCTGTTATTGACGTGGTGTCGGCTTATGCGACATTCACGGGTATTTTTGCGGGTTGATAGGATATCAACGGACTTATAAATGATCCCTAGTTTTAGGGGTGTCACAGCTTGATATCAGAGCTTAGGTATACGATTTACTTAGGGCTTGATGGGCATGGGTCTAGACCATTGCATTCACATTGTACATTACATGTTATGTGCTTAAATTGCTACATATTATGTGATATGTGTTATGTGAATTACATGCATAGTAAAATGTATATGGAAATTGGCACACTAGGGTTAGAGAACATAACCTTATGAGTGGAATAATGAATGAACGAGATAGTTCAAGGTGTAGATGTTTGCTAGTGGTGGCACACACTCTACTAGTAAGACAATGAGAGAATTCTCAACGTTTTAACTTTGATCCCTATCTCGAGATACTAAGTTAGTGTGCTGTTGCTACTTGACATGTGTGTAGATGACAAGTAGAGGAAGAGGACGCTGAGGCAATGGACAGAATAATAATCAACCACCATTGGCGTTCGATCAACAAGCCTTTACGGAAATCATGGGCATGATGGCGGCTACTGTTGCACAAGCTAGCGCCAATGCAAATCAAGGAGACACAAGTAACCTCTAACAATTTAAAGCACATAAGCCTCTAGTTTTTAAGGGAGGGGCGGATCCGATGGTGGTCGACCATTGGTTCCGCCAAGTCAATAAAATCTTAGGGGCGATGAAATCACCTCAGATACCACTAAGATAAGACTAGTTGCATTTCAGCTAGAAGGAGGAGCCCAATTATGGTGGGATTGGGTAACAGCCTTACAGAACTTAAATACCATGACATGAGAAGAGTTTCGGGAGCTCTTCATGGATAAGTACTTCCCAATAGCTGTCCGACATGCAAAGGCCTGGGAATTCCTCGACTTGAAACAAGGGACAATGACGGTGATGGAATATGTGTCTAAGTTCACCAAAACAAGGGACAATTAAGGTTTGATGATAGTTTGAAACTATCCATCCGGGGAAAGATTATGGGCTCTGCATGCAAGACTTGGACTCGATGGTCGAGACAGCTATGACCATTGAGAGAAAGGTTGATGATGCACGAAGCATTCGAGAGGTGGGTATTAAGGACAAAAAGAATGAGGGTCAATCCTCTTCTTCTAGCTCGAAAAAGAGGCAGATGACTTCTATCCCACAAGGTTTTCAAGGACAGGATTGTGGCTATCAGGGCCAAGACCAAGGTCGATCCTCCTAAGGTGGGGGAAACTTTAGGACAACATATCAGGCAGGCCAAATGGGCCAGGGCATGGGTTGAGGCCAAGGGTAGGGCAATGCAGGCTGGGATTTTTGGGACCCATGAGCGTGTCTACGCCATCACACCTCAGGCTGAGCCAGTGGATCGGTCCGTCATTTAGGGTACATTTATACTCTCTCATTCATGGGCAAGAGTATTATTTGACTAGAGTGCATTTCATTCATTCATTTTTGCATCTTGAGTGAAAGATTTGGGCTTAGAGGTTGATTCCTTGGAAGAGTCGTATGTGAATTCACCCCTAGGAGCTAGCGTGTGTGTTGATCAGCTATGTCGGGGTTGTGAATTAGAGATCTCAGAAGTTTTACTCACCATGGACCTTAGGATCATGGACATGACGAAGTTCGATGTCATCCTTGGAATGGATTGGTTGACGGCACATCGAGTTGTCATTGATTGTGATTGAAATAGGGTCACTACCTACATACCGGACGGTGTTTGTTTCAAGTTTCAGGGTGAAAAACATGATGTTTTACCCCAAGCCATGTATGACTCTCAATGGCATGACAGTTGATGGGCTGGCTTGCAAGCCTTACCTTGAAGGATGAGATAAGAAGAGAGTTGGGTCTACCTCAGGTGGTTTGTGAATACAAGGACGTTTTTTCGAACGAGCTACCAAGATTACCTCCCCATAGGAATGTGGACTTCAGCATTGAGTTGCATCCTGGTACTTCTCCTATTTTTATGACTTCACATAGAATGACACTTGCTGAGTTGTAAGAACTCAAGGTCCAATTGCAAGAATTGTTGGACAAGGGTTTTATTAGATCGAGCACTTCACCTTGGGGCGCTTCGATTTTGTTTGCCAAGAAGAAAAATAAGACTCTTTGGCTATGTATAGAATACCAACAATTGAATCGAGTTAATATCAAAAATAGATACCCTTTGCCAAGGATTGACTATTTGTTTGACCAGCTAAAAGGGGCGCGAGTCTACTCCAAGATAGACCTCCGCACGGGTTGCCATCAATTAAGGATCAAAGAGGCGGATATCCCTAAGACGGCATTCGGAATGCACTACAGGCATTTCGTGTTCACAGTGATGCCATTCGGATTGACGAATGCCCTGGCGGCATTCATGCATCTCATGCATAGGGTGTTTCAACCCTATTTTGATCAGTTCGTCATAGTGCTTATTGACGACATCTTGATCTACTCCAAGTCGGAGGAGGAGCATGAGAGTTACTTGAGGATTGTTCTCCAGACCTGTTCAAATAACCAAGTAGTCACTTGACAACCTCCTCAACAAATAGTAGGTGGTTGTTTGCCTTATCCCCATAACTAAAATTATCACATAGACTTCTATTGTCAACACCCAATAAAAGGTGAGTTTCACTCTAATATTAGTGTTGCTCCAAAGGAAAGTTGGAAAAATAATAGAATAAAATACAATGACACTGCTGACATTTGCTTAAATTATCCGACCATCTTGTGATATTTAGTATTGTGAGTACAACACTCGTTAATTGTTGAAAAAATTACGTCAGGAAAAAACATTTAAATCATCAACGCAATTGCATCTCTTTCTCTTCACTTCCCCCCCTCCAAATATCAACTCACACATAGAGTTAAACCATTATCATGATCACCACTCACCATTACTATGGATTCCATAATAAATCTCTGGCCACATACGACATTGATGTGGATGCAATGAATTATTGTATGTGCTTTGAAATTAAGATTGGTTTTGAATTCTCAATGTAGACGAAAACCTCTTCAATGTTTTCATGCTTCTTACTAACCATTTGACATTGTCTTTATTGTATAATTGTTACGAATGGTTGGAAGACATGCAACTGTGATGGTTTATTGGTGTGGTAAGATTATTAAGAATGATGATGATGTAGGATATGATAATAGTCATAAGTGTAACACCTCAAAATTCGGGGGTCATTAATTAACCGTTGACAACTCGTCAATCCGCGAAAATACCCGTGGATGTTGCATAACCCCGACACCACGTTAAAAGCATCCCTTAATCGAGATTATAACTTACAATGTAACTCGAGTTTTAACATTCATTTAATTCAATCCAAGTCCCAAACACCATGATTCATGCCCCATTAAGGTCCAATTTGGTCATTTAAAAGGAAGAAAATTCAAACCCCAAAACTTGGCAAAAGAATTTTAAAATTTCAGATTTTTGGAAGAGCTACCGGTAGGTGTTAATCAGCTACCAGTAGCTTGGACCCTTAGGAAAAGTATTACTTGTTGACTACCAGTAGATGTTGCCTTCTGGTCAACGACTACCTGTTGACTACCTTACCGGTGGCTGATATCTTCTGGGCCACGACTACCAGTATCTGTTATCTTCTGGACCATGAGCTACCGGTTGACTACCGGTAGTTCGTGCCCATAAGACAAAATTTTGCTTGTTAACTGCCGGTAGTTCCTACCGGTATGTTCAACCCAGATTTGCCTACTTCACTTGTTTTTCATTTCCAATTCATTCCAAACCTTTCCAAAACTATCCTAACCTTTACAAAACATGTATTTAGGCATCCAACATGGTTTATACAAAATCTATTACAACATTCACATGCGATTATATTTAATTACATGTCAAACTAAACATTCATTGAAAGTTTACAATTCACTCAAAATAAGCTACATTCCGGCTTCTTCATCCATGAGGCTCAAGGTGAGAACCATCCACCGGTGTAAACCCCGTACCTGAAATATTTTTCCATAAAGGATGAGCCACGCTCAATAGAGTATTTCTTAAATAGCCTACTCCCCAACCCAAATGCACATGAAATGCTCATATGCAACTAATTCACCATTCATACATTCCAAACATGAATATGCTATCAATGTTGAAAATGTTCAATGCAATGCTATGGAATAAGATGAGACTCACTCTCACTACCCAACTCAAGCCCTTTCTGGCTCTTCGACGCATGCAATTGCTAATGTGCATTTGCCTGTCATTCATGATCCTGAGCCCTTCCCGGCTCTCCAACGCATGTAATTTCTCATGTGTATGATGTCGTCATCTATGTTATACATCAAATGACATTTTTCAATCCGGGGTCTTTCATGGGGTGGGTATTTATGGACTTCCATCAACGACACTCAACCGACACGGGATTTATGGACTTTCACCAATGGTCCTGCGTACACCGACATACTTTTTGGACTAATACCAATGGAAGTGCGTATCCGAATCATCGGGCCTTGCACCCAAGGGATCTTCTAGCTCTTCTTGCTAACCCCAACCCTCAACACCATGCAAACCGTATGAGTTGGCCAAGTCATCGACCTAACTTACTCGAGTTCACTTATCATCTACCAAGTGTGGTGTTCACTATATTATGCACACACACCCACTCAATCGCGATATTTTCGTGCATATGCAATGCAATGTCTCATTGCAACCACAACATGATGTTTAATATGCTATGTGTGCCATATGAACTATTTCAAACTCAATTCACATAATCCATGACAAATTATATCAAAACATATAATTCTCATGACTCACCATGTCAATAAACTAATATGCATTTATAAACATTTTACCCAAAACTTAAGCCCAAACATGTCATCTCATATTAAGCAATAACATACTTCCAAATCAAGGCATAATGTAAATACATAACATACCCACAATTTACATAATTTAAGAAATTGCATTAGACAATTTTTACATACCCATTTCAAGATAGAATATATTCTACCTAATTTTAATACCCATTTCACTAAAATCACTTCTATAGGCAAGTCATATATATCTATATTAACCTACCCATTTTAATATAACATTTAAAGTTGTAAATAGACCTAAGTAGGAGAAACCCCTACCTCTTGTAGCGTGAAGAATGCCCTTGGGAAGCTCCAAAAAATCAACTCAAGCTCAAACCCAACATCTCCAAATTTTTGGTTCACCCACCTTCGGTGAAAACCCTCATTTTTGGTATGAGAGCGTAGCCCTCGTCGAGGAGAACAACTTTTTCACTTGGCCCGAATGGATTCGAGCCTTTAATCTTCGTAGATCTTAGAGAGAATGTGGAAAAAACTTTGAGCTTATCTTTCCTCTCTATCGGCTGGGTATCGACAGAAGAATGGGGAGAAAATCTGATTTTCTCCCCTATTTATATTTTTAGAACACTTGACCTACAATTGGCTACACGTCCCTTTTAATTCCGGGTCCGTTTTCATCCTGAAACGATTAAATTTCACCCCGGTTCAAGTTTAAAATATATTTATTTTAAATTGTTCTCGATTTTTTTCCCATAATTCATAATTTTATTAAAATTTTCGTATTTGGGTCTCCCGAGATTCAATCGTATCGTAAAACGCGCAAAAAACTCGACTATCTCAGAATTCGATGAAAATTGACATGATAACTAGATTTCGCAAGACGAATCCAATTGTGAGGTCCGTTATATTATCCGAGCTCTAAAAAATTCAGGTTTACAACCCAAATTATGGTAAAAATTTACCGTTTTGCCCTTTATTCTTAAAAGTTCAAATTTACCCGAATTTTTACAATAAGTATGTGATAAAGGTAGCTCATGACAAAATTCGCTCAACTTTGGTGGCTAGGTTGCATGATGTGATGGGGATAGATTAGAACAAATACAACCTTAAGCTCATGTATATATTCCTTACTACATCGGGAACTAACCTCTTTACATATATGGAATTAGAAGTAGTTGACAACGATGGTGTGGAGGCAATATTGGATGTTGTATTTAATAATCAAGTTGTCAACAAAGTGGATTTGTATATGAGTGAAGAGGTTAGTTCCAATAACATTGGTGAAAGACAGGAAGATTGGTCTGATAGTGGTCCATACTTCCCTTCTCAACCAACAACCGTATATCCTAATAGTTGACCCTTCAGCAATGGTGGATGATTATCACACCCTTGTAACAATGTAGTGTATGGAAGAATATAATCGATATACACATGCATAGTCAAAAACGAGGCCTAGTACTTTCTCTGAATGCTCATCTCAGCAACACTATAGTGCTACCATGGACAACGAGTGGATGTATATGATTACGGTTAGCAAGAGGTTAGTGCCAGTAGACCTCATCCAAGAACTTGTGATGCATTATATTGCTAATAATACATATGAAGGAATGCGTGCTAATGACCAGAATGATCACTATGAGCAAGAAGAATTGTTGGAAGAATTTTTTACTAATAAGTCTAATGATGACAATGGTGTAGGTAATTCTATTGAGGACGATGGTGAGGTTCCTCTGCACGAGCCCAAGTCAACATTCTTCATAAACATTGAATCGTGCACCCTGAATGAAGTTGACAAATTTTACAATTTGTATGAATTTAACACATGGAATCCAACACGACCTGAATTTTCGAAGGGTATAGTGTTCATGAATAAAAAAGAGTTAGAGATTGTATTAATTAAAGATGCATCAACAATATGTTGTTATTGATACAAATAAAACGCACTGGAATTTGAGGTGCTAGATGCATGAAGAATGTGGCTGCAAATAGAGGCTACAGACAACTTTTTAAGGCAAAACACGGAATGTTTGAAATCACAAAATATGAAAGACCACACACTTGTTTCTACCCACGGTTGAACCAGGATCACTGTTAGTTTGACGCGAGCTTTATTTTTCAACGGATTGAGGGTTTTGTTCAAGTTACACCAGCTATAACAATTTATATTATCATAGAAATGGTGAAAAAAGAATATCTATATTTGATAACGTACAAGAAGGTGTGAAATGTGAAGAATAAGACCATAACAAAGGTTTTTGGTGACTGAGATAGTTCTTACAACATCTTGTCCAAGTTTATGAGTGGTCTTGTGAAATACAACCCCAAAACAATTGAAAGGTGGCAGTACAAAGTTCATGCTTCCACCTTTGACATATTTGACAAGGTGTTCTGGGCTTTCAAAACTTTGATTGATGGATTTGTTCATTGTCCGGCTGTAATTAGCATTGATGACACTTTTTCAAACGACAAGTATAAGTATAAGCTTCTGATTGATGAATTACAAATGGTAATACACTGTGTGTATTCATAATCGTACATGCACCTATGAGAAATTTACAATTTATAAAATGTTTTGTTTACATGTTATGGTTGCTTGCTCGTATTTCCATGTTAGTTCCTGACATTTAATTGATTCAGTATTTAGAATCCAGGCACTTGAGTTGACTTGGGCACCTGAACTTCATCTTTTGCACCATCAAGATTATTGGGATGATACTAATAGCTCTACATATAGGTCGTTGCATCAAGGATGTAGTGAATGTCCATAGCCATCGCGCATATGCAAAGAAATGGATTTCCCAAGAGAAGAGCGCAAAATTAACCGCTGTAGTATTTGTTTGCAAGCAGAGCACAATTGTTGAACATGTCCAACAAAGAACCAATCAGCTTCTGCAATGGGTTATCCACTATAAATATGTTATGTCTATGTAGTTGTTTAACTTTGACTTATTGCTTTATGAAATATATAAGTGAATTCGAAATTTTGTACGTTTTGATGTTATTTATGTATTAACAATGCCCCCTAATGTTGTGCCTAGGCTATTTTTTTTTTTTTGAAGAATTATTGATTCAGATGTTAATTATTGGTGTTACCACTTGTTTTTGTGTAGGATGTATTAACAGTTTTACTTTATTTATATATTAACGATGGTTTTTTTATATTAACGATGTTATTTATGTTGTGGGGTGATGTCATTTCATTACTATATCCAGGTCCCGATGATATATTCATACTATCATTACAGCATAAGTATCGTACGACTACTATTTCAGAGGTCATTAAGCTCCCACCTTTACATTGTAGATGATCTGACACTCCACTTCATCAAGCGGGTTATTCAGCATCTACACACAACTAGATTTTGTGGGACATATCACCGTAGATACATTCAACTGGATAGACATCTTATTACCGTACTTGTTTAATGTAGGCATACACATTTCATCTGCCAGTTGGTGAGTCCACCACTACACTTTAGGACAAAGTTGTATTACTCGCCCTGCCTGTTGATGGGATTCATGTATGTGGCATGGATATTGTGCATGATGTACAACAGTGGAGTCTCATGTGCACTGAGTTGCTCGGGTCACACTAGCAAATGGAGCCATAGATAAGTCCACACTATAACTTAGTGCACTGTTCTAGCATTTGGGTCATGCGATTCCATCTGATGCAACTGAACAGTTTATAGCATGTTACACCTGAGTGTACATGTTATTGTTGAGTGGGGGGGTTTTTCTTCGGAGATAATTCATTGAGCAGGGTTAAGCTTCTGTTCTTACCATTGCTTGCAGGCCTTGATGCGATCGACACTTTTAGTTGGGGAAGTACACCCCTATCATGGTTGTACTGGGAGATGTGCCTTACTACCAAGAAGGATGCGAAGGTTATTAGCGGGCTTTCATTTTTTGATTGTGCTAACATATTTTCTTGTAACTGTATGAATTTACAAACATTATATTATGTATGTAGTTGCGGGCATGGGAACGTTTGTCACACATTGTTTCATAGCGTATGCTCCCACGACAGCAAGTAGCCTATGGTGTAGCTGAATTTTATGGCCAAGAGGATATTCTGCCTGCACATAATGGAGCTGATGCATCAGGAGATAGAGATGATATAGATGGCACTGCACATAATGATGTCGATGTGCATGATGGTCCCCTTGGTTGTAGATGCGTAGTTACGATCAAATGTTTAATAAACATTTTATGTATTATTATTTCTTTATAAATTTGTTGAACTATATAGATGGGATGTAACATTTTCGGAGCAGCACACTCTGACCCATGTATTGTGTCACTATAGGATTAGATTGACTAGATGAGAGACGATCATGTATATCAACTTGACCACATCTTACTTACCTCGATGTTTGATTTTAAAGTTTGTTAATGTCTGTTGGGATGATTGCATTGAATAAGGTGAAATTAGTGGATGTTGAGATGCTTTTGTATATCAGTTTATGTCTGGTATTAAGCCCACAATTTGTGTTGCAGATGATATGGGAGTCGTATATTGTAAAGGTTAAGAGTTAGCTGCTATATTATTGCCTTATTGGGCAAGATATTTGGCCTATACACTCCCCATTGATTTGTTTTGATGTTGTCGAGTGGTATTTTCTAGATCGATTTACTCGAAAGTTCAGTCTTGTGCAGCGCATACCATAGGCATGCGGTCAACCATTGCAAGAGATCGGGTTGGGATTATACCAATGTTCATAAGGTATACTTAGACATGTGGGACCATTGTCGAGATAACTTTGTTACAAGAGATTTGACTACTGCACCGATGGATCCTACTACCGCATACATGATATGGTATCGCCGTATCACTCGTCAGCTTGTCGGTCCCCCCATTGCTAGACCTACTGTGATGCCCTAAAATTCAAGAGTCCTGTCTCAACTCATTGATTACTCATCAACCTACAGAAGTATACATGTGAGTACCGTATAACCCGATACCACGTTGTTACACCCCATTTACCAGGGTAAGAACTAAAAAGAAATATGTGTAGACTCTCCTTTGTATCGGAGCACTACCAACACGTAACTTGTTCATATATTAACCATATCACCATTTCAAGTTCCAAACCCCATTGTTAGGACTTATTATCCTTCATTAACAACATCCCAAGAGGATTGTTCAAGAAGTGAAAGCCCTTCAATATTATATTTTAAAATTTCAAATTCTGGGAAGAGGTACCAGTATCTCTTATATTTGGTACCACTACCTTGTCCTTCTGTTTACCAGGTACTAGTGCCTATGTTACTTGGTACTGATACCTTGACCTACTGTTTGCTAAGTACTGGTACCTGAGCTTATTGTCCATCGAGGTACTGTTAGCTGATACCTATGAACCGGTACCTAAGCCCACTGGGTCATCCAACAACGTGTTACTGGTACTTAATTACTTAGGTACAAGTACCTAAGCCCAGATTTTTCCCAAAATTTTTCACTTTGAACTCTTACTCATCCAAACTAATATAACATCATTTATATCAAAATATTGTCCAAAAAAGTTCATCACATGTCCCCTTTTTATACAAATTTACAAATTCAAAACAAATTACATAATAGATTACAAGAATGCAATTTAGGAGCCACATTCCAACTCCATCATCAACATGAACCCAAATAAGGGCTACCACCAGTGCTTGTCCGACACCTAAAATATGTCCTCATAGAAGGGTGAGCCACGCTCAATAAGGTATCTCCTAAGGAGGCTACTCCCCAACCCAAATGCATATGAAATGTTAACATGCAATTCATCAATCGATCATCCATTCGAGAATATACAATTCATAAATGAATACCACCATGTCATACCATGTCATGAGATGAAACTCACACATGCAATGCAACCTGAGCCCTCCACTGCTCCCATAACACGTTATGTCATGCGTATGCATCCAAGCATTCCAAGCCCCCGCCATTAATGTTACACATTCAATGACCATTTTATAAAATCTTGTGTCTTTTTAGGTGGATAATTTATAGACATCACACCAAGGGTCTACCAGCCCACGCAGCATTCGAGGACATCACACCCCAAGCTCCCCGAGTACGTCTAGACACTTTTTTCTAGAATTTCACCATAAATCAAATGAGTGAACCAAGTAACTGGGTCTTGCACCCGAGGGAGAATTCATCCCTTCTTGCTACACCCGATGAACGCTTTCAATGCAACCCATATGACTCAGTTGGATCTAGGTCCAACTTTTTGAAGCCCACGTCTCAACCCATCGAGGACGGTGTTTGATAAAAAACATGCACATACACCCACACTCATGTACAATTGCAATTATCAATATATAATCATAATCCATAATACAACCAAGCATGTTATAGCATATTCTATACACATAACACACTTAATTAACCATAGACATTTTGTCAAACACCTACAAGACGCATAGATTATGTAAACACATAACATGTCTAACATAACACATTTCTCATGAAATTCACAACCAAGCAATTTCATTAATACCTAATCATGCAAGATTTGGTTTAATCACATTTCTTATACCCAATTCCATTCTCTAACACCCTAGGCATGTGTTATACATGAGATTTCATCTCTAACACCCTACCCATTTCATATTTCAACCTCAGATTGAAAATAAACCTAGTTAGAAAAAGAACCCTACCTCTTGTAGCGTAATACGGTGTTGCCAAGCACAGTCCGGCGAAAATCGTCCCTTTTTGCCTTCAATTACATCTGAAAATAACTTGTACATTTTATTATGACCATTCCTCATTGGTTGCCAAGAAGCATTATCCTGCTCTTTCGCTCTTGAGTGGTAAGCAATTGAATGGGATGAGCTGCCTCATTTTTTGCAAGAGATGGCCAACAACTATTCAAAAACTCCAGAAAGCTATCGTCTCGCATGGATCCATACTCATAATCACTGGCATCTCAACAAAAAGAGGGGATAGTCTGATATATCAATGGCCAATCCGAAAGAAATAGAGGTCCTCTAATGAATCCCCTAGAGAAGGATAGGGGAATACCTTGACTCTCTTTGCACTAACGTTTAGAGCAAATTCAAGCTTCTTCAGTACTCCTTCAGTCAAGGCAACTCATAACTCCATAACTCAATCCCGGGGACTAAACTAATACATGGAAGATTCATGAACTCAATAACTCTTAAACTCAGTAACTCAATTCAGTATCCCTAACTCTATTCCTTCCTAACTTCAAGAATGATGGGATGTTTAAGATTAGTTATTTCTACTCTTACTCTGGGTTCTAGCTTGGAACTATGCAGATCCTGGCCCTTGAGGTTAGATATCTGAGCTTAAGTCCGGATTAGGAAAGAAGCTCCAAAAGTCCCAAATAAAGCCTAAAAGTTTTGATCCCAAAAATCCCGTCTTCGAGATTTTGGCAAAACATGCAATCTTTGGCACATACGCATAGCTCTCATCGCGTAGAACAACCTTTATTCTTAGTCTGAAGAGATCTAACAGTTGAATCTTTGTAGATCGAAGGAAGAAGGCTTGGAGAACTTAGAGATTTCTCTTCTCTTTGTTTCTCTCAATTTTAGAAAGTGCTGATTGTTCCCCCTTTATACTTTCCAATTACTTGGCCCACAACACACCACACGTGCATCTTTTTTTTGGTCTATTTTTATACCGAATCAATTAAATCTCATATCGGTTAAAGTTTTGTACATTTTTATTGAACTAAATTTAAATTATTTTTCAGGTTTCGCAAATAAAATTTAATCATGTTTATTTTAGTCGTGTGACACTCGCTTCCTAAAACATGAAAAATTGACTATCTCATAATTCAACGAAAATTGACTAGGTAGTTAGATTTCGCGAGACGAATCTAATGATGAGGTCTGTTTCGTCATCCAAGTTCTAAAAAAATTTGAGTGTTTAACCCTACAGTAATAATTAATTACTTTTTTACCTTTTTTTCAAAAAATATAATTTTCCCAGGCTTTACACCTACTATTGGTTTTCAACTAGTTAGGATAAGATGTTAAATGATTTGCTATTATATTGGAAGGCAAACAGTGTGGAATTGTTTACTATAATTAGTATTTCAGGTAATTTTATTGTAGGAAGAGATTCTTACACGAATATATTACGCATCACATTCTATATATGAGAGTAGTCCAGATTTGACACTTTGCATGGAGACTTTTAGGTGTATCATAGATCTGAGCTTTTCGTGTTTGACATCCATCTGTGAGCATCAACGACTTGTAGATTCTCCAGTCTTGGCAACTGATGTTCTGTCTACATCTGCTCAGTCATCACCTTCTGGTGTTTGTACTACTCCTATTTCATCACCACCATCAATCACATTTGTACTTCCATCCCCTATATGAGCACCACCTCCTTCACCAACACAAGCACTGATACCAACACCGACACCAACACTTACACCTACACCAACATTGACACTGAATTGTCACCAGCAATAACACTGACACCATCACCAGTCATCTTTGGAGTATTGATCCCTATAGTTATAGTGACGCCTTCTTCTATACCTTTAGATGTTCCCTTTTCCACTCCACCACCAGTGTTAGCAGGTGGTACCACATCAGTTATATTGGCACCATGTCGTATCATGTAGAAATAGGGTCATCGCACACAGTTCAACCTACCCCTTCTCTGGAGCATCCTTTACCAGATCCTATGTTAGATGAGGAGGGGTTGACATAGGGTGCTACACTTATAGGTATTGGTCATGTGAGAGCCGAACCGCTATTTTGGGGCAGATGAAAGGGTCGAGGACAGGCCCAGTGCAAGGTTGTGCACATCATGGTGATGATGTTGTTGTGTCGTAGCTGACACAGGCTTCACCATATGATACTGAACATGAGGTTCAGAGATAGCTGAAGTGACGTAGGTGAACACCTCCATGTGGCACATGATTTTGATGTATATTTTGGTTTTTTGGAACTGTACCAAGTTTTTCTTTTGTAAATGTTTGACTATAATTATTTTAGGAATTTTAATTCCAGTCTTTAATCAAGTTGTCACAACATATTTAACTCAACTTCAACATAACACTTCAATTTTAAATCTTGACACAACACTAACAAGATCTAGAGATAACAAAACTAACATAACACTTCTCGACACAACACTAACATAACACTTCTTGACACAAACACTAACATAACACTTATCCACATAACGCTAATATAACACTTGTCCACACAACACTGACATAACACTTCTCCATATCACACTAACATAACATTTCTCCATACAACACTAAAATTCTAAAATAACACTTCTCCACACAACATTTTTCATGGGTCAACATCTTTTTCAGAAATCTCGACATCAAAAATACATCCAACATCTCCACTTAAGAGGAAATTTATACATGCTTCTTTCATTAACTCTTCTTTAGCACGGGCTCGTGCGATGCGACTGATGTTGTAACGATTTAAACAGATTACCATGTGATTGTTCTCAGCTAAAAAAGATACAATGCTCGCTCTAGTTATTAAGGAGTCTCAACTAGCATATGGATGGGAATTTGTCGAGGCTTGTGTATATTGCAAATTCGCCTATCTCCACTAAGATTTTCTCGCTCAATCAAATGATATTTTAATTCGGCCTTCATGGTGCTTATGGCCCTACTTGAATAACATAAAATGAGGATTCAGTGAGTAGAAGAACTCTTCCTCTAAGGTCCAATGATAACCCACATTTTCATATAACATTCTCATACTGTAAGTCATGGTTGGAAATGAATTTTGTTCAAAGAGTTGCTTACACATGATGAATATATAGTCCTGAAAGATCATGGTTTCGATTGACATATCAATTCACTAAGAAAGGACTGTCATAACTTGAGAATACACTGATTGTTTTCTTGTTACCAATGACTTGACAATACATTGATTTTATTTCTATTACCCATGAATTGACAATGCACTGATCTATATTAGATGGATTTGCACTTACATGACTATTTAACAAGCCATATCATGAAGTGACAACCAACTAAATCAATGAATTTTCTAATAAAATGACAAAATCTTTCAATTACTGATGTACTATGTGCTATAATGAATACACATAGTTGCCAACAAGGTGTGAGGGTGAACTGGAAAGCATTTCAATAAAAACCATGTGTTAAAGTGACAACTAACTGGCATTTGATAAGGCTAAAGAAGAAAAAGTGACTACTCACGACTACTTAATTTCATGTGTCAAAGTGACTAAACCCTTAATGGGTTTTAGCAAACCATGTGCCGAAGTGCAACACATTAGTAGGGTTTGGACACTATTGACTATTGTGACATGTTCAACACACTAGGGTTTGGACACTATTATTTAAACATCTTATTTGTGGTTGATATGAAAAACACTAAAAATTATGTCTACATCAAATTTCTTTATAAGATTTAACAATCGCAGGCTGATTAGCACAAATTTTTGTATATTTTTATGTGCTAATCATCTCATTTTAATTATTTTTGGAAGTTAAATAATGGGAGCTGCATGAATTGTGCCTTTATCAATGATTTTTTATGTTTGCAGATAAAAAGGGCTAAATGAGGCTTCTTAAGGCCTTCCCAAATGGATTTAGATGATTAGGGATGAAAGAATGGCTAGAGGAAAGTTTAGGAGTTAAAAAATCTGAAAAGCATAATGAAGCAGCAGAAACAGTACCGGTATGTAGTACCAGCACGCAGTACCGGTATGCCAAGGCTGCTGGAGTTCGAAGTACAGGAACACAGTACCGGTATGCAGTACCGATATTGTCTGCAGAATCTTCCCCAAATCTCTGCATCTCATTCTCTGTTGCCTCAAGGGTCCCACCAATTGATCTCTCATGCTTCTCTGACTCGTCCAGCACATAGAATATCCTTTCATGTACTTCCTCTTGGACTTTTGGAGTATAGATCTTAAATGAGGAGAGAGGAGAGAGAGAAACTGCTGGGTGTGGAGACAAGGCTTGCACAGCTTGCACCAGCCCACCTCAATTCATGCTCCTATGCTGGGAATCACATCGAGGTGCTACAGGAGAATCTATGCACGTTTTTGGCAAGAGAGCTCTCCATGGTTCAGTATTCTACACATTAGAGGATAGAATATAGAGAGAGAAGGAGTGTAGAAGATGATGAATAGTGTTTTAGTGACATTTCTTGCAATACATTGTCTTGTAATCTCTGGTATGAATCTTTAGAACTTCATTTAATATCATGAATGTTGTTTTCCTTCAAGTTCAATGCAAGTTTAATGCTCCCTTTAAGCTTTTACCGTTAATGCACAAAAGTTCTTCATTTTCTTAGATATAAAATGAGTTTTCATTTCTTTCACTTTGAGTTTATGATTTCTTGTATTTAGTTACTCTTGAACTTCATATCTTTGAATGCACTCTCATTACATAGTTAATTTCATTTCAAGCATGAGTAGCTAAATCTTCTAGTTGGCAAAGCCAAGGGAAACCTCCATATGGGTATACCATGTCAACTCATTCTCCTCCTTCCTTTCAGAGTTCAATGGTTCGGTTTGACTGGGTTGAGGGTGGATAAGTTGGTGAGTCTTTAATATTACATAGGCCGAGTCACGGTTTATGCTTAGATACTCACCCATCTTATCTCTAGCTTCCCACGAATCAATCGTTCATTCATGCTCTATTAGAGGAGGGATTCGAGTTGAGATGGTATCACCATTAGAGTGACCTATTGGATTTGCCAACATTTGTTTCTCATTTCATTTTCACCAACACAAACTTCATTAAACAACTTTCAAGGACAAAAATTTTACACTTTCTTTTATTCAAAATCATCTTTCCTTCGGTTTTACTTCCTTCCGTGTGGAAACAACCTTAGAATACCACCATGTAAAACACGACTCATGAAAGTCTCCTTGCGATTGGGGAGCACTTTTGTTCGTTGCATATCATATTTACACCGTCACATTTTTCTTTCCTCTTGTCCTTTCTTTTGACACTATCCCAAGGGAGAGTGACATTCCCCTTCGAACCATACATTTCACATGCTAAGGGATAGTATTTAGGGGTTAGAAAACAACAGAGTTTTTGAACAATCACATGCGTGAACGAGTTTGGTTATTACAAGTGCGAAACGTTGATTAGAAGACTGGGAGATTTTCTGATCCAAAAGAGTATTATGCATAAGTACGACGAGAATGGACTTTTCATGCTAATGAATTGGACGAACTATTCAACGATTAAGAGAACGTGACATACTAGTACCTCATAGACAATCACTAACAATACAACACTAAAATAGAGAGGACTATGAATCAGTAGTAAAACATGTTCAAAGATAAAATAATAAAATTCTGGTGAGTAGGTATTTCTATTATATGGTTCAACTGGCAAAAGACATGATGGGAACTGCATATGGACGAGAGTTCACACCAGTTGAGCAAAACAATGTATTGTCTAATGTACTATATCTGTCAGATGATTATATGTCTGCTGAAGATTAACAAATGTACTAAGTGTGCAATTATTTTTTTCAATGTTATATCTTGAATAGTGGTAATCATGATTCATTTGTGAGATATCTTCATCAGTGTAATCAGTCTAGTGTCAAGTCATGTCAATCATTTGTCATTGAATTGTTTTGTCATTAATTTTATCACTGCGAAGTCATATAATTGCTTTATCAGTGTCAAGTCATGTTAGTCGTACGTAGTAAGTTTCTAGTCAAATTCGTATATAATTGCATTTCGTATCTATATAAATCATCCTTCTTAATTGTGTACATCATAACCTACAAAATGTATAGGCGCACATCAAATAGGCAATCCAATCAAAGCACCTAATGTTCTTCATCATGCAATGAACAACATAATTCATCTTCATCCAACAGACGTCAACGATCGACTGCCCGAGCAACATCGTCCTGCATAGTTCATTCAATTGGATCCTACACAGATTCCACTAGTGTAACTTGGTATGGAAAAAACGTGAGTTCCATAATGAGCCCATCGACTATTATCACACATTCGATCAAGATGTACATGTAATTGTTGGGCTTGCGACAGACTATTCGCCTTCGAGTGTTCATATTGAACCCACACCAATATGACAATAGTTATATGACAATGATTGTGAGCTTGAAGTATATTGTCGTTTGCATGGACTAATGGTACCAAAGACATGTTCGAATAATATATATGATCCATAAAACTCAAACAATCATGACCAGATCATAGCAAGTCTTGAACGTGAAAATGATTAGATGCAACGTCGACTTGATCGTTTGCATGCAATCAAGTGTGCAAAAATTGAGCATTTCAATCCTAACTATGCTGAGATTAAAATTTTAGAGGACTCGTTACTTATTTCTAATCTTGAGCTTTCTGATTATTCTGATTTAAGTGATGATGTGTCCAACACTTTTATTCCATCAAGTTTATGTCTACTCAATAACTCTCTATATTTTTTTAAACATCAACCAAATATTCATAGACTGTATTTTTTACAGTCTCATGTAATAACATTGTTTTGTTTAATGTAAAAGTATCATTTTCCATATTTGCATGTTTTGTACACGTTTGTAGCTCAAAATTCGTTGTTTGATGAACTTATGACATTATTTTGGAATAGACAATTTTTAACATATACAAATTTCCTAAAATAAGTCACAAAATTCATGCATACACAAACAGTATTTTATGCATTTTTGGCAATGTAATGCAATGAATTAAATTTTTTTAATTCATAACTTGATTTTCTGGTAGCTTCATAGTTTGTAAATTTCTGTGCGAAAAATGGTTAGTAATTTATTTTTTAGTTAAAACAAAAAAATGAACTAAATTAAATAATGTCATTTTAAATGAAAATTTTAAAAATGTAATTTAAAGTGACATTTTTAGTGTGTGAAGAATTTTAATGGTGCTAATGTCGTTTCAATGTAAATTTTGTAAACATCATTAGCAATGACGAATTTAAAGATGACATTCCAAATGACGATTTATACAATAATTTTATTTATATTAAAAATGTCATTTTGAATGGCATTTTTACCCATCAAGGCCTCATTTAAAATGACGTTTTAAGAAAAAGTCTGGTTTGGAAAATAAGTTTAAAACTGACTAGGTTTGGGAATACAGTTTAGGTAGGGGCTAGGTATGGTCAAAGATCCTTAACTAGGGCTGGCTCAAAAGCAAAACAATTGAAATAGTCGCTTGAGAAAAATAATGCCCCAAAAAAGTTGAAATAAAGTACAATTTGAAAGTGTATTTGGTCTAGAAATAGCAAATCCAGAGAAAAAGTCCAAAACTCAACCCCTTCTCTCTCTCTCTTCATTAATGTAATCTTCCACAAAGTTGCCCACCAATTCTCTTTCATTCTCTCTCAATTAATCATATCCTTCATAAACCTGTCAATGCCTATAAACATAAATAAGGAAAATACAAAATTAAAAAAAAATAATAAAATAATGACTATAAAAAGGTTGCATAACGATAATTTTCATTCCTCTCTCTCTTTTATTGTTTACTTTTAACTACCACTTTGCAAATTTAAACCACGGTGGCCATATGGTAATATTAGATCATATGATTTTTTTTATTCAATTGATAGCCTTTTCATTTATATTTATATGAATGTAATTTAGTTTAAGTCAAATTTTATTGTATTGTGAAAGCTATTATAATTGAGAGACGAAGTAAACTTGTATAGTGGTTACTTATAAAGTTCTATCTCTTATTGTTTTGTTATTCTTAAAGTTTTGATTTATCAAATTTTTATCTTATTATAAATTTCTATCTTTTATGTATCTGGTTTTTTTAATATTTTCAAATGTCCTTTTTAAAATCTTCACTTAGGGCCCCAATTCTCATTGGGTCGACCTTACCTTAACCAAGTTTAGAAGCACATCATCAAACTAGAAGATTCTAACTTGCCTACTGTCACATGGGTCAAATTTTAGTCGAATTTTGTCTTGTGATGGCACTGAAATCCGACACTCAATCTCAGCCAAATTCACAGAAACAATATGTCAAATATAATATAGGCAAGAATCAAATACACAGCAAACAAGCGCATGAGATTCCAGGTCAAATGACCCAACCATTTTTTCTCAACAAAAAGGGATTCTGGCTATGGGTCTACTTACAAAATGTGCCCAAACTCTCTTGGTTTATTGCAGACCCTGACATGTAAATATAAAGCATACAGTGGCAGTTACAAGCACAACCGCTTAGGCAATGATAGCACCAACCAGCTTTGGCCAACTCATCCATGAAGTTTATGCCTCCAACGGCTAGCATTGCAAGCACAAATCAAATTTGTGCTCCAGGATTGTAGGGGTTCTACCACTCCCCATAATTGTGTTGAACATTTGCTAATCTTGGCTGGCTCTACTGAACATGGCTAGAGCAGATGTAACTACTACTTGACTTAGTTAACAACTGCTCGTAACCGTCCTACATGATGTGCACATGCCAGCACCACTTGGAACTACCCTTTATATCGTGAACATGCCAGCAATTGCATAGAACTGCCTCACCTGAGATGCACATGCCAGTAACTACTCACAATCGCCTCACATAACATCCACCTGACATCCTTAATAGCCCAAAAGATCTGATATTCCTTTGCCCACATGCCAAGCCATTCTTAGGCCATGGCTTGGGCTTCGAAGCTTACAATGCACCATAATAGCAAGCATTTTTCAAACATTGGAAAGCCTTGCTTACACCCATAGAAAGCTTGAACTTTGGAATACCTTACTCACACCCATAGTAAGCATTTGGTGGGCTCGTGCCTTACTTTTGTGTACCAAGGCATAAGGATTCATCTAGCATCCCTTTACAAAGCACCCCTTTATTAGTGTCAAGAGCAAAACCCTAGTGACAACAACAGGCATCATCTAGCCGAGGAGTCATAATGACAAAAACTTGGGGTATAATAGCTGCATACCACATAGACCTCTGTCAAACACCATTGATACCAAACCAAGTACATGACTTAGGAAACTATCTTCACATAATGGTGTGCTTGGCCAAGCACTCCCCAATTTGGCTAAGTGATGGGGCACTAATGGGATAGTATCTACATGCCATAGCGTGCCAATGACCTAAGGGGTAGCAACTAGCATGAATCTTTATAAGTATGCCAAAATTCTAGTGGCGGACTTGGAATGAGGATGATGCTAGTGCAGGATGACCCAAAATCAAGACATAGAATATATTGAAGGAGTTGAATGATTAATTTCTGCCTAGCAACACTACATGGATTGCTAGGGATTATCTCAAGAAATTAAAGCATATTGACATTGTTCCAGATTAAGTGAAGGATTTTAGTTATTTGATGCTGGATATTAAGAATATGTTCAAGGTGGACAAACTTTTCAATTTCATATCTAGTTTGCAAGGATGGGCACAAGTTGAGTTACGTAGACAAGGAGTGTGTGATTTGTCTATTGCCATCACTGTTGTGGATGGCCTCATTAACCTCAAGATGGGCAATCCAGGCTTGTCTAAAAAGAAAAAGAAAGATGGTGGCAACAAGAAAGACATGGCTAGCACTTCCAAGGATGCAAAGAAGGCGGATTAGAAGAAGAACAACAACAACAACGGTGACTCTAAAAATCCAAACAACATCCAGAAGAAGAAGAACTTTTTTCTAGTTGTTTTCTCGACGGTGGCACTCATCGTGTCAATGACTGCTCCAATCGGGATAAGTTAAGTGCCCTCATTGCTGAAAATGGTGATGATAATGATGACACCAACCCTACTCGTGTCATAGTAGACTCTGGTGCCACCCATAACTTTTTTGTGCAAAGGAAAGTGCAAAATTTTGCCCTTCAGTTGACAAAGAACTCAAGCAAATTCAAGACTGTAAATTCTGAAACAATGTATGTGTATGGAATGACAGGGATAAGCCTGAAAATGGCTCTATGGGAAGGCCAAGTGAGTTTGATTGTTGTACCCTTGGATGACTTTGATGTCATCCTTTGGAATGAGTTCCTTATAAAGACAAAGGTGGCATTGATTCCATACCTAAATAGGATGTTGATCTCTATCGATAAAGCAACATGTTTTGTGTCTGTTGTGTTGGTAGACCAAAGTAAGAAAGATGAAAAGCAGAAGATGAAGATATTGTCCGCTGTGCAGGTGAAATAGGCTATAGAAAGGATACACGACATAGCTTGTGGCTTTGGTAGAGATTAAACCTAATTTTAAGGTTAAAGAATCGGATGCTGTGGCAAAAACTATGGGAGAATTTCTCAATTTTATGCCCTAAGTGCAATGCCTTATTGGAATAGAATTTCTTGATTTCTTGATATAATTTCTTGAATTTCTTGAAGGGTTTCAAAACCCTTTCGTCTAGATTTGAAATTGACAACAACATCGAGATGGAGCCTAGTGCAAAGCCTCTAGCCCGTGTCCCTTACTGGACGTCGTCCATTGAGTTGGCAGAATTAAGGAAGCAATTGAATGAGCTACTCAATTCTGGTAGAATGAAACCCTTCAAGGTGCTATACGGAGCTCCAGTGCTATTCCATAAGAAGCAAGAAGGTCCACTGCTAATATGCATTGATTATTGAGCCTTGAACAAAGTGACTATAAAGAAAAAGTATCATATTTTGAAATGTGAATTTTGTAGCCAAGAAGTGATGTTCTTAAGACATTGGATTAACTAAGCCAAATCTGGATGGATAAGAAGAAAGTGAAGGTAATTGTTGATTGGCTTGCACCAACCAAGGTGCCTGACCTAAAGTCTTTCCTTAGTTTAACCAGCTATTATCGTTTGATAAAAAAAAAACATGCTATTATTGCAAGTTCATTCAAGGCTATTCAAAGAAGTGCAACGCCCTGAATAATTTTCTTAAGAAGGACCGAAAGTAGGACTAGAATAATGCCTATTACTTTTGAGAAACTGAAGAATGCAATGTCATCTGCACCAGCGGTGAGACTGGTAGACTTTGATTTTCCTTTCAAAGTGCACACTAATGCCTCTAATTGTGTCATTTGGAGGATTCTTTATTCACGAAGGACATTGGTTTGCCTTTGAAAGTCAAAAACTAAAAGATGCAGAGCAATGCTACTCAGCACACGAGAAAGAAATAACTGTTATGTTGCATTGCCTTGAAATTTAGAGGCACTATTTGCTGGGAACAAAGTTCACTATTATGATGGATAATGTGGTGAACACTTATTTCAAACCCCATAAGAAGCTGAATCCAAAGCAAACCCTATTGTAGGAGTTTCTTGGTGAGTTTGATTTTGTGTGGGTTCACTAGCCCATAAGACAAAACCAAGTTGTTGATGCTTTGAGAAGGAAACAAGTCTATGACTTTATTCTTGCACTTTCCACTATGTAGATTGAGTACCTTGAAAGAGTCAAATAGAGGGCCCAAACTGAAGTAATAGGTCAATGAGGGTTTGGTTCATAGATATTGGCTGGAAGATGAACTGTTCTATGCCAAGGAAAGCAAACTCTATTTCCCTGTGGGAGGGGAATTAAGGCGGGAGTTATTAAGGTAAACATCTAACTCCCAATAGGTTAGCGATCTAGGAGTCGGGAGGATGCTTGCATTACTGTCTTGCTCTTATTACTGGACCAAGATGGAAGACGACATTGAGACATATGTTAGGACTTGTCTAGTTTACCAACTTGACAAGATTGAGAAGAAGAAAACAGTGGGCTTGCTACAGCCCCAGCTCATTCTTGACAGATTATGGTAGTTAGCCTCAATGGACTTCATAATCAACCAAACAAATGTTGATGGTATGCACTCAATTATGGTGGTGGTCAATCGCTTCCCCTAGTATGTGGTGTTCATTCTTGCACCCTATGTTTTCCTTGCAGATGTTGTTGTACAACTATTTTACAAGTACGTGGTGAATTACTTTAGCTTACCAAAAGATATAGTCAGTGATCCTGATACAAGGTTCACTAATAGTTTGGACAATGATGTTCAATCTCATTGGTTCTAAGTTGAAGTTCTCTACATTAAGTCACCCTCAAGCAGATGATTAGACTGAATGGATCAATTCATTGGTCGAGGATTATCTGTGGCACTATGTCACTGCAAGTTAGAAAAATTGGGTGAAATTGGTGGATACTACCCAAATTTTCTATAACTTGCTTAGGTCTTCTGCTACAATAATAAGCCTTTATGAATTGGCCATGGGACAACAACCACGTACTCCTCATAAAGTGCTGAAATAGAGAACTGTAGAAAGATATCTTGTTGCATACCAATTTGCTCATTTTAAGTAGCAGCTGCTTGATGAGACAAGGAAAATTTAGTCAAAGCTGCCTGTCAAATAAAGAAGTATGTTGATCAAGGTAATAGGTCATAGGAATTTCAAGTGGGTGATCAAGTTTTGCTGAAATTGACTCTTGTAATTTAGAAGAGGATCAACTGCAAAATAGTGCACTGTGGGCTGGTTCCTAAATATGACGGTCACTTCAAGGTGATGAAGAAGGTTAGGAACCTCGCCTATCTCTTGAAAGTGCCTGATTGATTAAAAATTCACCTAACTTTTGTTGTGAGTTTTCTAAAACCATTTCATGAAGACTTGCTAAAATTCGGACGAAGACAAGCCAGGAGGGCTCTACCTATAATCAGAATATAGTTTGACATGGATGTATATAAGATTCTATCTCACATGACCATGGGTCAGAGCAAGAAGAATCGCAGAACTAATTTTTTGGTTCATTGAAAAGGTAGTTCCGAGGCAAATATTAGTTGGGAAAGAGATGTTACTCTTTGGCAATTTGAGAAACAAGTTAACGAGTATTGAGAAAAAATCTCAAGACGTCAAGCTCTTCTGGTGGGGGTGGTTAGTTGCCCTCTTAGCTTGTTCGAGTGAAATTTCCACATCGGGTAATGGTGTATTTACCTGATCATTGGCCTATGCCACATCTCCTATATCAATCACCTCTTGCAAAGGTGTACAGGGTGACGGTTGACTATAGGTGTCACCAACGATCCAAGTGCCACAGATGTAAGAGGGGAAAATGAATAAATAGATGGTTGGGGGTTTAGGTACCCAATGGTACAAGTGTCACTAATCAAGGGTCAATGGGCGGTGAAGTGTCATGATCAACAACATGGGCATCTGATGTACGTGGTGGACATGATCCTAAAGGGGACTAGATGAAGGTGTTAGGTCTAGATGTGATAATGTCTAAGTAGTATCCATGGCTGATGAGGAGGTCTATCCAGTGGCTTTTGTCACAACCGTCCGCTGTGGCATATGTATACCACATTGAGGTGTAGGAACCGGTGGTGTAACTGGTGGCCGCCTAATGTCTGACAGTACCTAGACGAGACGTCGATGCTCACCAAGAGTCGATAAACACCTAGGGCATACATCCCTGATTCGTCTCATAGCCGCCAAACAAGTACTCAAGTTCTGTTGACCATGAACCGTATCATCTGTTGTGTGATATATCTGCGTTAGTGTCTACTTATGCATAACCAAATAATTATGTATTACATAAATTTCAAGTAATAAAGGTAACATGTAAATATGAACTAACAATTTACTAAAACATATCAACAACTCCATGATACTACCTACTAATTGAAAATCGACATCGCCCAATAGAATAGGTGGACCAATAAGAAGATGAGCATAACGTTGGTAGGCCTTTCAAAGTCTGACATGACACGATTAACCGACACAAATTAAGTGAGTTTCAGTGAGACATTAACCGGTTCGGGTGGTAAACGGGTTGACCCATCGACATGTTCAATAAACGGGTCATGTTCAGGTGACAGCTTCCAACCCGTTTATTAGCCATTTACCCGTTTAAATAAAATTAATGTAAACTAATAATTATTTTTAAAAAATTATCCATAATTTTTTTTGTGACAGCCAATAAAATATACAAGCTATTTTTCTCTAATTCCAAACCCTAATTCTCTTTACACTTCAACATTGCACCTCCAACTGAAGCTCCTGCTCCTACTCCTCTCTATCTCTCTCTTGCTTGATAGTGACTTAATGAGTAGCTGATGTCTTGGGTCAGGCTGATGAAGAAGACATTGAGCAACTAACGACAAAGACTTCAATGATTAACTAGGCTGTAAGTTTTTTTTTTTCATTTTTTGTTGAGCCTTCTCCTTTCACTCCACATTTATTTTGATTTATCTCCTTACTTGGTGCAGTGTTTGCCAAAAACGAGTTCTTTTTAGTTTTTTGAACTAAGCACCAAAATCATTTTCCTCAAAAACTCAATAATTTTTTTATGACAACAACCCCTACCAGCCAACCCCCTTTGAAATTAAGTCCCAGAATAAAATCAAATGAGAATAATCGAATTTGAGCAATACCCAAAAGCCATAATTTCCTAAATTTAACAAATTGCTTGATAATTCAACAGAAGTGCAAAAACATGGCAAGAAATTAGGAAAAAGTAGTTGGAACTTCCAAAATTGAAGTATTTTCAAATTTGTTAGCGGTTGAGACAATACTTAAGCATGATTTACCAATTCAATTTGTCCAATATGAGGGTATTAGAGCAATGTTCAAGTATGCTAATGAGAATATCAAGATGCCTTCTAGGAATACGACGAAGTTAGATGAGTTAAAAATGTATAAGAGAAAGAAGGATAATCTTAAAATAATCTTACTGGAAGAATTTGTTTGACATTTGATTTGTGGACTTCGACATCGACTAATGTATATGTTTATCTCACAACCCACTATGTTGATCTAGATTAGAAGTTGAAGAAGAAATTTTTAAATTTTTGTCTCATGCCGCCTCCCCACACTGGTATTGCATTGTTTGAGAAAATTTATACATTTTTGGCTGATTGGAGAATTGAAAGGAAATGATTTTGTTTAAATTTGGATAATGCTTCTCATAATGATTGTTTTGTTGAGTTGTTGAAGAAATACTTCCCTGAGGGATGATGAGTTCTTCCATGTTGGTTGTTGTACACACATTCTTAATTTGATAGTCCAAGATGGACTTAAAGAAATTGATGAATCAGTGGTAGAAATTTGAGAACGCATCAAATATGTTAAAGGTTCATCAAGGAGGAAAAAGAAGTTCATGGATTGTGTTGCTCAAGTTTCATTAGAGAGTAAAAGAGGTTTGTGAGAAAATGTTCCAACTAGGTGCAACTCAGCTTATTTACAGTTGAGTGATTCTAATTATTGACATTGTCCTTCCCAAGAAGAATAGAACAAAGTAGAGTAGATTTCTAATATGTTAAGGTGTTTCATAAAGTTACTTGTTTATTTTTTAGCACAACATATCCCATAGCTAATTTGAACTTCCCCAAAGAGTTTCTAATTCAATGTACTTTGAAGGAGGCATTAACAGATAATGATAGTTTTCTGAGGAAGATGGGAAATAATAGATATGGCAAGTTTGACAAGTATTGGTCAAAGTATAGTGTGATTCTTTCAATTGCTATAATCTTAGATCCTCGGTACAAAATTCAGTTTGTAGATTGGGCTTATTCAAGACTTTTTGGTGGTGATTCCTATAAGTTCAAGTGTGTTCAGGATACTTTGTTTGAGCTCTTTGAATTGTACTCCGCCAACTTGTCACATGTTGTTCCAAGTACTTCAAGTAATGAGAAACAAGTTAGTGAGACTCATGGTCTTGATGATCTCAAAAGCCTTTTTCAGGTAAAATATAATTTACTTTGTTTGAATTGAATGCGATCAAGGAAGTTTATTTTATATTCATAATGCTTTTGTAAAAAAATGTAGGATTTTAAAAAACGTGAAAAAGTAGATTCTCCATTTCTCAAGTGACTGAGTTGCAATTGTATTTTAATGAAAAAAAGGCTCGACCGAAAGGACTTGAATATTCTATTCTTTTGGAAAGGAGACTAATTTCGGCATCCTATACTGTCTCGGTTGGCTTGTGATGTGATGACAATTCCTATTTCTATAGTTGTATCTAAATCTGCATTTAGTACCAGTGGTATAGTTATGAATAAGAATCAAAGTTCACTTTTGCCAAAAACTGTCCAAGCTTTGAATTGTACTAGAGATTAGATTCATAGGAAGAGCCGTAAGTTTGATTCTATCTTTACTAGTATTATTTTTCTCATTATCCTAATTCACATGATCATTGATTCATTCATGTTTTGTTTTACTTAGTTGTAGATGATTTTAATGATGATTCGGATGGGGAATAGGTGATCATGTTTTCAATCAAAATATGAAGTCTAATAAAGCTAAATCCATTCAATGTTCTAATTCCATATCTATCCTTAATCCTGACTAAAGAGAGCTATTGAAATATGTAAATTGCAATGCCTAGTTTTTGTTACTTATCTAGTTCTAACTCTATTTAATAATTACTGTTATATAATATTTCATTTTAATTTGTGTAGGGCATGAGAATTTAGTTGTTGAATCTACTCGTTGTCGTGGAGGTGGAGATTTGATCTCTTTTATGGGATTTTGTGAATCATGGATTTGGTGGAGTTTCATTTTGTGTGTTCTTTGGTGTAATTTAGTTGTTTGGGGTTGTGGTTTGTAATATGATTGTTCTTTGGTGTAATTGTGTTATTTTGGAATGTATTTATGATTTGTAATATGCTTGTTGATGGAATTGGGTTTGTTTTGGATTGTGGCTTGTACTTTGTAATATGGTGTGATATATCTAAATATCACATTTTTTTTGGTTAGTTTGTTAGTTTTATAAATTTATATAACATTTTTTAATAAACAGGTAAATGGGTCAAATGGGTGATTTACCATGTTAACCTTACCCTACCCAACACTACTCATTTAAAATTAAACGAGTTAAATGTGTTGCGCTACTTGTTTATTAAACGGTTCATGCTTGTTTTGAGGTTTTTCAGCCATTTATTAAATGTATCGTGTATGGTTTTATATGTTTTTCACCTATCACCTGTTTAACCCGAGTACCACACCATATATGGATCAATGGGATCCATCGGACCAGTGTTGGGATCACATGTAACAATAGAGTCTCACTGTTGATCTCACATGATGATATAACTCTAATTATTAGCAATCCATTCATATCTAGGCCTGCTACGCCAATTAGTAGTATGAAGCTTCCTATCTGAATCACATGCTGCTGGTATCTTTTGTGTCAAACCAAACCGTCGGAGAACATGGTCAGGGAAATGCCACTCAAGCACATCAAAACATATGAGTGGTGATTGTGTTCTCTACAGATCTTGCCCCAAAAGATAATAATTAGATAGGCTAGCCAACACATCCACCATGAAAGACTGCCATATCATCTAAAATATACGATTGTTAATGAAATTGTTATGACACATTTAAAAAAAATTAGCAGAGTTTCCCCTAAAAACATGAACCTATTTTTTTTTAAACCTATATACATTTGATAACCAACGCAAACACCATAAACCAACGACCATAATACAACCAATTTAACAACCTATTTACAAAGAAACATAACATATACGTTAAAATTTTTTGGTAGAGTTTCCTTTACAACATTAACTCCAAAAAAGAAAAGGCAACAAGCTGATTACATTAGATAACAACCGCAAAACGACCATCAACCACCAACCACCACAAAACAACCACAATAAAAAGCACATGATACGTGAAACTTAAGTATATAGGTCAAAGTGTTACTATACCTGCTCATTTTGCTTCTAGTCAAGTTAATCTCTATAATGTTTGAAAACATGTGTAGAGGTGTGTTGCTCTGAAATTTTCACATCCCAACTATAACAAAAAAATAAAAACAAAAAATGTAATTAGTAAACACATGAGGTGAAAGTATTTATTGTCTTAACTACACTCATGAGGGCTTATAGAGAACAGTTCCTATAAAGCAACATGTGGTGCAACTACAGGTGCAACAACATCATATGATGCAACTTGTGCACTATCTACAACATCATGTGGTACGACCTTCTCCGCATGTAACCGTGCTCCATCATTTGCACCATGGGTTGTAGGTAGATGTGAGAGCAATCTCTATGGACAAATGTGTGCTAAGCACTCTCATTCCCACAACTATATAAATTAAATAAATAATATATACAATGTTTGCAAATCACATTATAATGAATTTATAATAAACTATGTCGAACTTATATGATGGTCGAATTGTACCTGAAGCAGAACAAGTAAGCCGCCTATGTCCTTCGCGTCACATCTAGTCGATATGCACATCTCTTGGTACAAACAGACCAAAGCAGCACTACCCCAAATGTATTGGTCAGCTACAATAAGATCCATGATAAGAGCTAGTTACATGAGCTTAACCTTGCTCAATGACTTATCTAAGAATAAATGTGCACCAATCAATAGCATTATGAATGCTATGGCACAACATTCTATGAAATCCTTGGTAGCATCAATGGGTACTACACCATCCAAATGGCCCCGTAAAGCATTGAGTCAGAGAAATGATCAGTTTATAGCTCCTTTAACAGGTGTAAAACCAAGCAAAAGTTGGCACAGTGCCGGCCAAGTCATATCCTCAGGACAGCTATCCTTGTCATATAATGGGGTACCTTCGATAGGTAGTCCGATGAGTACCCCAACATCCTGTAGCGAGATGATGATCTCACCCATGGGAAAGTGGAACATGTGCATCTCAACACACCACCTCTCCACTAAGGCTGTGATGAGATGCTAGTCGAGTTATTTCAACATGACCTTTTAGCACCATAAAACCCTACTATAAGCAAATGATGGAGGACTCAATCATCAATAACATGTAGCTATCAAAGGGTGCGATGACTACACCTATAGTGCAAAGGTGGGGGATCCGCATCTTGCCAAATATCCTTTGAATTGGACCAAGATATAAAAATAGTCTACCATTAGTCTCCATAACAAGAACCTAAATCCACAAGATAAACCAAAAGACTATCAATAACAAATTACAATGTTAACATAGTAGATAAGATAGCAATACGATAGATTCATTTAGTAAGCAAAGTTTCAAAAAAGCTCAGGATAAATGGGATCACCTTGAACATCTTACAACATATGACAAATATAAGAAGGCCCATTATAAAATATACTACAACCAAGTATAACTTACATAAAATGGAAAAACTACATATGGCTAGTGACCGGATGTTGAATGTTGATGGTTTGTGGATAGACACTTCTGACTATTATGATTAGCTTTGTCGTACAACTCACAGTGTATGTGATTACGAACCTCAGGTGAAAAGTTTGTCTCATTTTATATGCATAGAGTCTTTGGACGACTTATCAATTCTTGGCATTGGTCACGATTAGGGATTAACTTGGGACATTCAGGATCATCCAAATAATCTTCATCCTCTAGAGGATACATTTTGGGCACCCTAGTGCTCTCTAAAAAATTGATATTGTAAACAAGTTCTATATAATCTTGAAAATCCAATAGAAAAAACTAGCACATACAACTAATAAATTAGAGCAAGAAATTCTAAATATGGCCCATTTTTTGCATGTACACGAACGTTCAGCAATATAAACAACTTTCTTTTTACCACCTCCCGTCACCACATCAACGTGCCCATGAACACTACGCAATGTATTCACATCATGCACACAAGCCTTTTCTTGCAAACATTTTATTCACTTGATAACATCCTTAGAGAACAAAAAAAATATTTTATTTTCATTTTTCCATCTCATTATTACATTCATAATCATAATTATTCACTTGATAAAAAATTGATTGTACATAAACAGTCATGGGTATAAATCTTGCACCTTGAAAAAAACTATTGAAAATCTCTGAAATGTTGGTGGCTATTATGCCATATTGTCATCCATTAGCATGGGCTAGTGTCCACTGTTGCACTGGTGTCTTGTTCAAGTACTGCCTTGCTTCTTATTTGGCTATGTTCATCTACTCCATCAACCCATTGAACTTGTGTACTTGTTGTTCTTTCCCGACCATCCACATTATATCATACAAGTGGGCATCCTTAAACCTTGCAGTAAAGTTATTGTGCACATGCCTAAGTAGAAGTGATGGTAAGCACGTGGCGGTTGCCAAACAGAATCTTTCATGTTCACAGCGGAAATTATTCCCTCATGCCATATCCCTTCCTGGTCCATAACAACTAATCACCTTAGGTAATATAGAAAAAAATCGCAACTACCAATTCTCATTTTCCATTATAGAAAATACAATAGGGAATAATTGCCTATTAGCATCAAATCCCGACGTAACTAACAACTTTCTCTTATATTTGCCATGGAGGAGTGTCGACAATGTGGAAACCCATCAATGCTCACTTTGAATGCCCAGAATACTCAAAAAAACAAATTATGTTCTGCAGATTCATAGGAAAATTGCCACTTCACAATCAAACCCGAGTTACACTTTTAGATAGCACCCATAAATTTTGGTAGCTTGTCATATGGTGAGTCTTAATCACTAAAAATCATGGCGATGGTCTTGTTCTATGCAACCCAGGCGTTCTTATACAAGATATTATACTCAAACTTGTTCTTTATATATTATTTGATAAGTGATATTTGCAATTGTGGGGAATCACGAACAAGACCCTATATACTATGATGTATAGAGTTCGAATCAAGATATATGGGGTCATGACTCATTTGAGGGTAGAAATAGGTATGAGTTCCATCATTTTTTGTGATCTGAAAAATTTTGAGTTTTTTTTTTCTAAAACATGCGTGCAACCTCCATTTGCAGTTAGGCTGCATGTACATGTTGCACTATATAGCCCACACCGTTGTTTTGGTCTCCTTCACAACATAATCATATTTTTTTTATGAAATATCATTTTATTGTTCTTATCAATGCCACTTTATCCTTGAAAATTGTACCCTTCACCAACTCTAGCTTTGTTGGATCCCCCAACTTCAATTTAATAGAAAATGCTAAGCTATCAGTTTCATAATACTTGCTTAATTCCATGTTTATGAAGAACGGGCATGAGGCTCGTGCATATGAACCTCGCCACCAACCTTATTGGGTTCACTATCTTCATCCTCATCATCTGATTCATCAATCAATTTTTTTTGTACTCATCTTCTTCATTTGAGTCATTTGTAAGATGATTTGCACATATTTCTTCATATTCCTAGATTGGATGCAATAGCATAAGTGATTGATCGACATCACATGGTTCACCCAAATCAATCCCTCTTCACACATATAAGAACTTGAATCATTGGCGTATAATATTCAACATAGTTTCAAGGCATAAAAATGTCCATGGGTATAGTTGTAGTGCTTAGTCTTGTCCATTAACTACATCCCCATAGGAGTGGAGCATTCACCTGTCACCTGAGAAAATGGAAAAGCCGAGATGCCAATTTCTCACCTGAATAAATCAATATAAGACATATTATTGGTGGTTTGACACCCTTGGCCTTACTCCTACCAATGAATTCTTTGATGTCCTCCAACTCCAAATATAAATCAACATTATTCATCATCTGGTTGTTAAATACCATATTAAACATAGCACCCACTAGTTCATCATTCATAATTTCCAGTTGGACATATATAGTTATGTTTGGTCCCAATGTAGCAAGATATCTTCAAATTAACCTCAACTTGTAATAAGACCTATCCAACCTCATTACGATGTAAGTTTTATTCAACAACTCCCATAGTGATGTGCCACTATTTATAACAATGCTACCTCGTGGAGAAGAATCATAGCATAAAGATCCATTGTACATTTTCTTGCCCCAATGTGAGATTACAACAACTTGATTTTCGGCCATGTCAACCAATATTGATATGAAAATCCAACTGAAATAACAAGTACCTACAAGTTATTTGAGCAACAATGTTAAGCCAATACAATTGGATACAAACTACGAATGCCAACTCTTCCAGTTTAACTTGGTTTTTCTCTAACATTGTAGTCTTGTACTTTTCCTAAGAAAAAGAACATAAAAGAAGTTGTGTTCTGATACTATTGATGAATTTATATTTTTATGCTTCATTTTATCCTATTTAGATAGGAATTTCTGGTCATAAGATTAAATACATAAATCACCAAATTATAGCAAAGAGAAGGAGAGGGAAAGGAAGATAATAGAGAGAGAAGATATGAGTAAGGTCAAGATACTAGAAGGTGTTGGTCAGCAAATTAGGTCTAAATAGCATACTATTAAGGAAATCAAATTGAATAATTATATGTTTTATATGAACTACACAATTGGGCAACATCTACTTACTTCAACTTATTATACCCAATGGTATATCTTCAACTGACAAACCTCCTTAAAGACATTTTAGCTATTTTTCATATTCTTTTTTTAGTTGGTATGTGTGTGTACATTGATTTGTTTCATACAATTTTGAATTCAGAGGGAATCCAATGATTAGCTATTAAGCATTCACTCAAGGACTTATTGTGGCATCTTATTTTTCATTCAACTCGTTAGCTATCTTAGAGTTCACAAAATATTGGATAGATATAAACATGACCTAGTAGTGGTTAATAACAACACAAGTGAAGATAATATGTAAGCATAAGAAATACATTGGCACTTATGAAACCACAATCAAAATCTAAAAATTTCAAATTTTCAGTGTAGCAAAGAGGGAGAGAGAGAGAGGCAGAAAGAGCAAGAGTGGTAGAAGTAGGGAGAAAGAGAGAGTAAGAGAAGTAGAGATGTAAATAGAGAGAGAGAGAGACAACCAAATACAGAATGAAAGATACCAAAGGAAGAGGTGGTGATAGAGTTCGCCGGAGTAAGACAATGGTAGTGGCTTCGGTGGAGACCAACCTTGAGTAGATGTAGTGGGCCTTCTTGATGCGATGGAGTCTTTAGTGGGTTTTCCTAGTGGTGTGCTCCGGTGGTGGAGGATAGTGGCGATTGGGTGGAGGGAGTAAGGTGGAGATTAGGGATTTTAGGAAGAAGAAAAGAGGCGTTGGTTTTAAATCGCATAAAACGTTAGTTGAAGTGACGTGTTTCCTTAAAAACATCAATCCAAATGACATTTTCTAATGTAAAATGTCTTAAAAAATGTCTCTCCAACTAGTCATGCATAAATGTTTGTTAAAAATCTTGAAAAACTAAGGACCCCTAGTGCCACAACACTTTTATTATGAAACTTCTAGAAAAAAATCTTAAATCCTAAAGGGGTGTTTGGATTGCAAGTTAAAGGGGATTTACTTGAGTTGGATTAGATTAAAAAAGGTGGGGCCCAATTAATCCATGTTTGGAAAATACAAAAAATAGCTTTGAAATCATTTTGGGATATTCTCCCGCTCTGGTTTGAACAGTATCCTTTAGCTTGCTTATATGGGTTCTCTGTAACCCATCTCTTAGGTGTGTTAAAAACATAGCCAGTAGGATTCATGGGAAAAATGTCATATTAACCCAAATGCTCCATGTAAGCCCTTGATAGCCCATATTGATCTGTAATGCGATGGCTCCTCTTCTCAACCAGATCTATTTAAAGAAGGTCTTATGTTCTACTTATCACAATTCGTTTCCTTTTTTGATTTGAACTCCTTACAAGTAAGTAAAAGGTTTGATTTAACAATAAAACTGATAGGACACTTCTAAAAATTCCATCAAGGATTGACACGTGTCCTCGGCACTGAGAGTCACCAAGAGCTCGGATGCTGCCACACATCCTCGACACCGAGGGTCACCAAGAGTCAGGATGCCACCACTTGTCCTCGGAACCGAGGGTCCCCTTGCGCTAGGATGCTGCCACGTGTCCTCGACACCAAGGATCCCATGAGCAGGATACTGTCACGTGTTCTCGACACTGAAGGTCCCTATGAGCTGGGACGCTGACACGTGTCCCCGACATCGATGACACCTTCATTTCCCATGACACGACGCATGCACTCGGACCCAAATCACTGAGACATGGAGGGGCAACAGGAAGTTTTCATCAATTGAGTTCACAACTACCTATTCATCACTACTTTGATTTCCCAAATAGGTCATAATGAGGTAAAGGATAAGACTGGTAGCCAAAAAGAGTGGAACATGTGGCCTAAAAGGCATAATTAAGTGTCAATAGACGAGAAAGACCCTACTGACACACCTCTATTCTAGAAGGGCATTTAATAAATTCCTAGAGATGGGAAATTCATGATGGCTTGGGAAGCCTAGGAGAAGAAGCATTAGATGCTCGTGAGCCAGAGCAGTTGATAACGGGGCCTTGCATTCCCATGCAAAGTAGGGATGCTCTATCCAATGAATACGCCCTACTTACTGCATCCTAAATGGACCAATGGGGGACCTTCTCTTGACATGACCCACCTGTCAATAATGATGACCCCATGAAAGTATAAATAGTTGCAAAAAATAGAAGACAAAGGTATGCAAATCCAATCCTCAGAACCTACATAATGTTTTTTCCTTCCCCTCTGTCCCGAACTAACTTGACCGTCAGAGGGGATACGTCAGAAAACACTCTGATTTCCTTCTAACCCTTCTTTTGAGTGCCAAAAATTGCCTTTGACTTACCAGAATCGATCAGATAGTCTTAAAAATAATTCATCACCACTCATTAGTCCATCTTTGGCCTTCCTTTGCCACGGAATCGTTGACTTTCAAGGTAAATATGAATTCTCCAAGGGAGAGAACTGTCTTTTTTATTTATTGTGCAAAAATCATTGCACATAGTTTGGCACTGTCTGTGGAAAATCGACCAAATTTTCCCGAGTGCAATGACCATGGTAAATACTCGTCAAAAGAGAAAGGGTTCTCAACAAAGGAATGTGGATTTATCGGCTCCCTCCATGTCGAGGATGAAGGACCACATTGACAAACTTTTCGTTCATTCCAAAGAGAAAACCCGCCAAACTAGTTTGTGTATTAGGGCTAAAAAATCAACCTCCTTGGCCTGTCAAATTATTGATGTGATTGAAGAACATTTTGGGGATTGACTACGACAATTAGAGGAGGACAACGGAAACATCCTAAATTGACTTGATGAATTTGCACTCTCTGGCGATAGATCTCGAGATTTGCAATAGTCACGGGAGCCCTCTATTAGGGAAGTGGGAACTAAGGACTTGAGGAACCGCCTAAGTGGCAGAGTAGGGAGCTCCAAGGCTTTGAAGCGCCCGAGGGCCAAGAGACAGCTCCCAAAGGTTCCAACCAAAAGGACTAGGCCATTGGCTTGGAATGACCTCTATTGGGAATTGTCCGAGCGAGGGGGTGTGGAGAAGTCCTAGGAAGGGTCAACCCTCTCCATGAGAAATGCAGGAACTAGGGGGCACGATGACCGACATTGAGGAACTGCAGAGACGCATCCCAAGCAAAAGGGAAACCTCAGGGTATGGTTAGAATTTGTGAGGAGGGATAAGACCATCCCAGATGATGACACCAATGACGAAGCTATCCAGTCGCCCTTCATTAGGCATATTGTGGAGATGGAGCTCCCAAAGAAGTTTGTGGTACCGAGGTTCAAAGTTTATGATTGTGCTTTGACCCGGAGGCTCACTTTAGGCAATACAAGCAGATAATGTCCTTATATCACTCCGATCACTGGCTGTTGTGTCGGGTGTTCTCAATGAGCCTGGGGGACACTATTGTAAAATGATTTGAAACACTTCCATCCAATAGCATAGAGTCTTGGAAAGAGCTGACCAGACAATTTTCTGCTCAATTCATTACAAGGAGCAAGTTCCCTAAAGTTGTTGGGCCATTGTTGACCCTCAGACAAAAGGAAGGGGAAGCACTCTGCCAATACGCCACTCACTACTAGGAGGAAGTGAACGAGGTGGAGAGGTGTTCTGAAGTCATGACAGTAGCCTCCTTCAGACTTGGTTTTTCTCAGGACACAGACCTCTATAGGTCCTTAACAAAGAGGACTCCGGTGGGCATGGGAGAACTAATGGCCTGACTTAATAAGTACTCCTGGATAAAGGATAAAATGGTAGGGGGAAAGGGAAGTTTTAGACCCCAAAGAAGAAGGGAAAAGAAAAAAGAAAAAAGAAAAAAGGGGGTTAGGGGGTTCTTTCAAGCGGTACATACTGTGTTTAAGGAGCCCATTTACAAATATCTGCACAAGATTAAGAAGGAATCTTTCTTCAAGTGGCCTCCCAAGATGCAGGGCGACTCGTCCACTAGAAACCAGAAGGTTAGATGTTTGTACCACCAGGACATAGGACATCTCATCGAAGACTGTAGAGTTTACAAGTCTTTCCTGGAGAGATTGGTACAAGAAGGACACTTGAAGGAATACATTGAGGAAGCAGAGTCAGTGGAGGTCAATGGTGCCAATAATGAAGCCACTATTCAAGACAATGTCATTAACGTTTGCCCACTAGATCGACCGACAACTAATACCCTCAGATCCGACCTTAAGATGGTAGCCTTTACAAGGAAGGTGGATGAAAGAGATGGGGGCTAGCCCATCAAGAAGCCCAGGATAGATGAGGAAGGTATCACTTTCTCCAGTGACGACCTGGCAGGCGTAGTCCTCTCCCATGATGATGTCTTGATCCTTACTTTGAAAATTGGTGACTTTAATTTGAAGAGGGTCTTGGTGGACTCTTGGAGTTCTTCAGAGGTGATGTACTTAAAAGTCCTGAAACGTATGGGTCTTGGTTCAAAAGATCTCACCAAAATCAGTGTGCCCCTAATTGGATTCAATGGCTGGTATGCCTTGCCCTTGGGGTAAGATCATTAGAAGTTAAAGTTCCCTACCCCTGAAAGAGTAAGGGAGATCCGCGGGGACCAGGTTTCTACCAAGAGTTGTTTCTATGTAGCGATGAAGGTGAAGGTGAAGGTGAAGGTCATCTCCAAGGAGAAAGAGCGAGCCCCGGTATAGGTCTTGAATAAATAAAAATTACAGTCCAGGCGGTTGGGAGTTGACGAGCTGCAGATCGATCCGACAGACTGCTCAGTAGAGGATCTTCGGAAGGTACTTTTGGTAGAAGGAGACAAAGAAATGTACTTTTTGATTGGCTCCACCATGCCCCCAATCGAGCAAGAGGAGATAGCTAATTTTTTGAGAATGAATGTAGATGCATTTGTATGGGATGCCATGAAGATGGAAGGCATAAGTCCCGATGTTATAACCCTCAAGCTTCATGTTGATCCCGCTCACAAGCCAGTGAAGTAAAAACCTCGACGCACGGCGCTATATCATGTCTAAGCGGTAAATGAAGAAGTGGAGAGGCTCTTAGAAGCCAATGCCATGTAGGAGGGGCAGTTCCTGGAATGGCTATCAAATACAGTTTGTTAAAAAAGGGTGAAAAGTGGCACGTTTGTGTGGACTTCACTAACCTGAACAAGGCTTGTCCCAATTATGACTTTCCCCTCCCAAACATGGACCAGCTAGTGGATTCCACAGTAGGGCACCAGCACATGAGCCTCTTGGATGCCAGGGCTGGCTACCATCAGATTCCCCTTCATCTGTCTGAATAGGAAAAGACTACCTTCATCACTCCGAGAGGGGTTTATTGTTACATGGTCATGTCTTTCGATCTAAAGAACATAGGAGCAACATTCCAGAGACTCATGAACCGAATGTGCAAGCGGTATATAGCGAACACCAAGGAGATGTATATTGACGACATGATGGTCAAGAGCAAGAGGAGGGATAATCAGATTACGGCCCTGGAAGACACCTTCTCCAGCCTTCGGGAGTACGGACTAAAACTGAATGTGGCAAAGTGTGTCTTTGGAGTTGGTTCCAGGAAGTTCCTTGGATACTTAGTGAGTTAACATGGTGTCGATGCTAACCCAGAGCAGATACAAGCCATCATGGACGTACGAAGCCCCCGGACAGTCCAAGAAGTCCAGAGACTCACAGGAATGTTAGCTACACTAAATCACTTCATCTCTCGATCATCGGACAAGTGCAAGCCCTTCCTTGTGGCTATTAGAAAGTCCAAGAAGGATACTTGAAATCAAGATTGTGAGAATGCACTCAAAAGGATCAAGGAGTACCTCAGGGTCCTCCCAACCCTGTTCATCCCAGTAAGAGGGGATATGTTGTTCCTTTACTTGGCCATTTTAGAATTTGTTGTTAGTGGTGTGCTGGTCCATGAGTATGAACTCGAACAGAAGCCAATGTACTACGTCAACAAGTCTTTATTGGACCTGAAAACAAGATAATTTCCCTTGGAGAAGCTAGCATTGGCCCTGATCATGGTCATAAGAAGTTGAGGCATTATTTTTCAGGTCCACCCGATCACTGTCCTAACGGATCAACCCTTGAAAGTAATTCTGAGGAAGACGGACCTCTCGGGAAGAATAGCAAAGTGGGCAGTGAAAATGGGAGAGAATGATATTCATTATAGACCTCACAATGCCATACATGGGTAGGTGTTGGCAGACTTTATAGTAGAGTTTACCAAAGGGGAGCCACATCTCCTTGAGGTGGAGCCCTCCACGAAAAGCTAAGAATGCTCATGGAGTCTCTTCATGGACAGGTCCTCCAATAGTAAGGGTTCTGGAATTGGGATACTGTTAGTATTTCTAGGGATTGGTCAAAGAACAAGCCATCTGACTAGGCTTTAAGGCGTCCAACAATGAAGCGGAGTATGAGGCCCTTATCTCCGCACTTAAACTTGTCAATGCATCGAGAGCCACAGAGCTAACTGTCCACTGGATTCTATGTTAGTGGCCAACCAGATCAATGGAGAGTTCGAAGCAAGAGACTCCATAATGAAAGCTTACCACCATGAAGCAATAGTCTTACTCCACAAATTTAGAAAAGTTGAAGTCAAGAAAGTTCCTTGAGATAAGAATGCTCACGCCGACGCCTTGGCATGCCTGGCCTCGGCGCTGGATTCCACTATGACATGAAGGATCACCGTAGAGTACCTTCCCAACTCCAGCGTAGATGAAGTCCCTAAAGTGGCAACTGTCCAGGAAAGGGAGGAGTCCCCTAGCTAGATTGATCCACTACTCAAGTTCATCCTCTTCGGGGAACTCCTTGAATGCTCGAAAGAAACTACAAAGATAAAGTTAAGGGCTCCAAGGTTCTAGGTCTCCCCGGATCAGAAGCGGTACCGAAAGTCATTCTCTGGACCATACCTACTTTGTGTCCATGAGGGTAAAGTTGAACCACTCCTGTATGAGGTACATGAAGGCATATGTGGGGGCACTTACGTAGACAATCCATGGCCCACCAAATCATATCCCAAGGGTATTGGTGGTCACGGATGCAAAGGGACGAGCAGACTTACGTCCGAAGATGCGATCGGTGTCAGAGGTTCACTCTAGTCATTAGGCAACCAGTCGAAGACTTGCATCTGCTAACTAGTCATTGGTCGTTCGCTCAATGGGGACTCGACCTGGTTGGATCCCTCCCAAGGGCTCCTGGGAAAAAAGGTTCCTGATAGTAGGAATCGATTATTTCACGAAATGGGTCGAGGCAAAGCCCCTGACCTAGATAAGGGACGTGGACACCAAGAAGTTTGTGTGGAAGAACATAGTAATAAGGTTTGGGTCTCCTGTGTACTTGTATCAAATAATGGGACCCAATTCAACAACGGGCCCTTCAAGTCTTTTTGTGAGTATCTTGGAGTCTGGAACTACTACTCCACCCTTGTATATCTGCAAGCCAACGGACAAACAGAGTCCTCAAACAAAACTATCATCAACGGGATCAAGAAAAGGTTAGAGAAGGCTAAAGGAAAGTGGGTGGATGAACTCCTAAATGTCGTCTGGGAATACTGGACCACCACTCGAACCTCAACAGGAGAAACACCTTACGCCCACACATATGGGGTGGATGCAGGTATCCCGTTGGAAGTAGGCCTCCCTCCTATAAGGACACAAGCCTTTAACACAGAGGATAACGATAACCAACTCAGTTTAGACATAGATCTCATAGAGGAAATAAGAGGGGTGACTGCCCTAAAATTGACTAAGTATCATGAAGGGGTGTCTAAGCTCTATAACAGAAGGGTCAGGCCTTGAGAATTCCAAATAAGCAACTTGGTGCTCAGAACGGTGGTGAGGAATACCCGAGATCCAGCAGATGAAAAAATAAGACCTAATTAGGAAGGACCTTAAAAAGTCACATCAGTAGGAGGCTGCAGGTCATATAGACTAGAAGACGTGAAAGGGAATGTTGTAATACGACCTTGGAATGTAATGAATTTGAAGAAGTATTATTTTTGAAAAATAAAAGCTCATTTTTGTGCTAAATGTACTATCTCGAAAAGGGCGTGGCCCTTGAGGCAAAGCCTTAGAGACTCCTACCTCCAAATAAAAACAAGAGCATGCCTTTTGGAAGGGGCATGACCCTAGAGGCAGAGTCGTAGAGAGTCTTGCCTCCAAATAAAAGTAGGAGCATGCCTTCTAGAAGGGGCATGGCCTTGGAGGCAGAGTCTTAGAGACTCTTACCTCCAAATAAAAGCATGAGCATACCTCCTAGAAGAGGCATGACCCTATAGGCTTAGTCTTAGGACTCATGCCTCCAAATAAATCATGGAGCATGGCCTCCTAGGAAGAACATGACCTTTGACAAGAAATGATTCGAAGACTCTCCACGAAAGAAGGGGTCAAACCAGAAAGATCACCAAGACATTTCCCACGGAAGAAACCTCCCCTGAGGATACGTAGCCTCGGCACCGAGGGACTCTCAAGTCTAAGATGGACATGTGTCTTCGACACTGAGGGACACTCAAGCCTGGGACGGACACGTGTCCTCGGTATTGAGGGACACTCAAGCCTGGGACAGACACATGTCCTTGGCATCGAGGGACACTAAGGGATTCCGATAAGGACACGTGTCCTCGACACCTAGGTGTAGAGAAATAATATCTCACGAACAGATAGATAGACCCCAAGGATGAACACTTGGGAGTTTTGAAGTTAAAAGTTACAAATAAGCAAGTTAGAAAACAATTAAAGGAGCAAAGAAGAAGTCAACATAAATGGAACAAATTCATGTTTCATTCAAAAGAGAGAGGGCTTTGTGTCCCCTAAGCTACAAAAATAGCAAAGAAAAGGAAAGGAAGAATACAAGAGTTAGCAAAGCCTAAGTCTACGGTGCTAGTGGAGACCCGCTCACCTCGCTGCCGATGCTATCACCAACATCTCCAAACATCTCGTATACGCTGGTAGAGAGGGATTCGACAGTAGTAGTGTCAGCCTGAAATGACAAAGAAGGGGCGGGAGCAGGAGCAGGGGGCCGATGCTAGCTATGGAGTAGTAAGAAGGGCTTGGACTTGAGCAATATTAGATGGGGCTGAGGTTGTAACGTCAACAATCGATGCCGAGCCTAACACTTGGGCTTTCCCAGTATCTTTCGCCACAACCCCAGCTGAAGCTTGCACTACCTCCTCCGAAGGGACGTATACATGCTCCAAGAACAAGGGAGACTCAGCAAGAACACCGACAGGCTTGAGGGCCTCATCCCATCCCAGCAAGAACACCAGGATGTCGGCGGCACACTGAGCCATTATTTTTGACTGAGTCTTGCTAGCAATCTCCAGCGCAACCCTCACTTTGTCCAGCTCTTGACTAAGAGCTAAACAAGTCTGCTTCAACTCCACCACCTTAGCCTCGGATGTCGAGAGTTATTTTTTTGACTCAATTATTTTCTTTTCAGTGTCGAGGAGGGCAACACTTATTTTTTAGCATTCCTCTTGGCTGCCTCAGCCTTTTTGGGAAGCTTAGCAATTTGGACAATGTGGGAAGAAAACGTCTTGTCCCGAGCTGCCATTTCTTCCCTTGTTGTCGCGAGAGCTCCCTAAGCTTCGGCCTTTTGCCTTTCGGAGTATAAGAGTTTCTCCCGTAATGTGTGAAAGTGGTCAACGATGACTGAGACTTGTTAGGCAGTCTATCAAAAGGATATAAGAGGGGACGCACTAATTAAACAAAGAAGAGAAAAGGAGAAGGGATGGGAACTACTACTTAGAGCCTTACCACCAGCGAACTCTGGATGATGTTGCAGAAGAGTTAGTTGATCGGCCTCCCCCGATGCTCTACCATACCGGAATTGAATAGAAGCGCCTCGCTCACGGCATAGGCCACATAAGGAGAGTGGATGATGGAGTCAGAGACCCAGATTGGCCTATTATCACAATCTCGAGCCTGGGGGCGTCATTCCTCAACTTGAGTCATCGGCATCGGGGGAGGAGGTAAAGGTGTTATTGGTGTTATCGTCGTTGGAGGCGGTGCCCCTGCCTTGACCAGTGTCGTCATGCCTGTGCTTGACCCTTATCTTCTCTTCAGATTGAGAGTACTTGGGATGGCCTCGGCCACGACTTATAGACCTCAAAGGCATAATGTTGGTCTCAAAAGGTGAAGGAGGATCAAGAGTCATTCTTGGTAGAGGAGGGTCGATACAGTTGGACCCCCAGCCCCCTCAAGCTTTGAGGGCGGATCGCTACTTGAAGAAGTCTAGGCTGATGCGAGGATAGTCAGACATTACAACTTCAAACACGTTTTCTGCATTAAAATTATGAAGGATGTCGAAAAGCCTCTCTCCTGGATGTGCTGGCCTCAGCGTCGATAGTGGTAGAAGAGTCCCTGATTTAAACCACCTCGTCAGTGTCGTCCTCTTTGGCGGCTTCTTTCTTGGCTATGCCTTCTACCTCGGTGTTTGTGGCCCTGTTAGGATTGCTCTCCAAGTTTTCCTCAACAAACTCTCCCTGAGGATCACAGTTGTTTGGTGTTTGGGAGAACTTTCGGTACCCGAAGGTGGAATCAAGGAAAAGGTGCACTGCTTGACCGAGGCCTCTGTTCCCTAAATAGCTCCAGACAAAGTTGATGTTGTTGATGTTAACCTGATTCCGAGGAACAGAGACTGTGTCAACGTCAGGGATGCCTGAAACAACAATAGCACAATCATAAACTTCAAGCGTTATACTTGGGGCACCACAAGTTGGCTGCGTACTTAAGACCGAGTCCCCTCTCCCACTGACCATCGAAGATGAGTAGGTCATCTTTGTACCCTTTGTTAGAATTCAGAAGATGGATGACAAGGTACATCATGGGGTCCCAAACCTTGAAGTAGTACATTTGCTGAGGCATGACCCTCACCAAGGCATAACATAAGAGAATGTTGTCTAGACCGAGATTCATGTGTAGACACTTATTCAAAACAACAAAAACTATAATGATCCTAAACTTGTTAAGGTAACATTGCCCCAGGAAGAGTCGAAACTGGGACAAGAAGTGAAGGAGGAGAGGGTGAAGAGGAAACCTGATGCTCCTTATATGATGGCCTTGGTGTAGAAGGACATCTCGTCCTCGGTGCCGATGCTGGCACTGTGACGACCGATCTCGAATTCGTCCACAGTCACCTCAAGAGGAATGGAATAGTGCATCCTAAAGTTTACTATTTGATGTTTGCCCTTGACAGTGTACTTTTTAGGCCTTGAAGGACCAGCTTTGTTGACCCCAACATTCCTACTCAAACGATAACTCGGCATATCTCGAAGTTGGAAACCTAAGGGACACCACAGAAGGCAAAACGAAAAAGGGGGAGACAAAAAGGTTGTACCATTCTATCGGAGATGGGATAAGAGAGGAAGGAAGACAAGGGATCACTGGAAAAATAGTAGGAAAAAGGAAAGGGGACAAGTTAAAAGAGAGAGATGGGACAAGTGAACTCACCAAAATTGGGAAAATGTAGATACAGTAGTCGATGGCCTTCATCTTCGAAGAGTTGTGAGGAAAATGGCAGTGAATCAGATGAACGACAATGTCTCTAATGAAACTCTGGTAGAAGACTGTGAGGTCGCTAGGAATTCAAAAGTGAGAAAAGGAAGACAAGGCCCTGTTTATATTGGGCATGTCTCCATCATTGTGCACGAAGCACGAGGGAGGCACATTCAATGGGCGCGATCCCCAAAGGAATAAAATTGGTTGCGCAATCATGGAACGACTGAACCCCTTCACCTTATGCCGCCATGTCAGCCATGTCGTACGAAGATCAAGGGCTAGGGACAGTTGATGGGACACTTCTAAAATTCCATCAAGGACTAACACGTGTCCTCGACACCGAGAGTCACCAGGAGCTCGGGTGCTGCCACATGTCCTCGGCACCGAGGGTCACCAAGAACCAAGATGCAGCCACGTGCCCTCGGAACTAGGGTCCCCATACGCCAGGATGCCGCCACATTTCCTATGCACCAAGGGTCCCATGAGCAGGATGCCGCCACGTGTCTTCGGCATCGATGACACCTCCATTTCCTATGACAAGATGGGTGCACTCGAACCCAAATCATCAAGACATGGAAGGGTAACTGGCAGCTGTCGTCACTTGAGATCACAACTGCCTATTCATCATTAGTTTGCTTTCCCAAATGGGTCAAAATGAGGGAAAGGACAAGATTGGCAGCCAAAGGAAGTGAAACACGTGGCATAAAAGGCAGAATTAAGTGTCAATGGACGAGAAGGACCCTACTGACATGCCTCTATTCCAAAAGGGCATTTAATAAATTCCCAGAGATGGGACATTCATGATGGCTTGGGAAGCCTAGGAGAAGAAGCATTAAATTCTCAAGAGCTCAAGCATTTAATGTCTGTGCTTGGAAGGAAGAGCATTAAATGCTCAGGAGCCTGGGCAATTAATAACAGGGCCTCCCCATGCAAAGTAGGGGATGCTCTGTCCAACGATTGTGCCCTACTTATTGCCTTTGAAATGGACCAATGGGGACCTTCTCTTGACATAACCCACCTGTCAGTAATGATGACCCCATGAAGGTATAAATAGTTGCAAAAAACTGAAGATAAAGGTATGCAAATCCAATCCTCAGAACCTGCATAGTGTTTTTTCCTTCCCCCTCTCTAATAAACTAACTTGACTGTCGAAGAAGATACGCTGGAAAATAATTTGGCGCCCTTCTAACCCTTCTTTTGAGTGCCAGGAACTGCCTTCAACTAGCCAGAATCAATCGGACAACCTTGATTGTTATCACCACTCCTTAGGCCATCTTTGGCCTTCCTTTGCCACGAGATCGTCGACTTTCGAGGTAAATACGAATTCACCAAGGGAGAGAGCTGTCTTTTTTATTTATTGTGCAAAAATCACCGCAGAAAAAACAATTTGTTTTTTTTACCAAATATTGTTAATTTTTTCCATTTTTTACTCAAAATCGTATTATGATGATCTATGCTAAGTTATATTACACCTAAATATCTTTTAGATCTATGACCTCTTCGGTGAGTTGATATAAGTCTCATGTAGAATGTGTATGTGCATATATGATGTGAACTATTAGGTGCTTATATATATGAGTTTTTTGGTAAAATCTCAAACATAGTAGGATGGGCTTTCAGATCTGGTATATATGACATATTCTCTGCAAAGTCTTAGATCTATGTGATGTATATTACATAAATAGATCTTAGATCTAAAAATCACATATAATTTGTGATTTTTTACTTTATAAGTTATTTATAAGAAAAAGATGCATAATGGTTTTCGTGAATTTTATCACCTTTCCTCATTTGAAATAGCTATATATATTTCCACATTAGTGCATAGAAAGGAAGCTTTGGTTGGGTGTTTTCTTGTACCAAAAAAATTAAATGAATTAAGTAAAATCCAAAGATGAGAACATTACCGTGATGAATAGTCTGAAGTTGTCTAAAGAGCACCTAGCAAAAAAATTGTTATCTGTATTCACAAATTGTTGCTCTTAAAGCAATTCAACTTATTTAACTCCCTCTTTCCAATTTGTTTGCACGTGAAACTTGATGAAATTCATATGGAAAAACAGGCTTTTCATTAAGCACATTCTTTACATTCTGTACAGTAGTTTAATTAGTTGATTGAGACAATAAAGTTTTTCTATCACTTGCTCAATATTTGTATTCTCTCTTGATTGAAGAAAAATGAAGGAAATGTAGTTCAGCAATGGGTATTTTGTCTGAAAATATAACCAGACCCAAGTGATGAGCCCGATATTAGCTGGGATTGATCCAGTAAAAATGAACCAACAAAAGGCCCAAATATTCAAGACCCAAGAAAGATCCTAAGTCGCCAGAACCTATGGAGCTGGGTCAACCCATGAAATGAGGAGTTGAATAGTAAAGTTGGAGTTGAATAGTGGAGATGGGAGTTGAATAATAGAAAAGGGAGTCTAGAAGGAGATCAAGTGGCTAAACGCCCAAGAAGGAGCAAGGGGGCGTCACCCTAGGGGTCACCCATGCCTCTAGGCGTCGCCCAATGGGCGCCACCCAAGGTCTAGGCACCGCCCAAGGGCTGGGTTCCTCTCTACTTCTTCTCATTCTCCTCACTTGCCTCCTCTAAGTCCTAGCCTGCTCAGGTCGAGTCCAAGCTTAAGATGAGGACCAAGCCCAGTCCAACTCAGTATTCTCCTCCGAATGAATAGGAGCATGAGGAGAGATAATATCGAGATAGACACAGAAGATCTCATACTATATCAATACTTATCAAAGTAGTAGAATTCTTTTCCCTCACGTCACTTCCTCACCACCTTTGTAAACTTATATAATGTAAGTCTTCACTGTAAGAGGAGCATCGCATTCTTACCTTACACAAACACCTACACACATTGTTCTCTCTCTCTCTCCCTCTCCCAAAGCATTGTAACTCTCTGGAGTAAACTCCCCGGTGACCACCATTCATTAATAAAATATCTTAGGCCACCACTACCGTTCTCGAAAATGGAGTAGGTCACCAGGACAGAACCACTATAAATCTCTGTTGATCTATTATTTGCTGCTTTAGCTCTTATCTGTCATTAATTGCTTGTTAGTTGCTCATTAATTATACTGTTCGTATATTTAACTATTGATCTTACACGAAGACTAATTTGTGCATCATCACCAAGTATATATTTTCTTCATTATTCGATTATGATATATTTGTCATGTTGTGATAGTTGGTGATGGTTTATATCATGCTTGGACTATGATATATTGATTATAAATTTTTTTATGGTTAATAACACTTTTAGTCTCCAAATTATGCATTTTTAATTATTTTAGTCTTCATTGTATCAATTTTGTCAATTTGTTCCATAAAGTTTTCAATTCATATTACTTTGGTCCATACATAGATGAACCGTTAAGTTTTTAACCGAATGATCACGTGTTAGGCACGCGATACCATCTAAAAAAATGGCACATGGTCACTTCTGTCCAAAAAACTTGACGGTCTGCCTATGTATGGACCAAAGTAACACGAATTGAATATTTTATAGAACAAATTGACAAAATTAATACAATGAGAACTACAATAACAAAAAATATATACTTTGGGGATCAAAATTACTATTAACCATTTTTTCTGTCAGTCGGTTAATGGAGGCAAACAAATTTGTAAAGGAACATGGTGTGAAGAAGAGGTGTGATATATTTTACAAATTTTGAGCCATTTGAGAACGATGGGATGCCACCGAGCACATTAGAAAGTATTAAGGGAACGCAATAGTGGAGGAGGGTTAACCACCCAAGGATGTTATTATTATTAATGATGACTCGCCATCGTTGGCATTTCGGCAATGAAAATTTGGTGACGAGATTTGAACTTTGTTTTAGACTATAAAGACTGATTATCGCGGCTCTATTTTGTGATGCATGTATTACTACAACAGTGGTGTTGTGGTGAGTGTGGCAGCATTGATGTACGATTCAGCATTTTTAAAGTACTTTTGTTATGTATTATATGGAGTTGGATGGGTGTTTAATTTTGATTTTTTGTGATGTCAAAACACCCGTTTAAATGAAAGCATATGTTAGGGGATACAAGGGTAAATTTATCATCCCATAGATTGGTATTTCTTAGGACCCACGAGATTTAAAGGTGGCTGGCCAAACAATGACTTGGATTGGCAACATATATTATCCAAGCCAATGAAAGTGGATGGGGTTCATTGGGTTGGATGGGTAAGGATAAAAAAGTTAACATATCCAATCCATACTTGTCATCTAAACAATCCCTAAGGGTTCAAATATCCCAGCTCATCGATTATAAAGATCTATACTCAAATTCTTTGGGCTTAAGGTTCCAAGTGCCACAACTCAAAAATGGTTATTATCAAAAGCTCGAAATCTTATCAAACCTCGGCAAGCAAACCAAGCAAAAATCTTGGAGCTAAAAAGTCTTGGAGTCTGAGATCCCAAGGGTCATGACTATTCGACCACAAAATCATCTAGGCATTTAGAAGTTTGAAACCTAAATCATCTAGGCATTTAGAAGTTTGAAACCTAAATCGTCTAGGCATTTAGAAGTTTGAAACCTAAATGTTATTGTAGATAAGCTATTGATCAAACTCAATGTTGGAGCCCGAGGGCCCAATTGTTACAATTCGGTTACCATAATAATCAAATCCAAAATATTTCAAACCTTGGAAACGAAGCCGAGCAAGATTTAACCCAAACCAAGGAACTAAACCTGATTATATAGACTGAGCAAGAATCATGGAATCTATGAGGCCAAGTATCTTTCCTATTACCTAGTCGATAGTTTCCATCCATGTACCTCAACTTCCATCTCCTGTTCTTACCCCTCCAAATTGGTTTATTGTCTCTCTTTTAATTCTCATTCTTCCTTTCGTTTGAATCATTTAAATCATTGCCTTTCTGAGTTACACATGAATTATTTTGAAAAGAATTCCAGCCCGTCGACAATGATCTCGGAACTAAACCTTGGAACTTGAAAGCCTATCTATCACAACTTAACCATGATGTTCATGGAAGCCCAGAGCCCGTGTATTATGACTCTTCAACTACATCACCTTAAGCTTAGAAACTTGAAGCATTAGAATCGGGTGTCACGGTTCGGTGGCTTAAGAAAAAAAGAACCTTAAAAAGAGACCAACCATGGTTCACAGTGTAACACCTCGGTTCTCCCGAGCAAAAAAAGAACCTTAAAAAGAGACCAACCATGATTCACAGTGTAACACCTCGGTTCTCCCGAGCACATTGCCGCTCTATAAAAGCATGTAAACCTCCACAACAAAGGTATACCTTTAGCACACGTCTTATATCGCATACAATAGTTTTCTATATTCCTTTTAGTAACTTAAGCATGAGAAGATCATAGGAAAGTCAACCTCTACTGACCAGATTTCCACAACAACAACTAGCATTTACATCCTTAATTAAAATCGTTTCTAATGAATGGGTAGAATTATATTATGCTAAAATTACTGTAAGTGAGTCAAACTAATTCTACCTTGTGCTTTTGAAAGAATGATTTGTTCCAAGTAGATATTTTTTGCATTTTCTTGGCACACCATATAATTTTCTTTAAAATAATGTGTTGTTCTAAAATTTGTTGGGCTCAGCAAAAATGTCTCAATTGACAAACAACTTTCAAGCTATTGTTTGGAATTGGTTTAAATGTCATGTTTTAGGACTTTCTTGGATGAAAACGATAAAGATTCTCACTATGCAAAGGCAAAATTAGAATAGAGAACTAATAAAAGGTAATTCTTTTATTAATTCAATTGAAAGGACTTCGATTACAAAAAATTGAATGAAACAACCTTAATTAGGTTTGAACATGTGTTATCTTCTTCTTCTAGTTGGTTATCTCCTTCTTTTCAAATGTGGCTATGATTGACCACCTCCTACCTTACTTCTATAAAATCCAAAAAAAATAAAACTTAATCACAAAGGGTAAAACAATAATTAGCGATTATGGTACAGGTTGAAAACTCGAATTTTTCTAGAACTTGAATGACAAAACAAACATCACCATTTAATTCATATTGCGAAATAGTGCGATCCAGTCAATTTTCATTGAATTATGAGACAATCGAATTTTTCATATTTTATGATGCGATCGGGTACCATGCTATTAAAATAAATGCAATCAAATTTTATTTGCGAAACCCGAAAAATAATTTACATTTAGTTCAATAAAAATATACTAAACTTAATATAAGGCAAAATTTAATCGATTTGGAATAAAATTATATCAAATAAATTGGGATGTGCGGTGCAACGAGGGTCAAGCATTCAAAGGGTATTTAAAAGGGAAAAAAACTAATTTTTCCCCATTCTTGGCTACCATTTTCAAAAAAAAAGAGAGAAAGAAAGTAATGAGAGATTCTCCAAGCTTCTCCCATCTTATCTTATAGATATACGGAGATCTTACGGAGATCTTACTGTTGGATCGCTTCAAACAGAGAATTAAAGTTATTCTACACAACGAGAACTACGTAACCATACCGAAGATCATGCTTTTCACCAAAGATCTCAAAGACGGAAATTTAGCACTAAGCCTTGGATATGTGGGCTCGAAAAAGTTAGTGTATCCCCTATTTTCATGACATTTCATAGGATGGCACTTGCAGAGTTGCAAGAGCTGAAGGTTCAATTACAAGAGCTATTAGATAAATACTTCATTAGGCCGAGTACCTCACTTTGAGGTGCCCCGATGTGATTTGCCAATAAGAAGGACTAGACACTTAGGCTATGTATTGACAACCGATAGTTGAACTGAGTCACTATTAAGAACAAGTACCCATTGCTGAGGATCGATGATCTTTTTGACCAACTAAGAAGGGCATGAGTCTACGCCAAGATAAATCTTTGCATATGATACGATTAATTTAGGATTACGGAGTCCGATATCTCTAAGACAGTGTTTAGGACATAGTATAGACATTTTGAGTTTACCATTATGTCTTTCAATTTGATGAATGCTCCAAAAGCGTTCATGAACCTTTGCATAGGGTGTTCCAACCTTATTTAGAGCAGTTTGTAGTAGTCTTAGTTGTTGACATTCTAATCTACTCCAAGTATGAGGAGGAGCATGAGTGTCACTTGAGGATCTTTCTCCAAACCTTGAGAGACCATCAGTTGTACGCCAAGTTCAACAAGTGTGAATTTTGGCTAATAGAGGCAAAAATTTTGGGACACGTGGTGTATATTTCGGGTGTATCAGTTGACCCGGAGAAGGTAGAGGCAGGCCATAATGATTGGGAAAGGCCAAAGTCAGCCTTCGAGATATGCAAGTTCTTGGGATTTGTGGGGTACTATTAGAGTTTCATCTAGGACTTTTCCCAATTAGCATCACCTATGATGAGACTTACGAGAAAGGAAGTCTGGTTTCAGTGGGATGACTCATGTGAGAGGTTATTCTAGGAGTTTAAAAGGAGGCTTACTTCAACTCCAATTCATATAGTCCTAGAAAGGGGACATAGGTACACAGTGTATTGTGATGCTTTGAATAAAGGACTAGGTTGTGTATTGATACAGACTGGGAGGGTGGTAACTTAGGGTTCATGACAACTTAAGAACCATGAGAAAAACTACCCTACACACGACATTGAGTTAGAAGCTATTGTCTTCGCCTTGAAGGCTTGGCGCCACTATTTGTACAAAGAGCAATTTGAGGTATTTTCGGACGACAAGAGTCTGAAGCATATCTTCACATAGCGAGATCTTAACATGAGTTAGTGTAGGTAGATGGAGTATTTGGAGGATTGTGACTTCACTTTGTATTACCATCCTAGTAAGGCAAATATGGTGGTTGAGGCACTCCGCGGGAAGTCACAAAAAGTCTTGGTTAGTATAGCTTCCCGAGAGTGGTAGTTGATCGAGAGTGTAGACCAGTTCGGACTACACTACAGGGATCATACTTAGGGCATTTTGGGCAGTCTAGTAGCTATGCCTTCTTTAATGAGCAGGGTGATCGAGTTCTAAGTGCAAGACATAGAGATATTGTCAATTAAGGACCAAGTACAGTTGGGTACAAGCAATGAGGGTTGGGTCATTCACGCTAATCACAATCTTCGATTCAGGAAAAAGGTTGTGGTTCCCCAGTCTACATACCTGAGAGAGGAAATACTCAGTGAGTTTCATTTATCCTATTTTGTTGTGCATCCTGGTGGTACGAAGATGTACCATGATCTTTGTCGTCAATATTATTGGAGTAGGATAAAGAGACACGTAGGAGACTTTATCAGTTGATGTCTCATGTGTTAGTAGGTTAAGGTCTAGCACCAGAGACCAGCAGGGTTGCTCCAACCTTTGCAAGTGGCTGAGTGAAAGTGGGAACACATCACTGTGGATTTTGTGACCCACCTACCATGAACTTCACACACGTATGACACAGTATGGATGATCATAGACCAGTTTACAAAGTCGGCACACTTTTTGGCTATGCAGATGACCTTCACACTAGAGGAATTCTACAGATTGTATATGCTGGAGATAGTCATGTTACACGAGATATCCATATTTATGGTAACGGAACGGAAATCCAAGTTTACGACTCACTTTTGAGAGAGTTTTTAGCAAACTATGGGGTCATAGTTGATGATGAGTATAACTTTTTATCCTCAGACAGACGATCAGTCCAAGAAGACCATCTAGATGTTAGAGGACTTGTTTCAGACATGCGTACTTGACATCAGGGATAGTAGGAATGAGCACTTACCCTTAAAAGAGTTCGCCTATAACAATAGTTATCGAGTGTGCATACAGATAATACCATATGAGGCATTTTATGGGATGTTGTTCAGCTCTCTAGTTTGTTGGACTAAGGTTGGAGAGAGACGCTCTACGAGTCTGGACTCAATTAAGAACACCTTAAAGAAGGTGGACATGATACAAATGCCTCTTCTTACAGCTTAGAGTGTCCTCTAGAGTTTGAGGCCAGAGACTACATCTTGAAGGTTATGCCTAAGAAGAGAGTGGTAAGGTTCAAAAAACAAGGAAAGTTGTCGCCGAGGTATATCAAGCCCTTTGAGGTACATGAGAGGATTGTTACAGTTACTTATCAGTTGGTGTTACCACCAAATCTATGGGGTTTCCATGCAGTATTCCATGTCTCTATACTATGAAAGTAAATTCTAGATCTTACATACGTGGTGGATTAGAGTGAGTTGGTTATTGATATAGATGAAATCTTCGAGGAGGGACCGGTGCGTATCATTGATATCCGAAATCAGGTTTTACGTGGCAAGACAATGAGGTTGGTAAAGGTGTTGTGGCAACATTGTCGCATGGAGGAGGCGACATGGGAGCGTGAAGACGCTATCTGCACCACCTATTCGTTCCTATTTGAGGATGGAGGTACATTTCTTCTAGTCATAGAGTATTATATGACTTGTTACATTTGCATTTTGTTATATGTGCACGTGTGTATAATTTTTGGGACCAAATTCCTTTGAGGGGGAAAGAATATAAAGCCCAAGAAAATTAAAACTTGATTATAAATGGTAAAATGGCAATTAGTTGTTAAGGTATAGGATACAAATCTAAATTTTTCTAGAACTTAGAGAACAAATCAGACCTCATTGTTAGATTCGTATCACGAAATCTAGTTGTCAAGTCAATTTTCGTTGAATGTCGAAACGGTCAATTTTTTTGCGTTTTACGAAGTGATTGGGTATCACACAACTAAATAAATGTAATCAGATTTTATTCTTGGAACCCAAAAAATAATTTAAATTTAGTTCAATAAAAATATACTAAACTTAACACGAGACAAAATTTAATCAATTCAGAATAAAATTAGATCAGATAAATTGGGACATGTGGCACAACGAGGGTGAAGCATTCAAAAGGTATTTAAAAAGGGGAAAATCTGATTTCTCCCCCATTCTTGGCTGCCATTTTCTATAAAGAGAGAAAGAAAAGAGAGATTCTTCAATCTTCTTCCATCTTCTCCCTTAGATCCATGGAAATTTGACCGCTGGATCGCTTCGGGCCGAGAACTAAAGTTGTTTTATATGATGAGAGCTACGTAACCATGGGAAAGATCATGATTTTCTTCAAAGATCTCAAAGATAATAATTTAGCTCTAAGGCTTGAAAAGCTCGGTTTGGAGTTCTTGGGACTTCTACTACGTGAGCTACATAACAAGAGATAAGGTTCCCTCCTATTTATATTTATTTCCAACCTACTGTTGTGATATGAAATGGGTAGAGTGATAGAGATGAACCCTCATGTACTAGCCACTCTTAGTGTAGCTAGAATTTGGAAAATGGGTATGAGAAAATGTTAAAATCATTTCTTATTTGATTTGGGTTTGATGAAATTGCTTGAATTGGAATTGATGAAGTTGCTTGGTTATGCTTTTTGTTTACAATTTAAGCCTACTAAGTGTTTGATAAAATGCTTAGACATTCAAGCATGTTAATTGAATTGATATCAAATATGACATGCTTGGGAATGTTATGGAAAATTGACATGTTTATTATATGCATTATGATGTGATGAACATGATATTATGAGATGCAATTATATATTTTAATTGCATATGCATGGGTAGCATTACATTCATAGGCATCTGGAATAAGTGTGGGTGTGAGAGCATATTTTTGGTCAAATACCATTTTTGGTGGGTTGATACGTGGGCTTAGGAAAGATGGACTTAGGTCTAGTTGAGTCGCTCAGGTTTGCATTCAAAAATGTGTTAGGGTTAGCAAGAAAAACTAGATTATCTCTCAGATTCAAGACCCGGTAATTTTGGATATGTATTCTCGTTGACATTGAGTTCATAAAGTGTGTCGGTGTACGCAAAACTATTGGTGGAAGTCCATATATGCCATGTCGGTCAGGTGACCTTTGGTGGAAGTCCATAAATACCTACACCAAGAAAGACACAAGATTTTTACAAAATAGTCATTGAATGTGCAACATTAATGGCAGGGGCTTGGAATGCCCAGATGAATATACATGACAAAACATGTGTTATAAGAGCTAGTGGAGCTTGGTTTGCATCGCATGTGTGGGTTCTCATGTCATGGCATGACTTGGAATTGTAACATTTTCGTATAAAATTTATGTATTTGATTGAATGCTTGACATGATGATTCGCATGTGACATTTCATATACATCTAAGTTGGGAGGTGATCGCCATAGGAGATATCCTATTAAACGTGGCTCACCCATTGTGGGAATATATTTCAAGTATTGTATAGGCTGCCACTGATGGCCCTCACTTGAGCCCGTGTTGACAATAGAGTGGGGTTGTGGCTTATAAATTACATTTTGTAGTTCCTTGTATAATTACCTTTTAGATTTGACCTTGTATAATTTATGTACAAACTTATATTTTGACAAAAGGCATGTAATGGGACTCTCATAGACAATATTCTTTTGTAAAGGAATGATTGTCGTGAAAGTTGATATTCAATGTTATAATGATTGAATGATGATGTTGGGACCTGGTGTGGTAAATGATTAGAATTTACACAGGCTGTGTATGTGTTGGGTCGAGCTACCTATACAATGGAGACTTTACCTGAATTTTGTTTAAGTTATGGACCCCTGGTGAATGGGGTGTTACTACGTGTTGTCGGGTTAAGCGGTATTACGGGTTATTCCACAAGTTGATGGGTAATCAACAAGTTAATCGGGACCAGTGGAAATTACGACATCACAACTTCAACTTCTGTCATGTGGCACTTCCTCTGCAAATTTGGAAAATATTCGTGAGATTTTATATTTTAGGCCCAACCAATGGCCCTTCATTTAATCAAGCTTAATCATTACCCTGAATAAATGATTAGTCGTGACCATTGTTTCTCCAAACACCTATTTAAGGAATTGGCGAGTATACTATTCATTTAACTTTACTTCTTTGATTCTGTATTCCTATCTTACTTTGCCTCTGGTGATTCTTCTTCGATTCATGTGTTTTGGGTAACAAGATGCTAGGGTATGAATGGTTTGATGTTTATAAGTGGTTGGGTGTGCAAAAGAGAGGGAAGGTAGGTGTTTAAACCGAGATTGGTAATTTTAGTTCAGTGAAGAACCAGTACCACAGTGTGTAGAATAGGTACCAAGGGTTCTGCCTTATGTAGAATCAGTTCTACAAAGGTAGAACCGATACCTCATAGAACCAGTAGGAATTACACTGGTATCCGTGGAAAAATTGCGATAATTTTCTCAAGGAAACTCCGAGTGATGCACCATTTTTTTTGTTATAACTTAAACTCAAAGTTCTTACTAACCACATAGATTCCAGTACCTAATTCTATTTGTGTAAAAGCTGGTGGTCGTTGAAAGTGGGATAAAAATAATAACTTTTGTCACAAATCCTCTAATTTTTTACCATCCGTTCTTTGAACTTTTCAAAACATTCTATTGGGTTAAAAACAATCTAAAATGGAATAATTTGTCTACAAATACATGATTAATTGGTTATATCTGATTTTAGTAAAGAAAATAGGGTGTTAGCAATGAAGGGCTTTTGTCCAATTAACCTCAAATTTCCCTGGGATGTCCAATTGAGTTTAAAATAACTCTTTATGGATTAAATTTTTATAAGTATATCATTAAGAAGTATTGAGGTCCAACCCTGGAAATAAACAAAATTTAGTATTTTTTGGGGTGGGGTGAGGCATCTAGGATCTTATGGAATTAATCTAAAACCTTGTCAAGGTATTTATAGGATCTTAAATAAGTTCCTTATGGGTTTAATGGATTAAAAATACATGTAATGAGGATTTAAACTAGAATTGAGATGAGAAATGTGGGTAAAAGATGAGTAAAATTTAGGGTAGCTAAAAATGCACCATTTGGAAGAGAGTTTAGGATATGCTAACACGGGCATGAATATATAGCTACAAATGCATAACTAAGACTAAATGCATATGTGGAAGGTATTTATATGTGGTAATTATGATGTGTGGTAGGAACAGAGATGTCGACTCCTACAACAGGAATGCTTACGATCTTATTCGAGAATGGGGATCCTGTAACATCTGGACTTGATGTGGGTGTATTTCTTGTGTGTGCATGAGATTAGTTTAAATGTGTTTTATATGTTATGGATTGTGTAATTAGGTGGCTTTTTGCATGTGATTGGTACTGCAAATTAGCTTTGTAATATTATTGACATGGCTTTGAGTGAGTCAATACGTGATTGGGTGAACGAACTTATTATACAATATGAATGATATTTGAATGATGGTGTCTTAAAGGCTTGTGTTGTCTGTCGTTAATAAATAGTTATGAGTTTTGTCTTGTTAGTCATAATAGCATTGTGATTACTATGTGGTGGATGATTATTAAAAGCAACCTTATTGCCAAATTATATATTATTAGTAATATGGCTAGTGGGGCCAATATTGTCAAAATGACAAATATGTAGCCTAAGTGGCTAATATAGCCAGTGTGACTGAGATAGTCTACGAGGCAAGTTCGGTTGAGTGACAAGTATTGAGATAACTGTAATGGAATGCTAACTGGTAATGATGTATTGTAAGATTACTAAGGATACAAAGAACTTATATCTGACTATTTAAAGTGCAGTTTAGTTAATTGTGAAGATAATAGTTGTTTATGCCTTATTTGTTATTGTTATTGTTGTTGATTGCTTATATACACTCACTGAGCGTGTGTTTTCATATAAACAAAGAGAAAGGGGATCTCCATTGATGAGTCTAGGCGGTATAAGAGGAGGGAGGGGGTTTCCTGTGTCATGTGAGGACATTTTGTTTAGCTACTAAGTCTTTTAATTGGGGAGCTATACATTGTACTAAATTACGGTTGTAAATGTATTACTTAATGTAAAAGAATTGTTGGGGGGAAAAGGGAGTAAAGTTATGCTATCATAACTAATCAGTTTACATTAATATATTCTTTTAAAGAAAATTTATATGTACAAGGTATAGGTGTGTATTTGGAAGTGGAGTCCACTCTATCAAATTTCGATATAATGTTCTGTCTCTAGGTCGGGGTGTCACAACTTGTATCTTCACTAATATCAGTCATTGCTTCATTAATCTCCCTTCCAATAGAGGATATAATGATCTAATTAATCTATTTTTTGTCCCTCCGTCTTCTGTTGCCTCGTTTGTGGTATATGTCGCTTTCCTCCTCCATTGACTTTGTCGATTTATTTTATGCGTTCCTAGTTTAAAGTTACCAAGTAATACATTATAGTGGCCATCCAACTAGCCAATAGAAAAAACTTGTCTTAGCCCCTTTTTTTTAGATATATTTTATAGGATTCTATTCAACTTGTCAGAGAATAGTATCACTATCAATTATGCAGGACCGTTCTGGCTTTTTGAGGCTTCACTCTATGTATATTTTCCTAAAATATGACCCATTGAACCTTTGTCAAGCCTTAAATACCAAACCTTAAATTATGCCTATAGATTCTTGTCTTCTCTAGTCTTGTCTACACTGCCTCTAAAGAAGCAAGAGTTGCAGCGTATCTTTTGAGGCAGTATTCTATTGCCTCGCTATCTCCATGTAGGCGGCAATGTGTCTACCTCCAAATTTCTTATTTGCAGTTTTGAAAATTACGAGCCCATTAAGCTTGCCAAACAATTTGGCCTGACATAAAATACCATTTTCCTTTCATGCATCCCACCATCAACGAACCTACAAGTGAGAGGGCAAAAATAAAGTCAGAAGTCCTAGTTTTCCAGATTTCTCAAGCTTATGAGAAGTCGTTGGAATCCTTCTATTTTTCTTACTTCAACTCAAGTCCATCACAATTTACCTTCTATTCAGCATGGTGGTAAACACATTTCAGCCTCTATTTTTTACTTATTTCATAGATGAATATGTTTCAAGGCTATGCTTTGATAATCAACAGACAAAGTAGGCTCTTTTTGTAGGTATATTTTATTTTTTTCTGGTTCTTTCAACTTATCTCTCTTTCCTCTTATTCTATATCTTAACTTCATAAATTACCAAGTCGAAATCGAAAATATGCTAAAAACCAACTCTCGCCCCTTCTCCTCCTATTAACCCAAACAAAGGTAAAACCATCATGGTTGATGAGCCAAAGAAGAAGGGACAAAGAGGTTCTTCTCCAGACAGATGTAGTTTGCCATTGATTCTCATGATGTTACTGGTCATTCTTCATAACCATTGAAATATAATCCTTCTTTAAAAGAGGGTGAAGAAGTGATCCCTTCTATAACCAACAACGAAGATGTGTTGATCAACAAACTTATCCTCACATCCAAACAATTTGGCAAATGATTTAAAGTGGCTATCAAAGTAAGGACTATAATTTTCTATTTCTTAAACTTCCTTCTTTTTAATATGCTTTTTATATCTAATCTCCCTTTTTTCAGAGAGGAACCATGAAACTAATTTTGCCACCAAAGCATAGTATCTCCGAGCACTCTTCCTCAACTCTTTTACGGCAAGAGGATAATATTGTTTGAGAGAATCAAGGAGACACCCCAATGTCAGCCATAATAGTTACCACCTCTTTGAGTCAATATATGCCTCATCTATCTCTTGAAGGTCACTCTATACCTCCTCAGTGGGATCTTCCTACTGAGACAATTCTCAATCGTTAAGTGACTGCTTGTAAGGATTCTATAATTCCAGCTCCTATGATATCACCCTAGCCAATCTTGATGGCAAAACAAGCCAGTTAAAGAAGTCTTTTTCATCTGCTTCATTTGTGAATTAGGTAACCTTCTACTACTTCACTTGTATGTGCCACTCTCTTACTTTTCTTAATTAGTTCTCTTCTTTTCTTTGAAGAAAATGCCCAAATCTGCCTCTCACATTTCAATATCAAATTTTGATATTGAGGCTATCTATCAGAAGGAAAAATAATTCATAAAGGCAGTTGACTCTATAGCTTCTTCTAGTATCTCTTCCTCCCATCGAATTACCTTTAAAGAAAGAGTTCTCACCATATGATTGGACCGCTTAAATCGGTGATAAATCAAACCACTATCAACCGTTGGGTCACTTGTTCAACAGGTTAAATAATTAATAATAATAAATAATTAGAAATAATAGTAAATATGCTAAAATATTATATAATAGTTATGAAAATAACATGTTTTATTTTATGGTAGAAGAAATAAAAAGAAAAAAAATATCTTCATTTCATTAAAATGTTTACACCGATGTTTATTATAATTTGATAGATTATAAAAAAATTCACTATTAACTATTGAATATTTGATAAAAATATTAACAATGTGGTGACCCAAAAAAAATTGGAAGAAAAAGAAAAGTAGCTCATGACAATTAAAATACCCTAACATCTCATCACACATCGGAACACACAAGAAGGGTTGAGTACAAAATGCCTTAGAAAATAACTCTGAGCAATAACTTGTGGTATTGACTTTAATAGCATGGTACATTGTCAATAGTGGACCCACTAAAAGTTAAGTACTAATATGAACATTTAAATTCCGATAAAGAGATGGATCTTTTGGATTTGTGCAAACCAGACCAATTTTCAACGGGTTCATAAATAAAGACCGGTTTGGGCCGGCTTGAATGGATCTATAGTGAGCTAAATGTTCAACTAATCTAATTAAGAAATCGGCCCGACTTAGGCACCGGTTCTTTGGGCTGATCCACCGGGCCGGGCCGATTTTAAAACACTGCTAAAAATCCTGTTGAACCGAACAAATTGTTATTAAATCAGTGTAAACCAGACTATTCAACCAATCTAAGTGGGTCACCCTTTGGTTTGGAATAAAATATTAAACTTCTTAGCAGGCAAGTGGCTATTAAGCCAATGCCAAACAGTTAAAGCGGGTCACCCTTTGGTTTGCCTTTTATAGAAGCTTAGTGTTTCTTTGTTGCAATGTGTTTCTGATGTGGGATTTGTGTTATAGCAATGTATTATTAGTCATCCTATTATTGCTTTATAGTTTTTTCTTTCAATCTTTTTTATCTTTTTTTTCATCATAATATTACTACTTATGTCAATCTGCAATTCTTATTTGTAGATTGTTGTCATTATATTAGATCTTATAAATTATATAAGAAAATAGGTGATTCGTGATTTTTTTTGTGTGTGTTCTTATTTGATTTATCTTAGCATAAAAATGTTATTTTTGTACCCAATCAAATTTTTTGGTATATTCATCATTATTAATAATATATTTTATTTTTTTTATTTTGCGACCGGTCTGACCAGTTTGCCCAACGGTTGAATTAGTAAACTATTAACCCTATCCCTCTGTCGGTTTGTTGTTCAATCCAGTTATGATAACTATAGTTCTCACACTTCGTCAAATAGTTTGAGCTCCCCTTCGACCACCTTATCCAAGATGATCCTTCTACTATGGTTTCCTGCATGGCCAAAGTCTCTACTTTCTCTTATACTTATTTCGTAGAACAACAACAACAAGTTGCCCATATAAGTTCTGATCTACAAACCCATTATTTTCAAGATAAAGTCATTATTCATTATTTGCAAAATTCAAAAACTCATTATTTTCAAAATGAAGTCAAAATCAAAATGAACTTCATCGATTCTGTGAAAGACTTTGCCACTCAACTTACTTCAAACCAAGAAAGTGAGGACAAATTGAGGCAGGAAGATGTTGTCTTGTTACTCAAGGGTTGATTATTGAATATAAGTGAGAATACAACTAAAATAAGATAAGAAAGAGAGGCTTTGCTCCTAAGAACTAAAGAATTACCGGCCAAATGCCAAGATGGAAATGGCAAACTGTTGGCTTCAGCGAAAAGTTTAAAGCATCTCAATAACAACTGAGGCAATTATCGAATGAATGAGATATCTTCAACATTTATTTTCCTTTGCCCTAGTATTCAAACAATACTTATGGCCCTTTTTTTACTCTTGTACATATGTAATTTGATCATTTGGTCTTTTAATCAATACAAAAGAATTTATTATTATTATTCATTCCAAGACCACATTGTTATTGAAGCCATCAATAGTGGTTCTTTAAACATTGTGTCTACTAATTATCTTTCATTCATGCCTTCTGGAATTCTAAGTCCGGAGGCAACTTGAGCCATTTCATTGGCTTCTCCATTGTGAAAACTCATAGCATGTTCAAACTAAAAATCTTCAAAACCTTGAAATAAGTGTTGCTACACCTTCTTCATTCTTGGAACCATCAAGCATTAGTTTCCAAGGTGTTACTTCCATGTAGCCCACTTCAGATATGTCTTCTTCAATAAGAACACTTGGATGGTCTAATAAGAAATAAATCAAGGCTTAGCATTTGACTGTTGTAACGCCTCAAAATTCACCTTGGAAGGCATTAACTATCTATACAATATCGAACCGTGAGAGCATACTAAAGTACCATTAAATAAATAAAATAATTCATAATCCAACATTTGATTAGATAAATCCCCAAAGAAAAAACATTAGTAAATTCTTAACTTAAGTAAACCATCAAATATAAACTATAGAGACTAAAATTCATTCGCAAACTTCCACTGTTGGATCCACATCAATATTCCCCTCAGCATCACAATCTATCAGCTCATCTAACTTTGGATTCTCCTCAACACTAAAATCTGAAAAATGTTATGGTAGGGTGAGCAATAAAGCCCAGCAGAAAAATCTTCTCAAACACAAACAAGGTTTAGAAATTATAAAAATAGGTAAGTCACAATTTGTAAAATCAAATATATAATTTTGAAGTAAAACAATGATATTTAATGAGATCTCAAGTTTACGGTATAAAACAATAGAGTTCATAATATAATAGAATCATTCACAAAATCACTATTCATAACATAATATCTCATGTGTGTAGATAGACTATTGTGAATCTACACACCAAATCTTTCTCGTCCACCCACAACACAAATCATCTCAAATCAATCCTCGCAAAACCATAACACTTACAACACTTTAGGAAGGGCGTGTACTGACGTATCAGCATTGACGTATCCTTTTCTAGGAATAGTTTACTAGCCTCCAACCTCGAACATACATGGACAAATAGTGGTTAGCTCTCGCAAGAAACTAAACCCCCTACGAGTGTTAGGCAACCACTAAACACCTCAAGGTAGGAAAACCTCTAACACCCTATGATACGTATTCAAGTGCAACCTACGTTCATCACACCCATCAATACAAGAGATAAAAACTACATTTATCATAAAATTCAACCACAATCAAGAATCATCGATCCATAAATTTTTCAAATGAATAATTCAATAAAACATGCAAGAGATCCCATAGAAAATATATTTTAATTGAAAAAATCAAGAAATATGGTTTTGTAATCAAGAACTTAAAATCTTTGATGTAAAACCTGTATTTGGATGTAAACCATGCGTTTCTTCAAGAATTGAAACAAATATTTAAAAAGGAATGTAAAAAAATCGTAGATCTATCACATAAGTGAAGTAGGAATCAAGAACTAGGTTTTTAAATCAACAAACAATAGATTTTGGAAGTAAATCATATATTGTGTTCAAGGAACGAATCATGGATTCAAAAGAACGTAAAAACATTGTAAATCAATTATTTATATCATAATCATGATGAAAAAAAATATATTATATTATCATAATCATTAATGAATGAATTTGAGAAAGAACTCCTACCTTGATTCCTGAGATCTTGATCCTAACGTATTTTGTTGTGATTACCACATGTTAATCTTTTAAGATTCAGCCCGTTCTTCCTCCTTTTCTTCTCCTCAAAATTTTCTAGGGTTCTTAGGATTGAAAAAATAGATAAAGTCACTCAATATTCCAGCCCAATAGTATCTGTAGGCTACAACAATAGACAATTTCTGTTTGTGCGCGAGTAATAGTTTGTCCTTAACTTCCATCTCAATTTTGACCTAGTTAGACATCGATTCATGAAATTTTCATGAAATACACTTTTGCATATCTTGAAGTTTAGTTTTTATGGCAAAAATTTTAGGCCAATCGTACAATGGGATAAAAATTTATAGCCAAAATACTAAAATTATATCAAATTCTTCTCTACCCAAATCCTCTGCAAAATAAGTTTTAACTTTAGAATACTTCTTAACTTTTAATAGAACTCATATAATATCTTCCAAGGTTGTACAACCTTCCGGATTCAATGAAAACCTTATTTTGACCTAAAATTATTTATAAATTACTTAACCACCATTCTCAAGGTCAAACATTTCCAAAACTCAATTTAAACCGAAAGTTAATAAGCTTGCAACGCAAACTTCATAATCAATTTTTCAACAATGATTCTAATTTGCTACCATCATTTTATTAACCTTTGGATAAATATTAATGCAATATTACCCTTCTTTAATCTTTAATACAGGGTCTTACAACTGTCTTCTGTGGCACATATTGAAAAAATATTCTGATAAAGTAAAAATATATTTCCTCATTTTGCCTCTTAATAGAGGTCTTTGAAGCATATATTTAACTACATAATTTTGAGAAATAATGCAAACAGTAAATGAAACTAAATAATGTCTTAATTTTATTTTTAAAGGTATAAAGTCAAACAAAGCTTTTCTATTGAACAATAATTACAACATTGTTCAATTTTTTACTCAAGTAATAGATTGTTTGTTAGTGGCCTTGTTCATTATCTTGTGCAAGTAGGCTACCAACGGACTTCTTTCTTGCAAAAAAATATAGCTTCAATGGCTTGTCTTTCTTTGGTGACATCAACACTGGAGGCTTGACAGCCTTAGCTTTGTATTTTTTCATCTCGATTCCTCTTTGGTGAACTAAAAATTCAAAGAAAGTGGCAGTAGAAACCCCAAATGCAAACTTTAAAAGATTTATTTTTAACTTGTGCATTCTCATTCTCTGGAAATCCTTCCAAAAAAATTTCAAATGTTATTCTTGGCTGTCAGATTTGAATACCATATCATCAATGTAAACCTTCATCGATTTCTCAATTATGTCATGGAAAATCCGGTTCATTGTGTAAAACCTTGTATTAAAATTCAATAAGGATAATATTATTTTAAGAGTCCTCCTAAGATGAATAAAATGATGGTAAAAACTTAGAATCATTGTTAAAAGATTGATTATGAAATTTGAATTTCAAGCGTATTGACTTTTTGGTTAAATTGAGTTTTGAAGATTTTAAGCTTGAGAAGGGTGGGTAATTAAATTTATTAAGGTTTTTAGATCAAAATAAGGTTTCCATTGAATCCTAAAGGTTGAAAAACCTTGGGAGAGGTTATATGGGGAGTATTACAAGTTAGGCGTTATTCTGGAGTTAAAACCTTTTCATAGAGAATTTGGGTAGAAACGAATTTGTAACGACCTTAATATTTCGTCCATATATTTTTACCCTGATGTCCAATTGACCTGATTTTTTGACAGTAGAAACTCAACTTAAAGGGCTAAAAAAATATATTCCACAAATATTTATCAACTTCTAACAGGGCCAAAATCGAGATGAAAGTTGGGGACGGACTATCACCCGCTTCGGGATAGAAATTCTCTAATTTACAACCTATAAATACCCTAGGGATACGATCTAAAATGTATTTACCAATTTTTCAACCCCAAGAAGCCTAAGTAAGTTTAAGAAGAAGAAAATAAGGAAGAACGAGTAAAATCTTGAAGCATTAATGCGTGATAATAACAACAAAATACGTTAGGATCAAGATCTAATGAATAAAGGTTAGGGTTCTTTCTCAGATTCATTCACTGATGATTAGGGTTATATAATATATCTTTTTCATAAATATTATGAAATAAATAATTGATCGACAATATTTTTACATTCGTTTAAATCCATGATTCATTTCTTGAACAAAATACATGATTTACTTTCAAGATCTATCCGTTCTTGATTTGAAATCTAGTTCTTAACTTCTATTCTATTTATGTGATAAATCTACAAAGTTTTTATATCTATTTTTTTAATAAATGCTTGAATTCTTGAATAAATAGATTATTTACATCTAAATACATGTTTTACATTCAAAAATATTATGTTCTTGATCGAAAAACTCTAGTTCTTGAATTATAACCAAACTTATCCATGTTTTATATCAAAATTCGCATGTTCTTGATTTCTAAACCTTAGTTTTGGTTATGAGAAATATAAATTATTTCTTGAAGATCTCTTATATGTTTTATTGAATTATTCTTTTTTGGAAAGGTTATGAAGCTATGATTCTTGATTGTGATTGGGTTTCTTGGAAAATTATAGAAACTATCTCATGTACTAGTAAGTGTAATTAACATGGCTTGCAATCCACTAGATATCGTAGATGGGTTAGATGAGTTTCTTACCTTGAGGAGTTTAAAAGTTTCCTAACACTCGTTGTGGAGTTGGTGCCTTAGAGGGCCAAAGTACTATTTGCTAACGATCAATGAGGGGGAAGGTTAGTATACTATTCCTAAGAAGTTACGTCAATGCTGATGCATCAATATACATGCTTTTTAAAAATATGTCATCCTTGCAAGGATTGTATTGTTGATTAGGTGTGTGAGTGTAGGCTAGGATGTTCTCGTTCTGTGGGTTTGTGTTAGCCTACCTACCTGTGCATATGATATATATATATATATATATATATATATATGATTGTGTTGATATTTGGCTTGCGAGCTATGATCTTATTTATGCATGAATTCTTTTGTGTTTACCATAAACTTGAGATCTTATAAATTGCCACTATTTTATGTCAAATATTTACCTATTATTTTGCAAAGTGAGACTTACATGTATTATTATTTTATAAACTTTGTTTGGGATTGATAAGATTTTTTACTGGGATTTTGGCTCACCCTACCATATCATTTTAAGATTTTAGTGTTAATGAGCATCTAGAGTTAGATGAGTCGGTAGATTGGGGTGATGAAGGGATCATGATATGAATCTAGATGTGGAATCTTGAGAATGAATTTTAGCATGTGAAGTTTAGATTTGACAGTTTACTTATGTTAAAGATTTATTCATGTTTTCTTTGGAGATTTATCTACTCAGATATTGGATTATAAATGATGTTATTAATTTAATGGTACTCTAGTATGCTCTTATGGTTAGATATTTATAGACAGTAATGTCTTCTAGGGTGGATTTTGAGCCATTACACATTGCTCTTTGGTAAGTGGTCCCTGCATTTTTAAGGTCAAGTGGCATTACCACCCATTCATAGGTACCCAATGCACCTGGGCATCTAAAGACAGTCTTATGAACATCTTCCCTTGCTATAAAAATATTATTATAGAGCATGTCCATCCATGAAAGTCAGAATAACATGTCTAGCAGCAAAATCAATTAAAACATCTACCACAGCATTGGATATTCATCCTTAGGGGTTATAGAATTAAAATTTTTGAAATCTATTGATACCCTGATTTTTTAAATCTTTTTGATTACGGGAAGGAACAATATTAGATAGCCTTCAACATTCTTGGCAATTCTTGTGAAGCCTGTTTTCAGCAACCTTTCAATCTCCTTTTTGACTAGAAGTGTAATTTCAATGGTCATCCTTCTAGGTGGTGGCTTGTGAGGATGAAAATTCCTCTTAATTGGTAGTATGTGCTCCACCAATGATTTGTCCATGCCAAATATTTTTTTCATAACTTCATGCAAAGCAGTCCTTGAATTGCCTTAGCAATTCAATCGACCTCTACTTGAAGAATGCTCCAAGTGTTATATTAATGTAATATGCATTCTATCAGTTTCATCCCTTAGATTAACTTCCTCTGTAGGGTATATGTCTATACGTCATCAAGCTTCACAAGTGTAGACTGAAGATTTTTCACACCTATTTTCTTGTTCATATTTTCTACGCCACTTTCTAGCACACATTCAGCCCAATCGACAAAGGCATCTCCCAATGTCTGCACTCTTTTTTCCAAGATATATGCAAAAAACCTTGTCAGTGTGGCTTTAGTGGAAGCCATCTTGTCACTCCATGACCTTTTGCAGGTTTTATCCATTAATTTTTTTGAATTCCTTGTTTTCAAGCCTTGGTTGTAGGAAACCAGTCCTGACCAAACAATGACAGATCTAATGTAAAAGTTCTTCAACATACTTGTTGAATTGTCTTTGCAGTTGCTATACTCAGTTAAAGTTGAGCCTCATGGTAGAACTAAAATTCTACATTATGTGCATCCATAAAGAAAGGGTTAGTATCAGCCTAATACACCTCCATCCTCACTTTGCCTTCATCACCTCTATTTGTAAGGAATATTGATGTCTGATGCAAGGATGATGGCACATAACCATTGGTATATATCCAATCTCTCCCTAAGGAGAGCATTGAAGTTGAATGATGAATCCACCACAAAAATGTTGTCGACGCCTTTTTATTGTCCACTTGGATTTGACCAAGAAAAATTCTTCTTGTAGAAGATGATACTCTAGAAAATTACAAACTTTCATGTCAGTATGGACCAGGTATTTAACTTTTTTGTTTAATACTTTTAACATCCTTGAAGGTAGAACGCTTACTAATGCCCTATTGTCAACCAAAACTTTATTGATTGTTTGACCATTGACATGAGCTTGTATGTACAATGGTCTCAAATGTCTGACTAATTCCTCTTTGGGAGAGTGCAACGTCACTCTATCTACCCCCAAGCTCCTTTTTCTACACTTAGACCTATTCAACAAGTCTAGATTCATCTATAGTTTCTATGAAGATTAACATTGACTCAGTGTTATCATCCACATCTCCTTGAAATTGATTTGGTTGTCTTGCCTTAGCCTTAAATGTCTCAGACAAAGCCATCTGAGGAAAGGCTGTGTATCTTTAAAATCAATAATTTCCTCATCTAAAAGCATATCTTTGTCCTCTTCTATTTTTTTTTTCCTTTTGTTGATGAATTTTCTAGTATCTTCTCTAGTTCTCCTTCAAATAGATATAGGATATGTTTGAATTCAGCAATCTTCTGATCTAAGATATTCTACTTTATCTGGACTTCCTTGATTAATTTTTTTAGTTCACTATGCAGGATTTTTCTTCTTTGTTGAAGGACATAGTTTTGGATAGGCCTCAAGAGGAGTTGGATCTTACCTGCTCATCCAAGCGACCAATTTCCTTTGTTCCCTCCTTTTCTGAGTCCAACTGAGTGCTTGGCACCATGCTCCAGAGGGGGAGTTTCGATGACGTACATGGTGTCATTTTTTATCATGAGACTCAAGAGCATTGACTGTTCTAGATCCAACTTTTGTTATGATTTTAAATCTCCCTTTCTTTTCTTTGCTAAACATATTCTCTGGCTATCGATGATCCAACAAAGTGATCTTTTGTAGCCATTCTTTCTTGGCTTGGCCTTTATAACTAATATTTCATAAAGTACCTTAATTCTCAAGAAAGAGATAAGGATCATGCCCATGTTGGTGTCTTTCTTGGAGTTTGAAAATTCATGGGCTAGCACCATCAAAGATCTTTTCCAAGCTACTGAAATTTGTGAATTTTCTCACCACATCATCCAATGGTATAGCATTTGGTTTGTCCAGTTCTTTGGCACACTTGAAGCATATGACCAAAGCCTAGTGTACTGGCTTCCTCATTTTTAGAACAATTCTTTCATTTCCAACAACAATACTGATAATTTTTTTTGTCTTTCCGCAAATTAGTAGACACCACATTAATATACTAATTGGGGAAAGGATCATTGTCCACACCCATTTTGATGTATATTTAAGTATTCCCTTTTGAATTAAATCTTGCACACGATTTCTCAAAAGTAATGCAATTTTTAGTTGAATGTCTAAATGAATTATGTCATTTGCATTACACTTTTCCTTTTCTATCCTTTTTTGGTGAAATATTATGTTCCTGAGATAACACAATGAATTTTTGACTAATTAACTCATCAAATAGAGCACCAACCATCGATAAATCAAAAGAATACTATCGATAGATTGGGGGTGCATCCTTTTTGAAAGGACGTGTGAGACCCGAAAAATTTTGAACTTTTTGGGAATAAGGGCAAAATCATAATTTGCCATTATGGTGCCGTTAAAATACTTATGTTCTAGACCTCGAATGAGGAAACAGAGTGCGCCATTGGATTCGCAACGCGAAATCTAGTAACTACTAAAAATTTCATAGAGTTCCGAGATAGTTGGATTTTTGCACATAAATCGAGGCGCCTGCGTGACGAAATAAATTTCAGGGCTCCTAAAAATTATTTTTTTAAATATACTTAATAAATAAATAAAAGTTCAAATAAAATCAATTTGAACTTAATCCGAGTTTTAATGAATCGTTTCGGGGCGAAAAACGGACCCGGAAGTAATAAACGAGCGGTGTAACGAGGACCGCACATTTAAAAAATATAAATAGGGGCTAAAATATCTCAAAGTGAGATATTCTCACCACTTCCACCCTTGTTGGCCGGCCACATAGAGAGAGGAAGGGAAAGAGAGAGAAAAAGGGTTTTCTTCAAGCTTTCTCTGACGATTTCTTCGACTTCCGTCGCTCGGATTCCGTCGGGCTAGAAGGGAGAAGTAATCCACGCGACTAGGGCTACGCGTGGGTACCAATAATAACCAATTTCACCGAAGGTGAAAAGTCAAGAGTTAGGAGAATCGAGATTCGAGTTGGATTTTCGGGTCTTTAGAGCTTCTTACGGGATTTTCTCACGCTCCAAGAGGTAGGGGTTATTCCTACCTTGGATTATTCTACCTTAGGTGTAGCTAGGTTAAGGGTATATATATATATGCATGTGTAATGATGTATATATATGTTTATGGTTATGAGAATGAAAAGGTGAGCATGAAATTAGCTTAGGCTTGTTGCTAGCTAAATTGTGATGTGTGGAAGTATATGTGATTCACTATATAACTTGGTGATATTGATGAAATGCCTTGGATGTTTAAATGATTTATTTGGGCATAATGTGTGATCATATGTTAGTGCCTATGAGGTGTTTGATAATATATCTTGGTTGGTTGTCTAGATAATTTGTTTGAGGTCATTGGAATAACATGTTGAAATGTGTTATTGGTGTGTTGACATATGCTCATTGATATATTGTTTATGATGATAATGTATGGAATTTATATGCCTATGATCTAAATTCCATGGTATGTGGATATATTGCTCATTTTGCACCATTGTACATTGAGCATGTTCATGACATCACATTCATGGGACAATTTCATGAGTGTTGGTGTGTGGGAGATGCATGGATATAATCAACACCTAGTATGGTGCTTGATGTGTGGACTCGGGAGAAAGTGGATCAATGAATCCATTTTGAGTTGTACGGTTGCATGGCATAAGGAAAAATTTGTGTTGGGTATAGTAAGAAGGGGCATGGCGACTTCCTCGGGTGAAAAATCCCAAACTACTTGGTTCAGCCACTCCCCTGAGGTGAAATTCCAGAAAAGTGGCATGGCCCACGGAGTCGGCGGTGTAATTCCGAGAATCCGTTGCCCAAAGAAAGCACAAGATTTTGTTATAAAAACACTCATTCAATAGATAGATTCTCAATAATGATCGGATTTTATAAAACAAATGATTTGTTATTCAAAACGATCATTAAAAGGATTTTTCTGTCGATAGACGGGTTGCATTACACTTTGGGTGTTGCATGGTGTTGTGAGAGTCGGTGAGGACTCGGGTTGAAATGCATGAGTGAGTGTCACCTCATTCCATAACATAGCTTAGTTGCATTCCAATATAGAACGCATGTTTGTGTGTTAAATGTTTGGTTATGTGTTGCATGTGATTGCTACATGAACATGTGCATCTAGGGGGTGAGTAACCTTTGTAGGACTTTCTCTACTGGACGTTGGCTCACCCAATACGGGAAAAAATTTTAGGTATGGGACATGTTCCGGCAGATGGCTCACATTCGGGGCCTCCTGGTTGAAGAAAAGCCGAGTTGTGGCTTTTGAATTAAGTTTTGTAAAACTCTTAGTTAAATTCCATTTTGGCATGTAAAATTATGCAAGGGTGTGTAATAGAACTTGTATTAACTATACTTGGGACCAAAATGTATGTTGTACAAGTTTTGGATGACCTTGGATAGGTTGGGTTGATTTTGGAATGGATTGGTTTGGGGGTCGAAATCAAACATGATTGGACATATGGAAATTCAGACACTGCCTAGTGTATAAGCCATAACTTTTTATTGTGATATCCAAATGACCTGAAATTTTGTCAGTAGATAGTAGACACTCAGGGCTACAAAAGTGCCTCTAATGAAAATTTTTCAAATCAACCTCTAAGTGGGTCAAAATTGCACTGGAAGTCACAGAAAAATATTCGGTAGTCGGATTGCTCCGGAGCAGTTTGGTCCAGTGAGTTTGTTGCTCCGGAGCAGTGCTTCGGAGCTGTATTGCTCCGGAGCTGCCGAAAGACAAATGTGTAATTCTAAAGCCTTCTTCCCATGCTTTTGAACTTTATTTTCTTTGATTCCAATGATGCAAAGGGACACTAATTGAGTTATATTGAGGCTCATTAGACCTCAATGGATTTAAATGATAACTTGTACGAGAGTCATCTCCTATTTGCAACTCATTACCCCCTTTATAACTATTAGAGGGGCTTATTAGGTCTCAGTTAAATTAAATGATTAATGGAACACAGATCACCCGAGTGAGTTTAAATCCCAATTGTGGGGAATGTTATGGTTGTGGTGTCAGATCAAGTGACATCCATGAGTATTTCCGCGGGTTGATGGGCTATCAACGGCTAAAAGGATCCCCGGATTTTGGGGCGTGACAGGACGTCTAGATGACATGTTCACAGGATCCTTAATCATGTTCAAGCTATTACACACAATTGGTGATTTTTCTATGATCTGTACCACATCAATTTCAATTTCACCATTGAAATCTTGAAAATAGTTTCAAGTGAACTATTTTTCCTTTGTTGCTCTTCTCTTAGAAACATCCCATATTTGGTAGCCCTGACTGAGAGTTCAAAGAGATCTATGAACTCCATTCTTTCAAATTTCTTTCTTAATTCGAAGTTCAAGACATTCTGGGCTAGTTTGACCAATTGAATTTTAGACAAGCAAACATGACATTTCATTTTTTGAATTTGTCAATATACTGTTCTGCAGATTCATTTGATTTATACCTTAATCTTGGCAGATTTGTCATTGAAACCTCTAGTTCATTTTATAAAGAATTGGGCATAAAACTGCTCTTCCATTTCTTGCCTAGTCTAAACTGAATCAATTAGTCAATGATTATGGGAACTGTTTCATTTTTAAGTTCCTATTATTTCCAACTTCCCCACACTTGAAAGTGAATATGTCTATGTATTCTATGGTTGATTGATTTTCCTCACCAAAGTAAAAGCGAAGTTATGGGATTTTATATTATAAACTCTTGCACATTTATAATCCGATATATATTAAGTCTAATGTGTTGCATGTATAAATAATGAGATAGGAATAAGTTATATAGATTTTATTAGAAGATATTAGGTATTTTGGAATTTATACTTCTCATTGAGAGAACTTAAGAAGAGAATAACTAGATGTTACCATAGCATTTTACGTATAAATTTTTATTTTGACATTAGATTGACGTGAAATTTTTACAATAGAAACTATAATTCAAGACCTACAAAAGTTTATTTCACAAAGATTTCGTAAATCGACTTAACTAGGCCCAAATTATATTGGAAGTTCATATAGGAATTGGAGATACATTCGAATGTACGCCACATTTGAATGAAGCAAAGCTACAATACATTAGTGTCTGACAGAAAATTTGATAGAAATTGAGTTACTGGAAGCAAGACACATTTGAATGCATGCCATGTTCGAATGAGGCACATTCGAACACGGATCAGGTTTGAATAGAAGTGCTATTTTTACAGCGATTAGTCTCGCATTGACTATTCAAATTCTAACCTTATAAATCCCTAATAATGTCCCTTACATCAGTTTCAGTAACTTTTAACCCTAGAGAGTGATAAGGAATGAGAAAACACAAGAATTTGGAGATATTTTAGAATAGAAACAGATCAAAACGTTAGGGTGTCACCAAACTACGAATTCAATGTAGGCAATTCTTGTTCAAATTAACTCATTAATAGTTAGGGCTTGTAATCTCTATATTTTTTATTCTTACTTATTTAGATATGATAGATTGATCATGTTTTATACTTCTTTTGATATTATAAGTCGCTTTTGGAAAGAATTACATGTTTTACCTCTAAAATCGCACATTCTTGAGAAAATATCTTGCATGATTTTGCTTCAAATGTTCGTATACTTTGTTTTTCTTGGGATTTTGTATGGTTGGAAAATATAGAATTTGTGTTTTGAAAAGATATCTCTTGTAATGGGATTGATGAATAAGGGGCAAATGCGGACCTGTATCGCAGAGTGTTTGGATGTGGACATATACCAAAGAGTATTTAGATGTGTTTCTTACCTTGAGGGGTTTGAAGGTTCCGTATCACTCGTAGTGGGGTCGGTGCCTCTCGATGAACAAACCACTATTCGTTCAAGGCGGATCAAGGCTGAGGGTTAGTATACTATAATCCTAGGAATAAACTGTCATTGTGGATGCATCAGTATATGCCCTTCCTGAAGTGTCTTTGTGATGCCCCAAAATTCGGGGGTTCTTTATTAACCATTGGTAACCCACCAACCCGAGGAAACACCCGTGAATGTCACATAATCTAACACCACGAGATAGCATCCCCTAACCGAGATCGTAACCCACAAATGTGATCCGGGTTCAATTATTCATTGGATCCAACAAAAGTCCAATATACCATGATTTATACTCCATTATGGTTCATTTACATCATTGGAGGGAAGGAAAACATTGGCCGAAAACATAGCAAAACAGTTTTAAAATTTGAAATTTTTGAAAATAGTACCAGCACACAGTACCGGTGTTGTTTGCCCACTTTTCCCTATTTTTCCTGTTTTTGATTTCCAATCTTCTCCAAACCATTCTAAACCTTCTCACAAACATCCAATACATGTTTAATGTCATTTCCCACATAAAACTTGATACGTACAAGTTATATTACATTTATTTTGCATGAATTACATATCCAAAACATCATTTCCACAAATGTTTTACAAAAACATTTAAAGGTCACAAGTCGCTCCCTCTTCATCATTGAGGCTCTAAATGGGAGTCATCCTCCGGTATCAGCCCCATACTTAAAATATTTTTCTATATAGGGTGAGCTACGCTCAATAGAGTATCTCCTACAAAGTCTACTCCCCACCTAAATGCATATGGAATGTACACATGCAACAATCAACAACATTTATCCATTTCAAACAAGAATATGTGATTCAAGGTTGAAATTCTACCATGTCATGCCATGCTATGAAATGACACTCACTCATACATTTTAACCTGAGCCCTCACTGGTTCCCACAACACAATGCAATGCACGTGTGTAAAACCTTCATCATTGAAGAAGTTACTCCAATGTCTGTTTGAAATAAAAATCATGCGTTTGTAAGCATTGTTGGATGTTACACATCCAAAAGTACGTTTATGAATAAAAATCTTGTGTCTTTGTTGGACAACGGATTTTGAAATTGCACCGTCGGCTCTATACGCCTAATTCACTTTTTTTGGACTTGCACCGACAGAAGTGAATAAACCAATAACCGGGTCTTGCACCCGAGGGATCTTCTAGCCCTTCTTGCTATACTGACACAAGTTTTTCTATGCATGCAATCGTGTGACTCTGTTGAACCTTGGTCCAACGGTACCGAGTCCACTTATCAACTACCAAGTATGGTATTTGATCAACTATGCCCTCACACACTCATACTCATAACTCATGTCCATGAATATTATGACAATGCTATGCCCAAATTGCAATGCATGTCAAGTGAGAAATTTTCACATATCAACATATACCATGACAATTTATATCACATGCATATGACTTCCATGAACTATCACCATGCTAGCATATCATAATACATATGTCCACATGTCAACAACAATGCCTAAGCATGCTACTTCAATTGCATCAAAACAAAAATTTTCAATCACTCAAGCCATTTTATCAAACACCTTCAAGGCAACAATCATGTTAAACACATATCATACCCAAAATTTCACCAAGTTACAAGAATTTACACAAGTAACTTCCATACATCAAAATCAAGCTAGAAGTTAGTCTAAGTCATTTCTCTACTCATTTTCTCATTTCTACAACCATAGACAAGTTATAGGTCATTTATTCATCTAACCAGTTTTCAATGGACATCCTAGGTTAGAAATAAACCAAAGTAGGAGGGAACCCTACCTCTTGAAACGTAAATCGAAGAGAAGAATCTACAAGAACACCAACAAAACTTAAAACTCTTGATTTCCTCAAAGTCTTCTCGTGGATCTTTATTGAAATCCCTTGTTCTTGGTATAGTTGCGTAGCCCTTGTCGCGTAGATGAAGTTTAACTCTTGGTCCGAAGGATTCTGACCGACGGAACTCCGAGAATCGACGAAAGAAGTTTAATTTCTCTTTTTTCTCTCCTTCTTTCTCTCACACTTTGGAGCCAGCTGATCAAGGGAGATATTTTGTGCAAAATATCATATTTTAGTCTTATTTATAATTTTCAAGGCTTGGCTCACATCCTGCCACACGCCCTCACTTATCCAGGTTCATTTTCGTCCCGAAACGATTTATTTTATCCCGATTTAAGGTCAAATTAATTTTATTTGAATTTTTATCCAATTATAAAAAAAATTCATAATTTATGTTTATGGGGACCTTTGTGAGGTCATTCGCCACTCAGTCGTCTCGTAAAATGCGTAAAATTTGACTATCTGAGAATTCAACGAAATTAGTCTGGGTGTCTAAATTTCGGGATACGAATCCAACAGTAAAGTCCGTTGTGTCATATGAGCTCTAGAGAATACGTATTTCAATTTCAGCATTATAGTGACAAATTACCATTTTACCTTTTTTTTATAAAAATTTCAATTTTTTTCGAGTTTTACATTCTTGCCCTGTGAGGTGTATTTTTTAGAAGGTGCAGTTTTGTGGGCCAAATGTATTCATTATGTGAATTCTTGTTTATTTAACCTAAGTACATGAGATCATAAAATTACACTTTTCATGTCAAAATTATATATATTATTTTACAACTATGACTTACCTGTTTAATTGGTTTTCAAACCTTGTTTGAGTTTGAGATGTTTTCTCTACTGGACTTTATGCTCATCCCATGTTATATACCATTTGTCAAATAATGACTTTGAGGAGGATACCCTTTTAGGTGAGCAGGTGGATTGGAATACTGAGACAGATCATGACGTGTATGCGGGAGTGGATATCTAGGTTTATCTCTCCAGTTTAAATTTCCTAGTTGTGGTTGATTAGAATATTTCTTCAATATTTAGTTGAAGGATTTTGTTGAGGTTTTGGTTGTAACTCTGATAAATTCATTATGTTGGATTTAAAATTTGGCATAGGTTTTATTTGATGGATGAATTGATTTTATTGATTATGGATTATTTTAGATGCTCTCATGGTTGATTGTTGCAAAAATAGTTAATACATTCCAGGTGAGTTTTGGGGTGTTACAAAGTGGTATCAATGCTAGGAATTAGGTCTTACATGGACTTGTAGGTTTTGGATGGCCCATTAGAGATATAGGTATAAGTTGGATGAACTCTAGGCTTAAATCTTTTAGAAGTTACATATTTATAAATTAAGTGCGAGTAGATATTGACAACTTCAATAAAGAAACTAAATTGTAAATTGATGCTCAGAATGGACAGTAGATGAGGACGAGGACATGGAGGCCTAGCTAACCCACCTCCACCATCACGTCCGAATGCTGTGAATGGTATCTATCAAAGTCTTCGGGAGTTAACCACTCTAGTACAACACCAGAATGGAACAAAAACCAGAATGAAAACAACAACTAGAATGGGGTTTCACAACCATTGGTGGTGGGACGGGGGTATCAGTGCAAACTACATAATGACGGTGTTAAGAGAATTTTTTCAGTAATGTCCGCCCACATTTTCAAGGAGTTCTGATCCCATGGATGCAAACAAGTGGATCCATTGGAGGCATGACTTACATCTCAAAACCCCTCATGGGGAATTAAGGGCCCATTCCTGGTCCATTTCTAACCTCTAGGTTCCTACCTGGATAAAAATTAGGGAAATTTCAAAAGGTTCCCCTAAAGAAAACCATGGTGTGGTAGATTAGGTCTTACATTAGGCACCATTGGTGGTAACCTTCTGTTCTCCATTGGGTTAGTGTTTCTTTATTCCACCATTTGATTTCAAATGATGGTGGTTGATTTCTAATTTATTAGCCCTTATATTGGTGTCTAGATACCCATTAATTCAATCATGCAATTAACTAAAATCTTGTCTTATAAGAGAATTAGGATTATACAATACATATTTTAAATTTTGCACAAATTATTGCATTTGCACACTATCTTGGTGACGCCCCTAAAATCGATGGTCCTTTTTCAACTCTTTGATCACCCACCAACCCGTGGAAGTACCTACGAATGTCATACAGCCCGACATTATGTCAATAACTTCCCCTTCAACAGGATCATAAACCAAACAGCGATTGGGCAGAGTCTCTCTTGTACCAGCCATTCTCAAATGCACCACTTGTGTACATTTAACCATTTGACCCATCCAAGGTCTAACATACATCAATTTACACTTATCATTACACCATGTACATATTTTGAACAAAAGGAGTCAACACCCGAAGGCTTAGCAAAAATATTTCAAATTTTTAAAACTTGAAGAAAACCTACCAGTAAAAGGTCTCTAAGTTCTATCGGTAGAAGTGCTCACTAGATTGAGATTTTTAGAAAACTGGGGAAACCTATTGATAAAAGAAGTCCATGTTCTACCGGTACAGAAACCTTCTGAAATTCTTCCACTGATAGTAAAGATCGACGTTCTACTGGTAGAAGAACCCACTAGAAATGTTCTAACAGCAAAACTCAACCTTCTCCCGGCAGAACTGCCTACTAAGATATTGTTCCCATAAATGGTGAGTCACACTCAATAGGGTATATCCTAAAGAGTCTACTTCCCAACCTAGATATATATGAAATGTTCACAAGCAATTCAACAAGCAACAATGATTCTTTCTGGGGTACACGGATTTTGGTGTCTCCCCACCGATTTTACACGCCGATACACTTTTTTGGACTTGCACCGTCGTAAGTGGAGAAACCAATAACTATGTCTTGTACTTGAAGGAAAATCTAGCCCTTCTTATTATACCCGACATCAGTTTTCATGCAATTGTGCAATTCAGTCAGACCTAGTTCTAACCTTTCCGAGTCCACGTCTTAACCACCAAGAATGGTGTTTGATTCAAAAATATGCACACACCCACCACACTCATATCAATGCCCACGAATGCGATGTTTCCCGTGCATATGCAAATGTAATGTACAATTGTATCTAATATCATTATGCAACCAAGTTGTCAATTGCAATATCATCATCATGTTCCACATTTCATGAGGGCAATGTAAACCACTTAGATAACCATCAACAACTTCAATGTCAATATATCAAGATGCATATATACCAACATCAAATCTCAATCATGTTATAACATAATCAATGCAATTAACACACTTAATTCACATAGGCATTTCATCAAACACCTTCAAGTCATAAATATAAACACATAGTGATGGTGTAATTTTAGGTGGATGAGTGAAGCCAACGAACAAAATATTAAAGAGAGATCAAAGCTGCATGGCTCGTGGAGTGGTTTATATGAGGCTGGTTGATATATGGAAGCAGTGACATAGTAGAAATATAATGGTTCACCAGCTATAGAACTTGGTTAGTCCACTCTTTAATGGAGGCTCTTGCTCCCTTCTTTTGATTGACAATTTGAGTGATTTACAGAATGGTGTTCATGCCTCTCCTTTTTTCTTTCTTGTCCTTAACGGAGGCACTTTCCAGGATATATAGACTGACTCCTAGTTCTAAAGGATCTACACCGGGATCCTTACCTTGCATTAGTGGGATTTTTCTTGATTTCGGGAGAGGATTTTAGTTGGTTGAGAGTTTTATGTCTTGACTCTAGCTTTCCATTCTCATTCCTTTTATTTTGAGGATGCTTATTGTCCATCCAACTGTCCTTACGCCATTCTTGTTGCTATCCCGTTTGAATGGAGCTGAGCTCCGGTTCTCTGAACTCTTGTGTCTAGGCTGACCTCCCGTTCCGACCTATAGGTCCGAGCTCATGTTTTAGAATTATTTTTGGTATCATTACACAGCATGCCCAATCAATACAATTCTCAAGAAATTACAAGTTAGTAATTTTTAAATACTCAATTCATGCTAGAATTGATTTTAACCATTTTCAATACCCATTTCCTCATTTCAACTACCATAGGCAAATGTTATACATGAGAATACATCTCTAACACCCTATCCATTCCATATATTAACCCTAGGTAAAGCATAAAATAACGGTAAAAAACTCTCAAGACCCGAAACAAGATCTAATCCTTACTTTCTCTAAAATCCCATCCTTGGAACTTTGCCCAAATCTTTGATTTTTGGTATATTCTTGTAGCCCACGTCAAGTAAAACAACTTTTGTTCTTGGCCTGAGGTGATTCAACAAAAGTAACGCAGTAGATCGTAGATAGGAGTTGGAGAAACCCTAGCCTTCCCTCTCTTCTTTTTATTTTTGGAAAAATTTGATGGGTATGGGGAGAAAATCTAATTTTCTCCCCTATTTATACCCTTTAGATGATTGGACCTCATTGCGCCACACGTTCTTTTTTTCCCATTCGGGTTTTGTCCCAAATCAATTAAATTTCATTCCAGTTTAAGTTTAAAATATTTTTATTTGAACTAAATTTAAATTATTTTCCACTTTTCACAATTTAATTCCTGATTTCGTTTTTTTAGGTCATGCGACATCCGATTGTCTCATAAAACGCAAAAAAAAATTCAACTGTCTTAGAATTTAACGAAAATTGACTATGTAACTAGATTTTGCGAGACAAATCCAACGACGAGGTCCGTTTCGTCATCCGAGTTTTAGAAAAATTTGGATTTTCAATCCATATCGTAGTAACTAATTACTGTTTTACCCTTTTTAGACAAATTTAAATTTATCTGGGTTTTACAATCTTGGCCATTGGACTTACCATTTTCTGGATTTGCAAATTTCACTAGGTTGACACTTGAACTTGCTTCATGATTTTCACTATTTGGCATCATTTCCATATGTTTCATTTCTTTTTGTGTCAAATATAATATCGTCTTGTTTCCTAATTTGGACCATTTTTTATCCAAGTTAGTAATGTTGTCTCACTGAACGAGCCAAAAGATTGTTACTCCAAAATTTGTTGAGATCAACATAAATGTCTCAATGGATAGATAGTTTTAAGGTGATTATTTGGAATTGGTGCAATTACTTTATTTTAGGACTTCCTTTGATAAAAACTATTTGTTCTAGGAAAGGGAACCTTATGTGAATCTTCCATCGCGATTATACATGTGGAGCAATAGACATTATACCTAGAGGGGGATGAATAAGTTTTTCAATTTTAGTCCAACTGATTACCAATTAAAACTTAAATTACAACAATTACCTTGTCTCACAATGATATAACAATTAATGTGATAAGCCCTTTAACCACCACAACCCACTTTTACCATGACAATTTATTAAATTAATATTTAATTAATTCACTCATAATCAATCTCACTTTGATCCCAAATCTCAAACCCAATTGGACACTATGGTTGAATAATATTCAAACAATCAAAATATTAAACATGGAGTGCACGTGTGTGAAAATAATCACAACTGTATACCATAAACAATAAATAGACAAGTTATTTGTTGAAGTGGAAAACCCTTGAAAAAAATTGTAGAAAACCTTCTTGGTTCGCCAAAGCCTAATCCACTACTCTCTAAGTCAACATATAAGTACTTGAGTCTTATACCTTAACCAATACCATGGTTAAATACCATTTTCCTTGTTACCTCTCTGCCAAAAGCCCTCTTTCAGTGTCTAGTGTAGCTTCACTTGGAACTCTCCACCACACGATTTGTCTAGACCTCTAGTAATCATGGGCACGCCAACGATCTTTAATATGCACACACGAATGAGTTTATCAAACTATCAAGATTCTCTTCTCCAAGTTGTAACTTCTATAGCAAATGAGTGAGCATGGATCGGTCCATACAAGTTTTTAAGCATAAAGCTATGAAAAAACTTGTCCTCTTGAGCACTAAAAGGTGTTGCTCAAAGAGGGGTTCAATTATGACTCGAACTATATTTTCAAAACTCGTAAATGGTTTAGAATTTTTTTCTTTTAAAAGCACATTGGAGTCATAGTCGGATTGCTTACAATTCTATTTTCATCCTACTCAACCTAAGTAAAAATAACTAAGGGTTCATCTTAAGTGTCTAAGTGATTACTTTGTCCTAAGCATGAAGGTGGATACAGAGGTTGAATGATGTTGCTAATTTTAAAGGTGGGGCGCCCAGATGGGAAGCGTCTTGGTGGGGAGCTCTTTGATGCCCAGGGTGTGGAGCTCCTCTGACTTGAGGTCCAAGTTGGGTTCCTCCTTGTCCGGTGAACATGAGTTGGAGAATCTGCTGGTTTTGAGCCACAAGCTGCTGCATAGTCTCCAACATCTGTTGGACATTTGGAACAGGATTGGTAGGTGGAGGAACAACCTCCTCCTCTCGTGGTAGAATGTCTTTAGAGGGATTCATTGATGGCAATTACGACAAATTAAGAAAGAAAAAGTTTGGGTGAGAATTTTTTCGTTCCCACAGACGGCGCCAAACTGATGATGCATAAATTGGTTTGCACACCACAGTCAAGTAAATAGTATAAAATATAGTAAAATAGGTAGAGAAAGAAGACAGGGTTTATAGTGGCTCGGTCAATCAAGACCTACGTCCACTTTCAATAGCTAAGTTCGCCGGTATTTTTATTAACTCCGGTGTGCTTAGGAGAGTAGAGAATTACAAGAGAGGGATGAGATGAGCTTACTTTTGTGTGATGCCCCCAAGTGTTGGGGGAGCTTACAATTTATAGTTGACGTAGTAATTGCATAGCCAGCCTGATAGTCATAACGAATTTGGGGCTATTTAATAGTATTAAATAGCTTGACGACCTCTCTTCTTCTTGGCGACCTTTTCTCTCCTCAACGGGCAAGGAAGTTATGATGCTCTCTAAAGAACTTGGTCAAAGGATGATAGAAAGTTGACTCTCTCCAGACGGCGAGGATGAGCTCTTGAATAACCCTTACTCCAAGGTGGAGAGGAGGAGGCTCTCCAGCTCCTGGACGCCAAGGTGGAGAGCAGAAGGCTCTACAGCTCCTGGACTCCAAGGTGGAGAGGAGGAGGCTTTCCAGCTCCTAGACTCCAAGATGGAGAGGAGAAGGCTCTCCAGCTCTTGGACTCCAACGTGGAGAGGAAGAGGCTCTCCAGCTCCTGGACTCCAACGTGGAGAGGAGGAGGCTCTCCAGCTCCTAGACTCCAAGGTAGAGAGGAGTAGGCTCTCTAGCTCTGGACTCCAAGGTGGAGAAGAGGAGGCTCTTGAATGACCTTGCATGATCCCCTCCTAATGTAGCTCTTTAAGCTTGATGAGCTGGACCGGGTTGACCATATTGAGCTGAATTTACTAGAGCTCTTGGAGTTAGGCCTTTTGGGCTTGTAACATGATTTGGGCCCTTGGACTTGGCCCGTCATTTGCCCTCAATGCCCTGTGTGCAATAAAATTTGGAAAGGAGGGCATTCGTTTAAGTTTAAAATTTCTGCTGATCGGCATAATTAAAAAAAATTTGGAAGATCAAAACACCTGATTCTAAGCTGAATTTACTAAAACTTTGTAGGGCTCGTTGAGAGCTTCGATTTGACATATTATAGGCCTCATTTGGAGTAGTTGAGCAAAAGTTACGATCAAAACTTCGAGCAGGGAGTTGGGCACGCCATTTTGGGAGAGCAGACATTTTTTGGGTGAGCAAACAACCTCCTGGGCGAGCATAATTTTTTTTTTTTTAAACTTCGAGAGGCCAAACCATATGTTTCTGAGCCTTTTTGGACTTTTAACGACATCAATCACTGCCTTTAGGCAGTGATTGCCGAGAGTTTTGATTTGATATATTATAAGCTCTGTTTGAAGCACCTTGGGCGAGCCTAGGCTGTCTTGGGCAAGCCGGAGCTGCCTTGGGCGAGCTTGGGGCTGCCTTGGGTGAACTTGAGGTTGCCGTGGCACCTTGGATGAGCCTGGGGCTGTCTTGGGCTAGCATGAGGCTTTGGTGTTATTTGGGGAACATTGATAAGTAGAAGGTTGTTTGGTATGGTGGGGAGGCGACCTAGGTGCTGAGCGTCCAGGCCTAAATGACTGAGGGACCTTTAGGCGAGCCGAGGGAGAACCGAGTAGGTGGGGCGCCCAAATGGGAAGCGTCTTGATGGACAGCTCTTTGATACCCAGGGTGTGGAGCTCCTCTAACTTGAGGTCCACGTTGGGCTCCTTCTTGTTCTGTGAGCATGAGTTGGAGGATCTGTTGGTTTTGAGCCACAAGTTGTTGCATAGTCTTCAACATCTGTTGGACATTTGGAACAGGATTGGTAGGTGGAGGAACAACCTCATCCTCTCGTGGTGGAATGTCTTCAGAGGGATTCATTGATGGTGATTACGACAGATTAAGAATGAAAAAGTTTTAGGTGAGAATTTTGTCGTTCCCACAGACGGTGTAAAACTGATAATGCACAAATTGGTTTGCACACCACAGTCAAGTAAATAGTATAAAATACAGTAAAATAGGTAAAGAAAGAAGACATGATTTATAGTGGTTCGGTCAATCAAGACCTACATCCACTTTCAATGGCTAAGTTCGCCGGTATTTTTATTAACTCCGGTGTGTTTGGGAGAGTAGAGAATTACAAGAGAGGGAGGAGATGAGCTTACTTTTGTGTGATGCCCCCCAAGTATTGGTGGAGCTTACGATTTATAGTTGATGTAGTAATTGCATAGCCAGTTTGACGGTCATAACGGATTTGGAGCTATTTAATAGTATTAAATAGATTGTCAACCTCTCTTCTTCTTGGCGACCTCTTCTCTCCTCAACGGGCAAGGAAGTTATGATACTCTCCAAAAGACTTGGTCAAAGGATGATAGAAAGTTGACTCTCTCCAGGCGGCGAGGATGAGACTCTCGGATGACCCTTACTCTAAGGTGGAGAGAAGGAGACTCTCCAGCTCTTGGACTCTAAGGTGGAGAGGAGGAGACTCTCCAGCTCCTAGACTCTAAGGTGGAGAGGAGAAGACTCTCTAGCTCGTGGACTCCAAGGTGGAAAAGAGGAGGCTCTCTAGCTCTTGGACTCCAAGGTGGAGAAGAGGAAGCTCTCCAGCTTTAGACTCCAAGGTGGAGAGGAGGAGACTATTGGATGACACTGCATGCTCCACTCCTGATGTAGCTCCTTAAGCTTGATGAACTTGACCGGATTGATCATATTGAGCTGAATTTGCTAGATCTCTTGGAGTTAGACTTCTTGGGCTTGTAACATGATTTGGGCCCTTGGGCTTGGCCCATTAGATTTAATGATCATATTTTATCTTTTTTTTTTGTAAATTTGAGTTTTTTCATCGGAAAAATTTATACCATTTTTTTTAACTTAAATTTGAGTAAAAAACTGATTTTTTTTCAACGCCCCAATAAATTTTTTTTTTGGATCTTACTCAACGGTAAACGTCTCAATTTGCACCAATTAAGTCTGTTTTAGGTTGAGATAGGCCCTAACAGAGAAAAGTCAAACAGTGATATGTCGAAAGAAAAAGGAAAAATTTTAACTATACCTTCTCTAGTTTATCATATCTTTAAAGATACCTCATTTAATTTCTAAATCTTCAATAACACCCCTTCTAGTTTATATTTAAACATCACTATCACCTCCTACCATTAAATTACCATTTTTAACAAAAAAAAATTAATATAAAATACAAAAAATACCCCCACATAAACCTCAAGTAATTTTTCAACATAAAATTTTATTAAAATTCGAGCCGATTAAAAAATATTTTTTTACATATTAAAATTTGAACCAATTAAAATTCTATTGAAGTTGAATAAATTTTATTTTTTTAACGTATTAAAATTCAAACCTATTAAAATATATTTTTTACATATTAAAATTTTATTGATTTGAACTCTACCCGAGTTGTTAGCACCGATTAAAATTTGCTTTCAAGTCGATTAAAATTTATATTTTTTTACTTATTAAAATTCGTGTCAATTAAAATTTGATTTATTAAAATTTCAGTCGATTAAAATTTATATTTTTATGTATTAAATTTTGGCTGATTAAAATTCAATACGAGTTGATTAAAATTTGACTTTAGTCGATTAAAAATAATTTTTAATTGGCTCAAATAGAATTTTAATTAGTCCAAATTTAGTGCGTAAAAAAATATAATTTTTAATTGGCTCAAATTTAAATATATAAAAAAATAAATTTTAATTAACTTGAATCGAATTTTAATTCACTCAAAATTTTAATACATAAAAAAATTTAGAAAATATAGAGGGTCTCATTGAAGATATGCTTATCTAAAGGGAGTGTCATTGAAGATATATACACTTAGAGGGGGTGTGGTTGAAGTTTATTCTCAAATATATCATGGACAATTTAGTAAATTTGTATTTTAGTTAAAAATTTTAATCTAAGGGGTGTCATTGAAAATTCAGAAACTACAGAAGTGTCTTTGAAGATATGGTAAACTAGAGGGATGTGGTTGAAGTTTTTCAAAGAAAAACGGGAAAGAGGAGCAAATCGAAACTCCTATGTAAACTTGCCCGAAAGAACCAGAAACCCAATACGCAGAGACAGACGAGGAGAGTGACCACATCAGGCCAGGTGACGGTCTTACATACTAGGGATATGGGTAGTTGGCTATGGACGCCGCATGTGCAGGTTGCTTCCCGATGCTCCAACTCTAATTTATTCCAGAGTCGAACCCCCTTCCATGACTTTCGCTTTCATCATCATCATTGCCACGCTGTTGTTAGAAATCGTAATACCAGCTACTGCAATAGAGTCTATTGCAACTCCAGTGATGACAACGTCAACAATCGACCTGAAAGAACTGGAATTCAGCTTTACGGCGAGATCGAGAGGTCTATCTAACACCATTTAATCACCCATTTTTATTTTTATTTGACTTGAGATACCTGCAGATTCTTCATAATCTATATTTCTTATCTCGTCAGTACTTCCAATTATATTATGTTGGTCATGCAAATAATTGAGACGTACTTATAGTCGTCTTGACGTGGAAGTCAGGGAGTGTGGCTTTAACTGTGGTGATGACACTTTGAATAGGGTGGATTACCACCCTGTCAACCAAAGGAAAGGGCCGGCTCAATTATATGGACATTAAAGTAATGGCTTTAGGCTCCCCTACAAAGGACCCATATTCCCTATATATACCCATAATATTGTTCAGACCAGAAATTTAGTTAAAGTCTCACAGATAAGTCCCATAAATGTCTAATCACAGCAAAGAAAATTAGTAAGCCCAAACCAAACCTTTGTTTTGATTTTTTCTAGGTAAAAATGATATGTTAAAAAGGTAATGTATTGTTCTCGAACGTTTCCTGAAACATGACATTTATTTTCGGTATTGATTCCTTTACTTTTATAGTTAGATTTTTTAACAGAGATCTCATGAACAAAGGAAAACACCTTAATTGAAGTACCAGACTGTATAAAAAAAAAATCTGTATTCTTTTTATAAATGTATTGCTTACAAAATATTATTGACACTACCTGTAAATATTGCTTCGGTTGAAAGAGTTTTTCACGATTAAAATTGATAAGATCCTATCTTAGATCGACTATATCACAAGAAAATTAAGGGGATTAGTCATACTCTCAATTGAATAGGATATGCAGTCAATATATAAACAAAAAACTTAACTGGTAATTGTGCATCAGAAAAAAAAATTAACATAAATATTGAGAAATAAAAGGGCCTCATTTCGAATTATCGATGTAGTCCTTAAATTATGTTGGGTTGATCTTGTAATGAACAACGATAAATTGCTAAGGGGTGTGTCAGGTGGTTTGCTGGTGGTTTAGCTGGCCTTTTTCGGTTTTCTGAGTGACCCTTATTCCGGTGTAGACTCTGTCTGGAGACCATCAGGGGTATGATTATCATCCTTGGGACTGCCTTTGATTTCCCTTCTATGTCATTATGTGGCAGAGGGTTCTAGAAAGCTTGGTTTCCTCATAAGGCTCCTTTAGCTTGGCCTCTCCTTTCCTTGGGTCATCGTTCACTCCAGAGTAGGGTATTCGAGGTAAGCCCGCCTGTAGCCCAGGCCAAGGTGGTGAATTTAGACCTTTTCATAATTTTTTTTTCGATTTCAAAGAAGGGAACATTGTGAGATGGGTGTCAAGGTTTGAGTATCAAAAACAGACTCCCTAGCTTCAGAGGTAAGGATGCGTATAAGATAAGGGTCACAATCAAAGACTCGATTCTATCCATTGTGCAACAACAAAACACGAATAATAATTCTGCTGGCGATGAACAACGAATAGGCTAGGAAACTCAACACCTAGCCATCAACAACTCCTCATCAGATCTCAAAACTCAACATATATAGATCTCAGCCGACAAAAGAAGAGAAGAAAATAAAAAAGAAAGAAAGAATGGAGAAAGAGAAAAGAAGAGAATTCGAGTGAACCAATTAACGATGTTATGATACCAAGTGAAAATAGGAAAGTAGGTTTTGGAGAGAAGCGGAATAGAAAAGGCTGGTAGTATGACTCACATCTCTCTCGCCAATATATTTCTATGTATCCAAATATATGTAGAAAATGCATATACCCCTTAAGGTATATTCTTATTGCAAGAATGAGATTTCCTATATATTCTAACACTCCCCATTAAGCTGACGAATATATATTCTATAATTCCAGTTTGAAACATATATATCTCAACCGAGTATTACTCAAGGATTTGGTAAACATATGAGCAAATAGATCCTTAAATTTAACAAATACTGGATTAGAAGCTATATGAATAGTCGCTTGATTATCATAGAACAATTTAAGTGGAGTTTTAGGTTGTTAGAGTTCTTATTTATACTATTAGTCGTGTAGGGTAATATTATAATTTTTCTAATGTCAGTTTACTACAAATAAGAGTGTAGGGTAACATAGCCTACACAACTGATTATTTCTCTCAATCTCTACCTCCCTTCTTTTCTTTTATAAACCCTAATGTCTATTTTTTCCTTTTAAACTTGGTATCAGAGAATTTTTTTTTCTCTTTTTTTTTTTGCAAATACTTACAAGAACAACATAGTACAAACAGTCAGGATTATATCCCTGGGCTAATGTAATCGTCTAAAAGTTAGTCGAAAAATGACTTCATTGTCGGAAAAGTGACGTCTGCACTTTTGGCAACTTCAATTATGGTCCAACTCGAAATTTTGCCGTAGTAATTGTGGTGATTTTTTTCAGAATTTTTTGAGGTCATTTGAGTTGGTCTTTCTATTTTTGAAAAAAATGGTGCTATTTTTCAGATCTGCAGATTTGAGGCCTTTCTCCCAAATTTGTTGCTTGAAGCATAGTCCTAGGGTGCCGACTAGAGCTTCAACATGGTTCCCTGTTATGCTCAACCCTTTTAGGGCGGTCTAGGTGTGTTTTTTGCCCTTTACAGGCCATTCAACCACCGTTTTCCCTGCCAGATAGTGATGGGACTGTTCCAACCTTTTGGTTTTTCATTATTTTTGGCTTCAATGTCTATTTAAGGCGTGCTGGTGTATTATCTTCACTTGGGCAGTTGGTTTTCTGGTGTCCAGGCACTTCGATAGTTGGTTTCTTGTGCCTAGGCACTTTGGCTGTGTGGTTTGTGTTCTGGTTGTTTGTCACAATTTTGCCTTAATTTGTCCCCTTGAATTTGTGTTGATTGGATTTAAGGTGTTTTGTTGAGTTATAATTCATCAGTGGATTTCTTAATGGCGTTTATGAATGGTGGTTGTGATTCGCCCAATAATGTTAGTCGTGGAGGTCCATCCACTGGTGGATGTGGTGGTCTAGTTGCTTCTGGTTCTAGCTCTCATGATTATCTTTCTTCTCAGCTTACACAACTCATTCACAAGTTGTCTTCACTCTTTTCAAGTTTCTCTGCTTCTACTACCAATGCTGCTAATGAAGGTACCACAATTTGCATGGTTACTTAGCCTTCTTCATCTTCTTGGATCATTGATTCTGGTGCTGGTGCTCATATGTATGGTATGTCATCCTTATTCTCTAATTTTTTGTGCGTCAAACTCGCGTATTGTGTTAGCTGATAGTTCTTGTCGATCGGTACAAGGGATTAACGATCTCAGTCCTACTTAGTCCTTGCCAGTTAATTTGCCATTAACTGGAGGTTGGTTTGATCCATGGATTTCAATGGAACCCTCAAAAGGAACAAAAGGAGCAAAAAAATATGGTGTAGATTCCCAAAAGGTGATATCCACACTAATGAAATACCGACGAAGAGTAGGACTATAATAACGGTAACCCTTTTGTGTACAAGAGTAACCAAGAAAACAAACACTTAGTAGCTTGGGGGACAAGTTTATCAAAACCAAGATCAAGATTGTGGACATAGGAAACACATCCAAACACTTTAGGAGGAAGGAAAGACAATGGAGAATTAGGGAACAAGACAGAGTGAGGATACTTTCCATGTAAGACAATGGAGAACATTCGATTAATGAGATAACATGTGGTTAAGACAACATCACCCCAAAATCGGCTAGGAACATGCATATGAAATATGTGGGCTCGAGTCACATCTAATAAATGACGATTCTTGCACTCAGTCACACCATTTTGTTTTGGTGTGTGAACACATGAAGTCTGATGTATAATGCTTTTGAGAGCAAAATAAGCCTAAAAGGGATTGGAAGTATATTCCTTGGCATTATCAGACCGTAAAATGCGAATATTGCAGCCAAATTGTTTCATAATTTGCTTACGAAACAATTAAAATATAGAAAATAATTCAGAATGAGATTTCATTGAAAATAATCAAGTCATACGAGAATGATCATCCGCAAATGTCACAAAATAACGAAATCTAACCCGCTCTAGATTAGTTGTGGGGGATCCATACATGAGAGTGAACTAATTCAAAAGAAGTAGACACAGTTATCAATCTTAGGCTTAAACGACACACGGTGGTGTTTACTAAGTGGACATGCTTCATATGACAATGACGACGCATAGCTAAGGCTAGAAACTTGAGACTTTAAAACTGGAAGGGATGGATGTCCAGGTGACCATGCCATTGCTGTGGGCACAATGAGGTCTGGAGTGTTTTGGGAGGAGGCTCGAAGTCAAAGTAATAAAGACCACCTGATTCAAGCCTTGTACTAATCTTCTTCTTCGTCTTGAGATTTTGAAAGACACAAATCGAAGGATAAACATGACCGAATAGTTAGAAGAGCGAGTGATCTTACTAATAGATAAGACACTAAGGCAAGCAAAACTGAGGAACAAATGAAACAGAAGACAAAGATAGAGAGGGACTAAGTGATGTAGTGCCCAAACTTGAAAGTTTTGTGCATGAATCATTATGGAGAGTAACACTCCGGGATGGAGCTACATGGTGAAAATTAGATAAAGAGCTATATGTGCCAGTCATATGATCAGAAACTCTATAATCAATGATCTATGGGCTTGAAGTGGAAGATAGTAAGCACGCAGATGAAGTAACTAACTAAGCACAAGTAGAAGCAGAAGAAGACATGGCCTGTTTGTGTGACAGGAACTGTTTATATTCATCCCAAGAAATAGCAATAAGATCATAAGCCTGAGGCTGTGTTGGCCCACAAGAAGGAACAAAAGGGAGGAACATTTTCCTGATAAGAAGCTTGGTGAGCCGGGATAGCTTGTTTTCCATGCAAGTCCCAACAATAATCTACAGTGTGATTGTTTCGACCAAAAGTGAGTGCACTTGTGCGGCCAGTCGGCCACCCCTACCACCACAACTTCCATGAGAGCCACTAGATCCACCTTAATTGCCACTACCACCTCAACCTCCCCGGGAACCACCAAATCCATTCTGGGAAGTAGCTAAAGCTGAACGATCACTATCATGGTCAATACTTACGGAGGAATTATGGACTAACAAGTCACAAGGTAGCTCGTTGGAGCTGCGAAAACACATCAGGAAGAGAGGGAAGCTTAGGGCTTCCTAAAATCTCTGCACAAATGGGTTCATACTCTGGTTTCAAACCAAGTAAAAATCGAACTACATCGAGGTCTTCATGTTGCTGCTGCATACGTGTGTCGTGAGATGTCAGCGGAGATGGGCTGTACATCTTAAGTTCCTCACAACCCCCGGTTATCTTAGAAAAGTATCTGCAAGACTCAAGGTCCTTATTCAAGTCCAATTTACTGCCTGCACACCTCATAAATGTGGGTAAGATTACCTGTACTAGAATACATCTAAGTTGGTTGATTCCAAATTTCCTTGGCAGTGTCTAGGTAAAGCAAAGTAGAGCTAATGTGGGCTCAATACCATTCAACAGGAGCAAGATAATCAGTGCATCTTCCTGCTCCCACTTGGCAAAGACTGGGTTTATCATTTGACAAATGCGTATAAAGTCCTTTCCCTTTAAGAAGAGCCTCAACAGACCGGGCCCATAAGACATAATTACTCCCATTGAGCTTAACTAAAATCATGGGAGCATTAAAGGAGGAAGTAGAAGAGAAGGTTGGTGGAAGACTTGGAGGATTTGCTTTTGTAGTCTTAGAATCCATTACCACAAGAAATAGTGGCAAAGCAAGAAGATTACTGGCTGCACAAGAATAAAACAGTACTTAAGAAGAAGAGACCAATGCAGATTTGGCTTGAACCAGTCGGGTTTAAGGCTAAAAGGACCCAAACCGGACCAAGAAAGACCCCTGGAGACCTGCTGGTGACTGAACCAGACCAAAGGAGACTTGCTAGTGGCTGAACAGGACGTAAGGAAGGCTGTTGGGACCTGAATTGGTAGAAAGAGGGGCTGAATCAATCAAGAAAGTGCCTGAACTGAGCTAAACTGGCCTGAACCAAGCTGAATGGGGACTGAACCGACCTGAATGGGGCCTGAACTGGCCTGAATGGAGCTGGACCAGTCTGAATATGGTTTGAATTGGTGTCTTGAACCGGATTTGTGAGTAACCGGATTGACTAAACAGCCAGGGCCTGAGTTGCTGAACCAAGCTGGGCCAAAAGAAACTGTGCTTCATCAAAAAATAATTGAACCAGATTAAGGGAGCGAGCTGAACAGATTTCAGTCCAAGTAGCAAAGCTGAATGAAATAAACCACACTGGGATAGGGCTTACTTTCCCTAGATCCAAACACCATCTTTTTCTTCAAAAAACCTCCTTTTTCTCCACTCAGACATCCAACACAGAGGGATGAACTTCGTCGCTGCCAAGAATCCACTCAACCAGTACACCAATCACAGCTATATATTACAGACCCACAGCTGAAACACACCAACTAACACCAAATTGAAGGTGGGTCGCAATCAAAGACTCAATTCTATCCACTATGCAGCAACAACACACGAATAGCAATTCCTCTGGTGACGAACAATGACTAGGGCTAGGAAACTCAACACCTAGCCATCAACAACTCCTCAACAGATCTCAAAACTCAACAGTCCTCAAACAGATAGATCACTGTCAACTGAAGAATAGAAGAAAAAAGAAAAGAAAGAAAGAATATAGAAAGAGAAACGAAGAGAATTCGAGCGAACCAATTAATGATGCTCTTATACCATGTGAAAGTAGGAAAGTAGGGTTTGGAGAGAAGAGGAATAGAAGAGGCAGAGAGTATGACTCACGTCTCTCTTACCTATGTATTTATATGTTTCCAAATATGTACAAAGACGCATATACCCCTCAAGGTATATTCTTATTACAAGAATGCCATCCCCTAACATATACTAATGAAAGCGATCCAGTTAAGAGTTAAAAAGAAAATCATGACTCATAAAAATTACCAACTAAGTTGACCGCCACTGCACTACATATAAGAAAAAGTATCGTATGCATACCCGTACGGTCGTACCATATAACACATCAACCTCGATGTAGGTAACATTGATTCTGACCTCCTTAATTGTATTATTTCTTAACTAGTCCTTCGTAGGTTACTTTCCTCTGGCTTAGGATTTTAAATTACACGACATAAATTATTTCTCTTTAGTTATTGTTTATTTTGTTGGTTTTATACGTTGGCCCCCATATGTTTTTAAAATAACAAAAAACCTTTTAAAGTTTAATGTTAAATTATGCTCAACCACTCTTTATTAGTTGACCATTTGTTTAGTAACTATATTTTGTTGTCGTTATCAATATCTTTCGTAAGGATCCATGTACCCCTAATATGAGGTTTTGAATTGTTTCTTTAATTTTTCAGCATTTTAACACTAAAAAAAGTATAGAAAAACTATGAAAAAAAATATATAAAAAAAATTTAAAACTCTCTTTTTTGCCTTGCCTTCTTTCTGTTCCTATCCACCCCCACCCCTACCCCAATCACAAACACCCACATGCAAAGCAGACACCGTTGATGCCCTTTTCCACCATTATTAACACCTCCATGGCCAACAACCAGCAAAAGCTAACCTTCTTCATAGACTAGCTATCCCCTTTTCCCACAAGTTAACCAACCCCCTGCCTTATCCACCCATCAAAAACCCTTCATTACTATCACCCCGAAACTTAACAACATCATTGAACCTAAATAAGTCAATAGTCAAAACTCAAGACTGCGGAGAGAAAGAGAAAGCTGTGTATTTGTGTATAGAGGGGGGCAACTGTTGGGATTTGGGGCTCTGACCAATTCAGGTTGATGGGTCGAGGTGAATGACAAGAATCAAAATATCGTTTCGAAATAGTCGAAACATTTGAAACATTTTCGTTTCTAAGGAGACCGAAATGAATTAGTGATGTAATTCAAATTTTAATACTTCAAGGTGTTCCATAGTGTTTCAAAATGTTGTGTTATATTTCAATACATTTGCACAATTATTTCGGAATATTTCAAGGTATTTCAAGATTTTGACCAATGTTTTGAAAAAATAATTCTTATTTTTTGATTTTTTTCATTATATTTTTGAAACGGGTCGAAACGTTTCTGTTTTCTATATGACTGAAATAATGCACCGAAAATAAATTTTGATCTTTGGTGACTGGGCCACAGGTAAGAGGGGTTTTTTAACAGTATGTGGATGATCAAATCAACCATATCATTTTGGCTTATCTATGACATTCGACCATTATCCATGACCCTAACCACTCTTTTGGTGTTGTGGATATTTTGGATTCCACTCCTAGTAAGAGATTTATTAGAAAACTTATAATATTATGAAACATGGTATTTTGAGTCTTTAAATAGATTGTAGACCACTTTGTTTTTTTGGAAATATTGGCTCTTAGTTTTGGGCATCCATGTCTGGTTCTATTTTCTTAGAGAATTTTGCATATTCTCCATATGTTGTTAGTGAAACTTTTTTGTTGCCATTCGCCTGTGGATGTAGGCTTTCGAGCCGAATCACAAATATTTCTACATTATGTATTTTTTTATTTCATTTTGTTTATTTTTTGTGGCCTTTGTTCAAACAAACTGGTATTAGAACTTCGGTTTTCGTGATGATTGCTATAAAATTTGAAGTAGAAAAATTTGGTGGTTAGAATAGTTGTAGTCTACAATGGAACCAGATATGTGACGTTGTTGTGATGGAATGATTTGACAAAAGTTCTTGATGAATCACTATAATCCCCACCGATAAAGATTCAATATGTTTATTATTCTGGAGACGGCAATAGGTTTTATTCAATTTTGTTTTGATGACTTTGGTGGGCACATAAGTCAAGGTAGAAATTTGTTATGGATGCTTTGCGGTATTTCTGTTATCTTCTTATGGGATTTGTGGAGAAGGCAGTTAGCTTGAATTTCACTTATAGTAGGAGACTGATTTGAAATTTGTTCTCCTCAGGGATTTGGAAAGGTGGATGTTTTGGATTCCACTCAAAGTAAAACACTGATTAGAAAACCTATTGTATTAGGAAATACGATATTTTGGGTCTATAGACTGTCGGAGGTCTTGTTCTAATATTTTTTTTGGTCGTCTAAATATTATAATATTGAGATAGTTCTCTTGCCTTTACTTTTGAGAACACTTTGTAATCTTCATCTTTGATATTGAAACCTTGCAGCTACACTTCACCCATTGATGTAGGCTTGTTTGTCGAGCCGTAAATTTATGTGGTCTATATTTTTTCTATTTGGTTCCAATTATTATTTGTTGCCTTTGTTCATAATATTTGTTGCCAATGGGGCATGAGGTAGAGGAGGGGTGGGGGCATTCATCATGGAAAAAGGAGTAGAGGGGGTTTATTGGACTTAGTGGCTTGTCGGGAAGAGATAACAATAGAGAGAGAAGCGGGAGTGAGGATAGGAATTGTTGGGTTCAGTTCAGGGGTTGCCTGCTTGTTTTGGGTCGGGTTAAGATTTTGACTTTTGGATATATGTGAGATGGTTTTTTCGATATTTCCATCAACTTCTTAGTTGACCATTACTCAACATGAGCATATTGCAATCTCTAAAACCACATGGGACTGTATTTCCACTAAATCCTAAGGGTTGTTTGTGTAATTTTCCATAAAAAGTAATCACTTGGGGAGAAATATGTCATCACTTAGTTAATTAAGCTATTAGATTCGACATCAACAACCTTACTTGGTTTTGGGTTGGTTTTGGATTTTGTTGACTTTTGACCAAGGGAAAATGGTTACTTCTCTATTTTTAACAACTCCGTTAGTTGACCATTGCTACCCTTTAAGAAAGTTTTGTTGAGAGAATAGGAATGGAACCCGTGCGATAAGCCTTTCTCTGTAAGCCTAGAAGCAAGTCAAGCGGTAAGAAAATCCACATTTGTTTCGTGTTTTAGTCATGCGATAAGCCTTTCTCTATAATAGGAATGGAACCCATGCGATAAGCCTTTCTCTGTAAGCCTAGAAGCAAGTCAAGCGGTAAGAAAATCCACATTCATTTCGTGTTTTAGTCAAGTTGGTGGATTTTTCTTTTCGAAACCACTAGGATAGGTATATCCTTGTTCAACCTTGAGGGATTGTGATGTAAATTACTCTCCATATCCTATGAAACGTAGTGGCTTGAGGGGAAATATGGCATCATGGAGTTACTTGAACAAGATTTATTCTGTAGGCTACTAACCAGCAATGGATACGTTTGCCATAGCTATCCAATTATGTGTTTGGAACTCTAATGGGATCTCTCATATTCTGTAGAATTAGTTTCAATATTTCATGCCTCATTATTGTTAGAGTATTATAATATATTTAGTTTAAGGGTAGTTTAGTGATTTAATTTATTATGTTTTGCCCTACTATAATATATAAGGGCCTCTATTCCAAATCTTTGTGATTAATGTCAAGCCGACTATGGAGCCGTAATAATATTTCTTCTGTCTTTTTCCTCTCTCTACTTTCTCTTTTATCGATATTAACATGGTATCTGAGCGCATTTTGATCCTTAAACAAAATTAAAATGAAAACTGTTCATCAGAAGACCAAATCTGTGCAATACAAGGGCTGGCATCATTCATTCGAGCGATGATGTCATCAACCAGAAGCTCTGTTGACTACCAATCTGATCGATTCGGAGTAGGCTTCAACATTGTGGTTAGTTTTTGATTTCATGGCCTTTTGGTGTGGCTTTTGATTTTTCGATGATTACAAGTCAAAAAATTTCGATCTGAGAATTTCGCAATAGTTTCTTGCAATTTCTGCTTCCAATAGCTCTGGGAGGTGCAACTAAAGTTTTTTTTTTTTTTTAGAATTGATTGAATATTCGAAGCTTTTGGAACTTACTTGAGAGGAGTTTTGACCATCCTTGCTTCGGCCAGAGCCTGTTGTGTGATGATGAGTCCTAACTGTTGCACAAACTGAACAGCTTGTGACTTTGTGCAGCTTCTGTTGTGGGTTGATTTTTGCGGTTGATCTTCTGGATTTGCTGCTGTTTGTTTGCTGGGCTTTATTGGTGGCTGTTTGCTAGGCCTTTTGGACTCTGTAATTAGTTGTTTTGCTGGGCTTTGTTGCTGGTTGTTGGGCTATTAATTCTCAGCTGTTTTGCTGGGCTTTGTAGCTATTTACTGGGCTATTGATTTTCAGCAGTAGAACTCCTAGTTAACCTTAAGTTTTCTGGTGGGTTTGTTTTGCTGGGCCTTCAGAACCAAGTTACTGTGACCATATCATATATTATTTGTGTGCTAGTTTATCTTACTAAAGCTTTCTGGTATACTTTTGGATTACCATTATGGCGAGTGCTAAATCAAACTCCATTCAGTTGGTGAATGGTGAATGAGAATTCTTTTAAACCCAAAAACCGTCATAGTCATTCATCAGCAGGGGCACCAACAGTGGATGAGACACTCTTATCAGTCCCTAGCCTGGCTATGATTGTGGATCAATTGCACAAGCTTCTCTCTCTACATCAGCATGGTGCCCTCTTAGTCCCTTCCTCAACAGGTTCATTCACTTTTGGTCCTTCACGTATTCCTCGGACCACCTGGTTTTTTGACTCAGGTGCCACACATTATATGACTAGTGATTCTTTCCTATATCTATTATCACTCCTCCTTCTGTATCTTTGCTTGCAGCCAATAACACTTAAATGTCTTTAGCTGATGTTGGGACGATTTTTTCTTCACAATTCACACTTTCATATGTCTACTAAATTTCTCAGCTCACTTTAAATTTAATTTTAATTAATCAACTATTTGATTCTGGATTTTTGGTTCACTTTTTTTTTTTTGGTTGTATTGTGCAGAATTCGTAGTCTAAAAAACTAATTGGGATAGGGTGTAGACTGGGAAGCTTGTATGTGTTGGTGGAGCTACATGTTCCACATTTTATTGCATCTACCGTTGATCTGTCTTTTTTTCATTTGAGTCCTCAATCATCTAACTTTTACTTGTGGCATTCTCGTCTTAGACATATTTCTCATTTACGTTTGAAATTTTTAGCTTTTATAGGTAGTTTAGATAATTTTGAGTGTCATGACATCTCTGATTATAATGGATGTAAGTTAGTTAACTTTACTACATTACCTTTCAGAAAAAGTTTTACTAGCTCTCTTGCACCATTTAATCTTGTTCATTCTGATATATGGGGACCTGATCTTATTCCGACATAAGGAGTGTCCAGATATTATGTTTCTTTCATCGATGATTATGCTAATTATTGTGGGTCTATTTGATGAAATGTAGATCTGAATTCTTTTATATATATATATTGCATTTCGTGCTAGGTCCGTACCAATGTTACCTGAATCGTGGGTCGTTTTGGTACGTGGTATGGGTACGGGTACATGGTACGATTCTTTCTTAGGTACGCGGTATGATGGGGGTAGGTTTAGTTGGTACGATATTTTGGGTCGAAATTCGTTTTGGAACTTTTATGTAGATCATTTTTACTACTATACAACATTATATATTACAAAACATTCATAAACACTAAGTTAGTTACCATTTATTTTATAATTATACTTGATTTTCTATTATCTAAAATAATATATAATTATAAATCTATATACATGCAGTCAATTAATATGTATTTTATATTTGTACTACATGTTCTGAAGCGAATTGAGTTAGAGTTAGTATTACAATTTTGGGTCGTCTATTTTGGTGATCCGGATCGTGAACCCACCTCATTTGAGATCGATGTACTCAAATCGTGAGTCATTAAGGGTTTAGTGAATTATGGTAATCATGGTCCGTACTCGGTATCCATTTATTATTAAATGCTTTTGTTGTGACCAAGGCAAGGATCAAAATGTTGTGTCGAAACGTCCGAAACGTTTTGAAATTTCAACACAGCGACACGAAACATGGGTCGAATCCCAAAATTCTAAAGTTTCGGTCGAAACGTCACTGTGTCGGACCGTTTCGGTCGAAACATGTCAAAACAGGTCGAAACATGTCGAAACAGTATCTAGAACTAAAAATTTATGTATTTTAATCGTAGTGTACATAATGATTTTAATATTAATGAAATAATGTTATTTATTAATTTGAAGACACAATTTAAATTAGTATTATAATAATATGCTGCACAAATTAGTATTATAATAATATGTTGCACTTAATATTATTAATTAGTAATTAGTATAATAATAAAATTGTATTATTAATTTGATAATATTCTAATTTAAATGATTTTCTCCCCATGTCAGACTTTTTTTCCCTCAAATTTAAATTTATTCTTATATAAATGGATGTTAACCAAATAAATATGTTAAATTAATCAACTATTTAGCTTATCTTTATAAATAAATGGATTATATTTGTATTTTTATATATTTTCACATGTTTCCATATTTTTTCTGCGTTTCCATTGTGTTTCCGAAACGTTTTTGTTTTTGAGCTGACTGAAACGGTACTTTGAAACGATATTTTGATCTTTGGACCAAGGAGGTGAATACTTTCTCACTTCTTTTCATGATTTATTGACATTTGATGGTATTATTTATCATCCTCATTAACTGACACACTTGAGTAGAACGGTGTTGCCTAGTGCAAATACCGTCACATGACAGCTTGCTCCCTTTTGCTTTCTCTAAATGTCCCCAACTCTTTCTTTTTTGTTTTTTGGAAAGGGGGGAGGGAAACCGTTCTAATAGTAGTTTACCAAAATAATTGTATTCCTACTATTTTCACTTATGGTGTTTCTTCATTTGAAAAGTCATGTGGTAAGTCACCTAATTACTTCTCTGAACGTGTGTTTGGATTTGCTTGTTTTGTCTTGCTTCCCAACATTCATTATGCCAAGTTTTCTGCTTGCTCAACTTTATGTATTTTTCTTGATTACGGTGAGGGTCAAAAGGATATTGTTGTTATGATCCTATTTCCAAAACCTTTATGTTTCTCATCATGTTGTCTTTATGGAATATATTACGTACTTTTCTATTCCATTTAGTTCTTCATCTATGCATAAATCATATCTCATTTATATTGACCCATTTCTAGTTGATGTTCCCCTAGATACATATGTTGGTGATATGACTACATCTTATTTTCCATCTTCTTTTTCTTCTTGTAATTTATCTGTTATTCGTCCCCCTATTGTGCATATTTATGTCTGTAGGACTCTAGCTGTCTCTTCTATGGATGTAGTGCTTCTCCCTTCTCTTTTCACTCAATTAGGTTATGACACTGTGAATCATGTTCCTCTCTATCCTCAGTGCTCTCGGAAATGTCCAGATAGGTTTGGTTTCTCCAACTCTTGTTATTCTTCTGATTTTTGTTCCTTTCTCACTTATATACACCGTCTGTCGGAGCTCACCTCCTGTAAAGGGGCTATACTTGAGATCCTCTTTGACAACAGGAAATGGTTAAGGAGCTAGCTGTCTTTCATAAGACCTAGGCGTGGGAGGTAGTGTCTTTACCCACAACAAACGCACGATTGACTATAAATAGATTTATAAGATGAAAATCAAATCTGATGGTTCTGTGGAAAAGTAAATGACTCGGTTAGTAGCTAAATGATTTGTTTAGGAGTATGAGCTACACTATGATGAAACTTTTGTCACTGTTGCCAAGATGACTACTATTTGTACTATGATTGTCGTTGTTACTATTCGTTAGTGGAGCTTATCTCAGATGTATGTAAAAAATCTTTCTCCACGGAGATTTATTTGAAAAGGTTTTTATGACTCCTCCTAGATTTTCTCATAGTCCCGGTTAAGTATGTAGACTTCTCAAGGCTTTATATGACCTTAAACAGGCTCCTAGAGTATAGTTTGTCAAGTTCTCTTTAGTCAACTGTGACTTGGGTTTTCATGCCCGTGATCATGATTCTGTTATCTTTCTATGGTCCACTTTTTCTGGTTTTATTGTTCTCTTACTTTAAGTTAATGATATGATCATTAAAGGTGATGGCACTATTGGAATAAGACTATCAAAAAATCAGTTATAAGATCATTTTTGAGATGAAAGATTTGAGTCAACTTTGGTATTTCTTGAGGATTGAGGTTATTTCCTCTTTCAAAGGTTATTTTTTATTTCAATCCAAATATGCATCGGATATTATTCGGAGAGCTCCCTTATCAGATAATCAGACAATTGAGACACCCTTAGAGCTCAATGTTTATTATTTTGCTTCTGATGGTACCTTTTTACCCAATCCTATACTATATCGCACTATTGTTGGGAGTCTGATAAATCTTACAGTTACTCGCTCATATATCTCTTATGTTGTCCATATAGTTAATTTGTTGCCTCACCTACGACAGTTCACTGGGCAGCTATTTTCTGCATTATTTGGTACCTTCAAGGTACTTTGCATCAAAGACTACTATTTTCTTCATCTTATTCTATGGAATTCATGGCTTATTCAGATGTTGATTGGGCTAGTGACTCTATGGATCACAAGTCCACCACTGACTTCTATCTTTTCCTTGGTGAATCTCTCATTTCTTGAAAGAGTAAGAAGCAAATTATAGTTGCTCGTTCCTCTGTTGAAGCTGAGTATGACATCTACAACAGTTGAGATAGTTTGGTTATGATGGCTACTTATTGGTCTTGACATTTCACTATCTACTCCTACCCCAATGTATTATGACAACATCAATGCTATTTAAATTGCTCACAATTCGGTCTTCCATGAGCGTACAAAGCACATTGGAATTGATTGTCACTTTGTGCGCTATTATCTTCAGCCGAGTACCATCACTCTACCATTTCTTCATTTCACTATGCAAGTTAGCATATTTCTTTACGAAATCTGACACTATAGCACATTTTTATTTTCTTCTTAACAAACTCTTGATGTTCTTAATCACATCATGAGTTTGAGGGAGAGTGTTAGTGATGTAGGACATGAAAGATTAGAAATCACAGAATAGAAAGAGAAGAAGAAAGAAGACCGGGTGGAAGGGATTTAAGTTATTCTCGTAAGGAATCGGTGAAGAAATACACAAATTTTTTATGGAGAATTACTTTTTGTTATATCACTTTCTCTAATAAAAATAGTTGAGATTACACCATTATTTATAGGTCAAGTTTCCTACTAAAATAAAAACTATTTTACTAAAATTTTAAAAGAGTTTCATAATCAAACTCTCAAATCCTTATTCTACTTAAACTCTATAATAATTTTTTAGTCAAACTCTAATTAATACTCCTAGTCAAATAAGTATTTCTTAACTAACAAAATAATACTAAAACAAATAATAAAATTCAATTCTTAAATTTAAGCTCATTTAATCCCTTTTCAATCTCTATCAATTCTCCTTGTCTGAAAAAAAATTTTCTTCGAAGAGTTGGAAGGCCACAAGGACTTCAAAAAAATCTGAAGAAACTTGTGTTCTAAGAAAATAACATTGTAAATCTCCATAATAGAAAACAGTCTCTTTATACATTGCATTCATCATAGTCTTATCCCCATATACTATTATATGTGAAGGAATCATGTAATCCAGTGGAGACAAAATAGCAACTCCATTTGTAGTGACACTATTTGAAACTCCTTTAACTTCTTCTGTAAGAAGATCCTTTGAGATTGGCTAATCAAAAGCAATTGATGTATGATGAGTAGAATTTTTAGGCTCATCAACGACATCTAATTTTAGCTCATCATTCAATTGAACTGAAACTTGTACTTGTGAACAAATTTCTTGCGGCAAAACTTGTTCAACTATTTGCTGATGATCAATGGATGAAGAAGATGAATCAAAATATACTTTGTTTGCAAGATCCTTATTTGGGAGCTTAACTCCAAACATAACAGCCAACTTGTGCACATCTTCATGTATATATTCTATTGATGTGTGGAGCGAATTCATTGATACTTGGAGTGAATCTAGCTACGAATCATGTGCTTCAATTCTATCACTTAATTTAGCATTGGTAACCATCTTGATTGGAGTTGGGTTTTAAGAAATTTTTGAAAATTCTGAATTCAAAATGTAATTTCAGCAAATTCTGGAGCAAAACTATAATTTTAAAAACTTTTGGGTAGAAACGCAATTTTAGAAATTTTAAGCGTCAAATCTGTAATTTCAAAAATTTTAGGGGACAAACTTAGAATTTTGGCCAAAGTTTAATTTTTGAAATTTAGGGGGTGAAAGTTTAATTCCGTGGCTTTGGGTATATTGGGTATTGTGTTAGCGGAGTTGTGGGTATTTTCTACGAGGTTTTTTTGGAAAGGGGCTAAAACTAGAGGATAATAGACGGATCTCAAGAAACACAACCACAATCGATAATGATCGATGGGCTCTCATACCAAACTGATATAGGATGAGAATGATTAGAAATCACAGAATAGAAAGAGAAAAAGAAAGAAGAGGGGGTGGAAGGGGTTTATCTCATCCTCGCAAGGAATCATTGAAGAAATACACAAATTCTCCACGGAGAATCACTTTTTATTATATCACTCTCTCTAATGAAAATAGTTGAGATTATACCATTATTTATAGGCCAAGTTGCCTAATAAAATAAAAACTATTCTCCTACTAAAATTCTAAAAGAGTTTCATAATCAAACTCTCAAATCCTTATCCTACTAAAACTCTATAATAATTTTATTCAACCTCTAATTAATACTCCTAGTCAAATCAATATTTCATAAATGATAAAATAAAACTAAAACAAATAATAAAATTCAATCCTTAAATTTAAGCTCATCCAATCCCTTTTCGATTTCTATCAGTTAGAGTATTATATTATATTTAGTTTAAGGGTAGTTTAGTGATTTGATTTATTCTGTTTTGTATTATATAACGGCTTCTATTCCAAATCTTTGTGATTAATGTCAAGCAGACTATGGAGGCATAATAATATTTCTTCTGTCTTTTTCTTCTCTCTTCCTTCTCTTGTATCGATATTAACAGTTATATCTTTTGCCTAAGGGGTCTTATATCCTTTTCCTGAACTGAGTGGGCTTTAGTGTGTACGTGTAATCCCTTAAAACATTTTATGTAGCGCAGGATTACATGGCAAAAGTTAAGCTTTAGAGGCGGAGAAGCCTGTTCTTGTAGAGGCTATTGTTTATTGGTACTAGACTTGACCCCAATCATCTTTGCAAAGTTGCCAAACTTCATAATTTTTTTCTTGTTCCTTTTACAGTTTTTGTTGGTTTGAGGTTTGTGCACAACAGAAACTACTTTATTAATTTCTGAAGTTTGGGTTTGTAGTGATTGATTTGTAAGACACAATGCAACAAATTTTCTAAGCATGTATCTTGTACCACTGGGTGAATCAAAACAGTAATGCAGTTTTACTTATGCTTTATTTCCAGATTACTTATGGAGACTGTAAAGCAATCTCAAGATGTTTGGGGTAGTTCAACGGACTGGACTGAAGTTGAGGTGTACATTGCTTTAGTTCATTGAATAGCTCATATGTTTATAATTATGTTCCCATGTGATAACCTATCAAATGATTATTTGGAATGATCCTGTGTTGAGAAAGTTACTATCATTTTGAAAAATGGTTGATTTTCATTCACCTATTTATTTGCTTGTTTCTCTGCTTGTGCTCGTTTTGAAAATTGAAATAAGATGGGTTTTCAACAAATAATACTTTGCCCAGAATCGTTTAGTTTTTAGAGTAAATATTTAAAGCTCTTAATGGCATCGATCCATTTTAAACTGTTGTAACCCATTTGTTGTTTTAATTGCTTGATTGAGAAAGAATTAATGCCTAATGTATTTTATTCGAAGGACTATGTAGTTACTAGTTCTTATATTTCAGATTTTTGAATATTGAATTCTAATGAATTTCATTTTGAAGCTGGTGACTATGAGTTGGAATGTAATTTTAAAGGAAATGATGTTGCATTTATGGACATGCTATCTGGTCTGCTGACAAAGTGTTGGAGATCGTAGCCTCGATCTGGTACAAGCTCTTTGAAGGAGCTTGTACAAAAATTTCATCTGGTTGCTAGTAACAAGCTAACAATTGACTTATAAATCAAGAAAAAATGTAGTTACATAATTTTATACAGCCGGCAATTTGGTTGCCCCCCAAAACTACATTTAACTATTTGCTAAAAGGACTGTCGTATATACTATCTCAGGGAGCATGGGTATTGAAACCAAGACACTCAAAACCAAGGTCAATTGTACATTTCATTGGTGGTATATTTGTTGGGGCTGCACCTCAGCTTACCTACCGCTTGTTTCTAGAGCGCCTTTCAGACAAGTGAGTGGGTTTATACAAATAATTACTTTCAGTCGATCTCTAGCTGTCTATTATTCCATTACATCATGTTCTTGGCATTGTTGATTATTGTTAGAGCTAGTTCCACCTCCGTATAATAGTTCGTTTGAAACTAGTAAATGAACCTTATGGGCATCACACTCATTGCTAATTGGTTAAGTTGGATACTTTAACATGGTATTGGAACTGGGTTTTTGGAGGTTTTGGGCAATACTCTTAGTTTCTATTTCATTAATTTGGTACTGGCCCCCTACATTTCTGCCATAATTGCACCTTGTTAGGTCTTTCTGACTCTTATGTCTAACTTCGAGTTGAATGCATGTGCAATTGGGTTTCACAAGTGCATTTGGAGTGTTAGAGATTGTTCCATATTAGTAAAATAGGGCCTCTCAAACTATATATTAACCTTGTGAGCTTCTCCATTTATGGTCAATTAATTTCGAATTGAATGCTATAACAGTTATCTCATCTGATATATCTGGAGCACATGCCTTTCTCTCTCCATTTGAAGGCCCTATTTTTTTTGTGTCATGTGCCTATTGCATGTTTGATGGTAAGCTGAAACCTTCCAACTGGGTGGAATCCTTTAGGTCGAGTTCATTTTATTGTTCCTTAAGATTAGAAGTTGGATTTGAATTTTTATTGTATGTTTTTCACTCATTAAAAAAAAAAAAACCTGTCCCTTTTGTTATCATTTTTGTAGACAAGATGGATCCTAGTAAGCATTGCCTTTAGTTAAGATTATAGAAACGGTATTAGGGTTTGAGAGAAAAGAAGAGGCAAGAAGGAAAGAGACGAAGAAAGAAAATAATATGTTGTGTAGACAGTGTTGCCATACACTTTCTTATTTATAGTAAATTGACATTATGAGCAATTAAATTATTACCCTACACTATTAATAATCTAAAATAAGAACTCTTACACTCCTCCTCAATTTGGAGCATATAGATAAAAAATGTCAATTTGGAGCATATAGATAAAAAATGTCTAACTTAGAATAAAATATTATTGAAGGCAGATCAAGCTAATGGTTTGGTAAGGATGTCAGACAATTGATCACTAGACTTGATATATGGTGTAATAGTCTTGTTATGCATCAAGAAATCTCGAATAAAATGACAATTCACTTCAATGTGTTTAGTCATTTCGTAGAATACCAAATTACTTGCAATTAAAATAGATGCTTGGTTGTCACAATACATCTCTGTAGGAGAGAGCACGTTGATACCCATATCATGAAGTAGTGAAGGAACCCATAACATCTCACCTGTAATATGAGCTATGGCCCAATATTATCCTCTGTACTCGAACGAGCAACCATATTCTTCTTTTTGCTACACCAATTAAGAAGATGATCACAAATATACAATAACCTAAAGTAGATCACCTATAAGTACGACTACCTACCCGGTTAACATTAGAAAATCTAATAATAATCATGGAGGATGACGGATGATATAATAATCATTTACTTGGTGCTCTTTTCATATACCCAAAAATATGAAAAATGGCCTCCCAATGAGGCTTACGAGGAGATGTATGAACTGACTCACTACACCAGTAACATAGGACGTGTAACTGTAAGGTAAATTAGCTTACCAACCAACCTTTGATAACACCCCTACATCATCAAACACTTCACTACCTGCATTCAACTTAACAGTCGAGTTCATGTGAGTGTCAACTGGATGTGCACCAAGAGTAATAGTTTTCGACAATAAATCCAATACATACTTTTGTTGGCACAAGCTGATACCTTCTTTTGACTGAGCAACTTAAATTCCAAATAAATACCGAAGAAGATTGGGAAAAACTTTGTTAAAAACTCTTTTTACATTTGATCCTAAGTAGAAATACCGAAGAAGATTGGAAAAAGTTTTGTTAAAACCTCTTTTTGCATTTGAGTGAATTTAGTCAAGCCTTTGCCTTGTCTTTATGTGAGAAAGGAAACAATTTCATATGGGCCATCTCTTTTCATTTGTTTTGTTCCAAGAATGTTCTAACTATTTCCTCAAACTCCGTAAGGCGGTGATAGCAATTTTCACTTGCCACACCATGAAATTCAGAGAGTAATTGGAGCATCCCTAGTTTGACAATAAATTGATATGATTGCACAGGAAGCACAATACATGATGGTGTGGAAGAACGGGTAGGTGGGAGATAATCTTTCATAGTTCGACTGTGTAGAACTTCTAGAAGATTATTCCTAGCGTTTCCCAAGTTAAGTGCATTATTTGGATTATTATTCCCCTAATTAGTAGGGTTAGCATTATGTTTCCATCAGCCATATCTAAGAAAGGTCTTTGGTAAAATCTAACAAGTCTAATATTTTGGTCCGTTCTCCACATGCAAAACTAAAAACTCTAAAAATAAGAAAACAACAAAAAGTAAGAAATTAGATACATCGAACACACTTGAGCTCGTGATGAAAATCACAAGACCTACTTGTGTACCTCTGATTCACCTTTGATAAACCCTCAAAGTCCTCGAGAACGGTGCCAAAAATACTTGCCCTCAAATGGGTAGATTTTCACGTAGCTCCCAAGCGTTAGAGAAATTATTGTGTAGTAACTTAGAACAAAATTCTAAGGTCGTCTACTCAGGGAAATCTTTGGTAACCAAAGATGGTTAAAGAAAATAAAAGTAAAAAATTCTTTGAAGCTGAGAATTTTTGGTAGCTAACTAAACTAAGAGAATGAATCGGATAATCTTCGGATTTTATCTTATTTATGAACATAAATTCATACTCTAAATTTATAACTCATCCAAGTTCATAATCAAACTCCCTCAGACAGATCATATTCAATAAAAATCTTAATTAGTAAATATAGTGATTTTAATGGCAAATATATTGATGAACCCAAATGAATTTTAAAATGGGCAATACCATTTGAGTTATCACCGGTATGAGAATGTCATTAACATACACAATATGGATAATAACACCCGTGAAAGAACGACGAATAAAAATTGAATGGTCTAAAGTAGAACGCTGAATCATACTGAAGAACAACAGTACTGATCAAACCAAACACATGGTGATTGCTTTAGACGGTATAGTGCTTTTTTTAGATGACACACTAACTATTTCTTTTCAGATACAACATAACTTGGTGGTTGTACCATATATATCTCCTCTTGCGGGTCTCCATGTAAAAAGATATTTTTGATGTTCAGCTAATACAGAGGCCAATCACAACTCACGGTAGTTAAAATAATAAATCTAATAAAGTTAAGCCGTGTAACATGAGAAAAAGTCTCATAGTAATCTACGCCATATGTTTGAGTATAGCCTTTGGTAACCAGACGAGTTGAATCATCAAGATGATACTTCTTGCGTAGAGCCATGACAACCAACAGGTTGTTTACCCGAAGGAAGAAAAGTAAGGTCCCATGTATGATTCACATTAAAGGTTTTTATTTCCTTTTCCATAGTCAGTTTTCAACCAATTGATGTCAGTATCTGTTGCAAAGAATTGAGAACAAATACCAAAGATAGATTCAATGTAAAAAAACGAAAGGATGGTGAAAGTTGAAGAGAAACAAAATTAGAAATGGTATGCTTTATACAATTACGAGTACCTTTCCTCAATGCAATAAGCAAATATAAAGATGATGCAAGGGAGGAGGATTCGGGGAGGCAAAAGATACAAAGTCTGGCACAATATGCAACAATGACTCCCCTTGACTTGGAAAGACTAAATCTAACACAGAAAAAAAGGAAGATGACCAAAAAAGATGACATCAATAATGACATAATATCCATAACCTTTCTCAATACAAGAATATCCCAAAAGGACACTTAACTGAACAAGGTAAAAATTTATCCCTATCTAAACCAAAGAGATGACCAAATACTAGATAACCAAAGACATAAGGAGTGAGACCCAATGGTGGCTTATCTAAATTAATGAAAAAAGAGATTTATTGTTCAAAATGGGTCGAGGCATGTGATTAATTAGGTAAGCTGAAGTAAGAGCAACATCAACCTAATATGATTCTGTTACATGCATATTAAACATCAAGGTATGGGCCACATAAGTCTGATGTACTAGTGAGCCCAAGGTATTAGCAGAGGCTTGAGTAGCACATTCTGGTCTCCTATACTTATCCCAACAAAAATGCTCAAGATGTCTTATCCTGCCACAAGTACACTTCCATACACGATGAGAATCACGACCAAATTGACCACCATGTCTATCACGGCCAGTACCTTGACCACCACGATTGGCACCGTAGGGTGGACCACATCCACCACCACGATTATTACCATAACCACCATTCAAGTTGTCCATTAGGAAAAACCATGGTCAACTATACTACTATAGGACCAATAGACTACAAACAACATGGTTCAAAATCGCGGTATCGGTTATCAACTTGGAGGGCACAGATACACATCGGCCGATACGCTCCAAACGCTAGATAGAAGCTCTAAAAAAATTTGAAAAAATCATAAAAAAAAATCTGAAAAATATAAACATCATTCATGTCTCATATGCCCACAATAAATCCAAAAACACATTAAACATAATTAAAATAAAACATAAGGGCGTTTTCAAAAATATTGATTATTATCAATATTCAACTTATTGAAATTGAAATATTGATATATCTAATTATTTCAATAAATGATACAATAGAACATAAATTTTAATTATAAAATTTAAAATATTTGATATTCTATCTTTGATTGAAGTATTTTTGGTCTAAGTATAACATTTTAAACTTAAGATGTCTAAGTAATATATGTTTACAAACTTCAAGGGGTCTGAATATAATTTATTAATAAATATATTTACAGCAATGTACAATTTTAGGGGTTTGTGTGTAATATTTTAAATGTTAGATGTCTAAATGATTAAGTGACAAATTTCAGGGGGTGTGGGTGTAATTATCCCAAAAACAATTGAGTAACCGACAACCCAGAGTCTTTAAAAGACTCTGTTTGAGACTGGGTCCTTCAGAGTTCAGATGTAGTGTATCGATCGAAAGAGAAAGAGAGAGAGATTCATAGAAGAATTTGAGAATGGATTTGAAGAACCCATCGGCGATAACTAGAAGACGGCTAGGGTTGCAAGTTGGTCTTCAACGATTCTACTTCTCAATCTATCGCTCGTGACTGGTTAGCAGTAAAGAAGATCAAAAAAAAAAAAAATAGAAGAAGAAGAAGAAGAAGAAGAAGAAGCGGTATGAGGATTTCTCTGATCTGTATTCAATTCTACAGGTATGTCATACAAATGCTTACAATCTTTGTGACAATGGGCATTTGATTTTCGGACTAGTTGAGGGCTTTTAACTTTTTACAGATGTGGGTCTTGAAGTTCTTCATTTTTTTCTTTTTTATTTTGGATTTTTGCTATTTATTCGAGATTTTGGGGATTTTCCACAAGATTCGATCATACCAGACCGATGCCCCTGTGAATCGTTCGATTCATACCGAGTTGCTCTGATTTGTGCTGATACATTCGAGTCTGACCGAGATATCCCTGAGTTAAGTGAAAATCCGGATTTTTGTATAACGTGTATCGATATCGGATCGGTAGGGGCCGAGTTATATCGAACTTGGCCGATACTTTGAATCATGACAAACAATCCTCAATTACACAAACAACAACATGAGGCCAAGGAATTTGCCCCAACGGTCCAAATGGACTTCAATATACAAAATATAACACCCCCACCCAACCGGACCACAAAAACACCACAACAAACAACAATCCAGAGGCTAAGAAGCAGCTAGAGTACACAGGCCAAGCCAAAACAACACTGGATGATCTAGAGTGGATCTAGTGCAAACTAGATTAGATCAACACACCTAAGCCAAATCCGGAGCAGAGCAACATACCTAAGCCAAAAAAGATGTCAATCACACAAAGTGGGAGCCAATCGAGCACAGTCAAAGGCCAAACTGCAGCCAAACAGCGGCCAAACAGTGCAGCCAACACTAAACGGCTCAGAAAACACCTCCAAATGAGCCAATTAGGGCTGGGCAGCTTTGGAGGCTACCCCTTTGTCCAAATTGGCACCCAAAGTACTAGATCCAAGGAACAAGCCAACCTAAAAAGTCCCAAAACAGAAGATGTATAAATTATCCCTTATTTTTTTCAAAAATTATTCAAAAAATAGGAAAACCAACTCAGATGACTTCAAAAAAAATACACAAACATCACCATAATACTCCCCATGAAAAATTGATGACAGAGGTAGGTTTCAACGTCCAGAAGTTGCTAATTTCAGCCACTTACGAATGATGTCAGCAACTGTGAAGATCCCCAAAAACGTTGTCCAATGTTTTTCAATGTTGTATAATGTTGAATTGATGCTCTGATACCAAGTTAAGATTATAGAAACAGTATTAGGGTTTGAGAGAAAGGAGAAAAGAGAAGAGGCAAAAAGGAAAGAGACGAAGAAAGACAATAATCTGTTGTGTAAGCAATGTTATCCTACACTCTCTTATTTATAATAAACTGACATTATGAGCAATTACATTATTACCTTACACTACTAATAATCTGAAATAAGAACTCTTAACACCTTCTTTGCCTTTTATGTTATGATTTTTTTTAGTATTGTCTATTCTATCCCAAGCATTATTAAATATTGGTTGACTTTTCTTTACTTGGTGATCTAGGGGTATATTGGTGATTGCAACACCTTATGCTAGTGGATTTGATCACTTCTTCATTGCAGATGAAGTGCAGTTTAAATTTGATAGGTGTCTTCGCGTTCTACAAGAAACAGTGAGTTTATAGTTGGTTCACATAACTTCTACTTTTCTTATGTAAGTCATGTTTTTCATACAAGTTGCCTAATTACAAAGGTACAAGATCTTCCAACTTTTGGCATTGGGCACTCTCTGGGATCTGTCATTCACCTCTTAATCGGTATTACAAGATCACTTTCTTTTGAATATCTTGAAGAGGTGTAACAGGTTTAACTTGCACCACTTAGTTAAAATGCTGATTTTATTGTTGATCAGGCTCTAGGTATGCTGTTCAACGAAATGGGAATATATTGATGGCATTCAACAACAAGGTACTTAGACCGTCTAATTTCTGATTTTTCCATGGCTATACTGGTAGAAATCACCTTGAAGTTTCGATAAAAAAGTTGGTGTAACAATGGTGGAAATTTAACTGCAGGATTTAGGAAGATGCACGTGAGAGGTCGTGATATTACTGGTTTATCTAGGAAATCATGTCAAAAGATGATGAAAATAAGTAGAAACATGAAGCCAGGCTGAGAATATTTTACTTTAGGCACCATCCCTTGAGGGTGAAGAGGGAAGGAACACAATAACCACACATCTACAGCACAAAGCTACTGAAGAGGCTAGAGAATGTTTGACAATGTGCCAATTTTGTTTATTCCTATCAAGACGTGTTAGATATTAACTTTCCCATAAATGCCATTATTAAATGAGCCTCATCAATGTGTATCAAGCTTTTACATACATAATTAGGTGTTGAAGGGCACCATCTCTGCACTTATGTATTCAAAGATCTAGTTAACTCTCCCTTTTTTTATTCATTTAAGCATTGAAAAAGAAAAATTACTTATTGCTTCCTAAATTTTCAGGAAGCCAGCCTGGCCATCTCATTGTTCTCACCTGTTCTTGTCCCTATGGCCCAAAACATTGGACCATTTCTAGCACAGATCACATCATCACCAACCATCCGTCTTGGGGTGAGATTCTAAAATACCAAGTATTATGATGCTTTACTTCTGTTGAAGAATGTTACTGTAAGTAAGCATTTTCATAGACAAATATTGTTTTCATAAGTGGACCTCTGCATATGAACCAGATTTAATTAATTGTTTTAACGTTGTATGCTTTACATGTAGCTGCCTGTTAAATACAGAACATATAAGAGGACTGTATGAGGTGTATTAATAATAATATGCCCCTTTCCCAAAAAAAGTAAGTAAATAAATTCATTTGTCTTCCGCTGCAATTGGGGCTTAAAGTTATACATTTCCTTTGCACTGAATTTTGTCATCACCTTTTTTTTTTTTTGAACAATTCATGTTGAGATAGCTACTTAATAACATCTGATGCCTTACACTATGTTTGATAGAGAGAGGAGAGAGGAGAGATGGAAGAAAGGAATAGGGCAAAGGGAAAAGAAAGGCAAGGAGATCATCAATCGTCTGATTGAGAGGAAATATGGGTGGAGAACCTCTCCCTCCAGGCTTGTCACTATTGGAACAGAAATCTCAAGAATTATTGACAGCACTTATGTATCGAATACAAAAAATTTTCCTTTAATACCCTACAATGCGAAATTAGGGTTTACCTTTGAGATTGCTCTGGATTGATCTCGTCTTAGCACGAACGCAGAAACTAAAGACAGATGCAAAAAGCAGCTCATTAAACCTCACGATCTTTTGTCTTATATCCCCCAACGCCAAAAATCCGGATGTAGTGTGAGCTACAAGAATCTCTGAATTTTTGCTCTTTTTCAGCCTTACTTAAAACGTGAGTAATGAATTGATGTTGATTTAGAGAGCCTAGACGTCTATATATAGGCTACAAGATAGAAACTTTAAGGAGAAATAAGAGTCGAATTTCTAATGGACCTAGAATTTTTATGTTCAACCCAGAACAAACATTCTACAGTCTATTAATAATAAGTTAGTCCACAAAAAACTTATTATTGATCTCGTGAGCCTTATTTTAAAATTATGTTTCAAGTTCCTTATATGCTTAATAATCTCCGAATGTTTAAGATCGTAGATGTCTATCAATTAAATAAATTAATGACAATTATATTTAATTGACTTTTTTTATTTCTTAAGACCTTACCACTCAATTTATTTGTCATGTCGGATAATTAAATTCACCTACAAGGTTTGACATGAACAAAACTTATGAGTTTTCTCTAGAGCACATCATCAACTCATTTAAATATCAAGACGTGGTTTCCTTTAATAATTAATTTTTGCCATAGAAATAATATCGTCTCTTAATTAACCGAGCTTATTGACCTAATATGAATTTCACTCATTCATGAATTAAAGTAACAAATATTATATGCACGTGGCAATTAAATATTTCGGCATTAAGAGTATAAGCAATCGTAATAATCACGATGTATTTATTATCTTATTCAATCGGTGAAAGATAATAACCTCAACATTAGTCTGTTCAATACACAAAGTGTACTAGTGTAATAATCCGAGACATGAAACAGTCTCTTAAAGTCAAAACAAACTATGCCAAAATATTACACTACGATCAAACTGATGATGTATCGAATTTCATCTAAGATTGTGAACCTATACTCATATTATACAAGAATCCAATAATCTGATCTTCTGTACATAAGCTAAACTCTACACATCAGATTATCTACAATATAAAATATAAGACGCACATGCATACCATAATGCAAATAGTTTGCCCATATAGATTCTCAATAAAATGGAAAAACAAACAAACTCTTATTAATTAATAAAATGAGTTTCACTACAAAAAGTAAACTATTAGTGTACAACTCTATTAGTTATAACCTATTTGTCTGATGGTAGAATTTCGAGGCCAAGGGATACTATCCTCCGGTTGGTAGGGATCATCATTCCTATAGTTATATTTGGATTTGAGGCTGTCTGCCTCTTTTCCCAAACAATGTAAAATTGATGTTCTTAAAATCATTAACAACGTAATTGTAAAACTCGAAAAAATTTGAATTTTTATGAAAAATGACAAAACTGTAATCAATTGCTACAGCACGGGTTAAAAATTCAAAATTTTCTAAAACTCGAATGATGAAACGGACCTCATCGTTGGATCGTGTCGCAAAATCTAGTTATCCAATAATTTTTGTTGAATTTTGAGACAACCAAATTTATTTTGTTTTACGGTGTGATCAGACGTCGCTTGATTAAAATAAATGAGATCGAGTTTTAATTGTAAAACGCAAAAAATAATTTAAAGTTGGTTCAAATAAAATGTGTTGAACATGAAACGAGACGATATTTAATTGATTTGGGACAAAATCGGATCAAGAAAAGATGGGATGTGCGCAACAAGGGCCAAGTATTAAGGGGTATAAATAGGGGAGAAAATTAAATTTTCTCCTCATTTTACACCAGAATTTTCGGGAGATAGGAAGAAGAGAAAGAAATGAGGGTTTCTTCCATCTTCTTCCTGCGATCTAGGGCCAACTGTTTGTCGGATTGCTTCGGGCTAAGAATAAAAGTTATTTTACGCGACGAGAGCTACTACTACGTACCAAAAATCACTTGTTTTGACCAAGTCTCAAGAACGAGATTTTTGGAATTCAAGGTTTAGAGTTAGAATTGGGTATTTTGAAGCTTCTTCTACGTATCTTACTTTTCAAGAGGTAGGATTTTTCTCCTAGTTACGTTTATTTCCAACCTAGGGTTTATGTATGAAATAGGTAGCTTGATTAGAGATGCAATCTCTTGTTTTAATATACTCATAGTGTAACTAGATTATGAGAAATGGTATAAGAATGCATAAAACTAATTTTAAATGAATTGAGTTTGTTGAGGATTGCTCATTAGGTGATTTAATGAGAATGTGATAAATTGGACATGATTATATCTTTACATGATTTTGTGCCTTTTGGGTATTTGATAAAATGCTTATGATTGATTAAGTATATTATTTGAATGAAATTGATATAACTTGCTTTGTGATGATTTTAGAATGTAATTATATGATTGATGATATAAATTACATTGAGGAATTGACATTGTTCACAATGTGTTTATGACATGTTGAACATGATGTTGAAATTACAATTAAAAATTTGGATGCATAGAGATATGACATATAATTGTTCATTACATTGCATATGTATGGGTAGCATTACATTCGTGGGCATTTGACATGGGTTTGAGGGGGTGTGTATCTTTTTGGATCAAACACCATTCTTGGTGGTTGAGGCGTGAACTTAGGAAGGTTGGACCTAGGTTTGACTGAGTTGCACGGGTTGCATGAAAAACTTGTGTCAAGTATAGTAAGAAAGGCTAGACTCTATTTCGGGTGCGAAATCCGGTTATTGGTTTATACACTTTCGATGGTGAAAGTCCAAAAAAGTATCGATGTGAGCGGAATCGGAGGTGGGATACCAAAATTCGTGTCAGTGTGGTGGACCGATGGTGTGAGTCCCAGAAATCACCTACCCAACAATGGCACATGATGCATTTTATAAAATAGACATTGCAGTGTTATTTAAGGCGTAAAACGAATCGAAGCGAACCGGTCTCTTGAGAGCCTAGGCGAGAAGCGAGCGCTTTATCCAAGTAAAGCGAATAATATAAAAAATAAGCAAATATTTTAATTTGATACTTTGATTACTCCTAAATATTTAAGTTTTAACTTTACAAATACAAAATATTTAAATGCAATCAAAAGAATAAATATCAACATATTTTAAATAGACAAGATATTAAATATTGAACATTATTACATTCTAAAAATAATCAATTGATATAATCACGTCATCTAAATGTAAAGCTAGCAAATGTGATTTCAACTTACACTATTATTAATTAATATCACCACTAAACAGGGCACTTAAAAATTGATTAATCAAATAGAGCATATAGTAAATTTATTAATCAATTTGATTGACCAAACAAATTGATTAACAAGAACATTTACATCAAAACAAAGGATTCAATATCATCTAATCATAATAAAACAAATTATCATATGATATTGTTAGATGAATCAATCAAATTATATATATATATATATATATATATATATAACATCATCTTTATCTCTAATTTGGTTAATGCTAAGGAAGAAGAAGAAGGATTTTGGGAGGGGGTGTAGGAGGAGAAAATAAAAAAATTGTCAGGCATTTGTTTTTTTGGCCTCGTTTGCTTATTCACTTTGTCGTCTAGGCTCACTTTTTTCTCGCTTTACTTAACCTTGCTTCGCGTTAACCTCGCTTTGTCTGGGATGTTCAAGGTGACCAAGGCTCGCTTCGCTTCTCGTCTAGGCTCGCTTTTTACAACACTGAGTCATTGGATGTGTAACATCAATGACCAGAGCTTGAAATGTCCGAATACATACGCATGACATTGCATGAGTTTTGAAAGCCGGTGAAGGCTCGGGTTGTATTGCATGTGTGAGTCTTACCTCATAATATGACACAATATTCTGACATTCATTTCTTAAAGTTGTATGTTATTGGATGAATACTTGTTTGATTGTTGAATGGTATGTGAAAATTTCATATGCATTTGGGTTGAGAGGTTGTCTTTTTAGGAGATACCCTATTGAGCATGACTCACTCTTTATGAGAACAATAGTTCATGTGTGGGACAACCACCGGTGGACGGTTCTCATTTGGGCTCTTGTTCATGAAGAAAACCGAGTTATGACTTTAAATTACATTTTTATAAAACAATCGTGTAGTTGATTTTGGACTTGTAATATTGTATGAAAGATTGTGTAATGAACTCATATGAATTATATTTTGTGTAAAATTAGATGTTATATGAGTTTGAGTAAATGTTGTATGTAATTGGGTGAGTTGAAATTGAAACACAATTGAATTATGGAAATATTGGGCCCAACTACCAGTAGCACGTTGATTAGCTACCGGTAGCACGATTCTAGTGGGCTTACATACCAGTAGCAAGTCTTGAGGTACAGGTAACTCGCTGGTAGTGGGCAGCAACTGGTAACTAGGTTCACAACTACTGGTAGCTCGCTAGCAGAGGGCTCAGCTACTGGTACGAAGTACACGAGCTATTGATAGCTCCTCTAAAATTTTCAGAGATTTGAAATAATTTTGCCATGTCTTTGGGCCTTGAGCCCTTTTGTTCAAAGGATGTAATGGAGTAATATTGATGGCAAATTGATGGATATTGGACCTTGGAATGATTGTATGATGATGTGGAGTCGGGTTATGCGACATGTACGGATACTTCTACGGGTTGATGGGTGATCAACGAGTTGAGAAAGGACCCCTAGATTCTGGGACGTCACAGTAATGGTAAAATCACATGAAATCCCTTCATTCCGTCCTTTCTGCCAAACACAACAAGGAAAAGGATCCTACTTATCTTTAAAAAGAGAGTGGGCAATGCTCCTTTCTTTCTTTATTGTTTCCTCTTCCATCACTTCCCTCTTTCGTTCCTTCTTATTTCCCTTCCATTTTACCTAGTAATGTATTACTTAGTAGAGTATTGGTGTAGAGTTGCCTCATTCCATACGAAAGCATTGAGGAATCTTTGGTGGTTTTGAGGGACAATGCATGCTATCTTTTTCAGGGTTTAAGTGGTTAACTCTTACCTAAGTGTTTTAACTCTTAGTTTTGCATCACCACCAATAGTTTTAGCTCAAATAATGTACTTTGCAGGTTGCATTTGGGACATAGCTAAATGTGGGGTCGAGGCTCTGATTCTTCTCGGTGGCCAAAGAATGAACAACAACGAAACACACACACATTACACTAATACACCAAAAAATACACACATGTACACTAATACACAAAAAAAAACACTCACACACTAATAATACATCAAAACACACACACATATTAGTACACCAAAACATACACGCAGACGCATACACACACTAATACACAAAAATACATTATTCCACCAAAACACAGACACACTAGTACGCCAAAACACACACTAATACACCAAAAAATACACATATTAGCACATCAAAACACACTTACAAATATACTAAAATACAAACAAACTAATATACCAAAAAAATACACACACAGTAGTACACCAATAAACGCACACATTAGTACACCAAAACAAACACTCACCGGACCCAACCTCAAACTCAACTCTAGACCCGACCCCGACCTTGGAACCGACCCTAACCCTTACCTTGACCTGCACTCCCCCTCGACCCAACCCCATAAGCAAACCACCTTGACCTCTGACTCGACCCCAGAAATTGGACCTGTAGCTGAATCCCAACCCCGACCCAACTCCAACTCTGTCACGAGGTACGTGCATGTGTGTGTGTTTTGGTGTATTAAAATGTGTGTATATTAAGAGTTTTAATTATTTTATTTGGTGCCCTAGTATGTGTTTATATTAAGAGTTTTAATTATTTTATGGGTTAATGGTTTTAACCCAATGATCCAACCCATTATAACCCGTTTATTAAACAGGTTAAAAACGGATTTGATTTGTTTTGCACCCAACCCATTTTGAACCAGCCCATAACCAACCCAACCCGCCGATTTGACACCTCTATTTCTTACTAATGTTTACTACAACCATTTTCTCCTTTGATATTAATTTTTTATTACTCCATGTTATTGACTAATTTCACCGTGGATAATTCTTACATAGTAAGCTCTGTTTCCGATTCCCAATCTATTCTATAGTGAGACCTACCTCTACAAGTCTACCAATGACAGCTGTGTTTTTCTAGGAAGCTCTATCCTTTTATTTTCTTTTTACAGCTATCTCCTGTTTGTATACTTAGATTTGGCAGTATAAACCATATTTCCCTAAACTTTAGAAAAAGCTTGGATCTTGTTGCTTGACGACCACTCTGCATTTTTCCATTGTACTTTTTAAGTAAGCTGAGGGTGCATTTCCTTTCTAATGTTAAAGAAATTGCATCAAATTGGACATGCTCAGATGGTAAGTAAATACAATGATGGACTGAGGTAGATGTTCAGTATATTGTGTAGACATTGTGGCGTCCTTACACTTACAATTATTCATATGCCCTGCAATTCATCATCCCCCCCCTCCAAAAAAAAACCCACCTAAGAGAGAGAGAGACATATATGGGTGTGCTTATGTTTCTCGAACAAATTATTGTAGAAGTAATATAGTTTCACATGCTTCGAGTTACACGGTGGTTTCCAGTTTTCAGTTGGGAAAGTTTAATGATTTTTAAACCCCTTTTTAAACAAGGTCTGCAAATGCAATCCTAGAAGTTCATTAAGGAAGGTTCATAAAAAATGCATCAACTTATTGTTAGGATCCTAAATTCCATTAAAATCGAACTAAAATCTTTTGTCATACCCTAAAGGCTAATAGACCTGAGACTCCCATAAAATTGTCACGCCCTTCAGCCACATAAGGTGCAATGTACTCACATGACTAGAATACATCTTGCCTATCCAAAAGGAAGAAAAGTATTCATGTTCTTTCCAGGGATATTCATTTGCGGATCTTTTCAATCTTCTTTCTAAACCAAGGCATTTACTCCTCCTTAATCTCTCAAAATTCTAATCTCCATACTCTCTTGATTTTTGGTAGGAAACATTCTACTCTCACCCTCTTCATTAACTTGGGAAACATTTAGTCTACTGAATATATCCTCAGACTTCGTTTGCTGAGTGATGTGCTTAGGTTAATTTTATAGCTAATGGAGGATCTAGCTTTAGTAGTTTACTTAAAGATGAGTTAGGAGTTTAAGTCTACAAGTAGATGAATTCAGATATTAAGCATCACCCATTATTCTTTTGTACAGAGTAGTCGAACTACTGTTCATCCTTATCCTGATTATCCTTCAAGGGCGAGTGTTGGGATTGCAATCCTTGTGTCCACAGTTTTAGTGCATCTATAAAGACGGTAAAACTAGAAGAAAATTGACAAGTTATTCTAAGATCAAGTAAACATGTAGCTTTCAATAGTGTAGAACACATTATGTTTCTCATTGTGGTTCACCTTCATATTTTTTTTGGCCTATATCTTGCGAGTTATTGTAGTTTGAGATCACGAACAAAGTGGTAGTCAGCTTTTATGTGTTTAGAGCAGGCATGGAACACATGATTGGCTGCCCAGTGTGTAGCGCTAGCATTATCATGGGATAAATTTATAGCGAAATGGGACTGCTAGATCGCATAGCAAGAAAGAGTTAGATTATGAAGAATTAGGGTTATGAGATAGAGAAAAGAAGAGTAAGAGAAAGAGAGACAAGATTATGAAGAGACTAGTGTGTATTAGGGTTACAAAGCTACCTCCAAATATATATATAGTCACAGAAGTACCAAAAATTCCCTTAATGGTTACATCCTAATATAACATAACATAACATAATACTTCCCATCAAGCTGATGCATGGGTGTCTCTCATGCGCAACTTGCAAATCATAGGATGAAAAAGCTTGCGTCTAAGTCCCTTTGTAAAAATATCAGCCAACTAATCTTCTTATCTCACAAATGGTATGCAAATATTCAGCTTCTAATTGATGAATTGTCGATCAATCTCAACATGTTTAGTTCTATCATGTTGAATTGGATTGTGTGCAATGTTGATAGTTACCTTATTATCATAGTATAGTCTCATAGGCCCATAACAACGAATTCCACGCTCAGTCTGTAGGGTTTGGAGCCACATAAGCTCACAAACTCTATGAACCATTACTCTGTATTCAACTTCTACACTAGACCTTGTTACCACTGCTTACTTTTTACTTTGTCATGTGACAATAATTCCTCCTATCAAAGTACAATAGCCTAAAGTGGACCTTCTCACATCTACTAAACCTGTCCAGTGTGCATCTGTGAATGCTTCTAGTTTCAAGTGACCATTATTAGAGAACAAGATCTTTTTTTCAGGAGCTGATTTGAGATATCTCAGAATACGATGAACAACTTCAAGATAAGGGACTCGAGGATCATGCATGGATTAACTTACAATCCTCACTGCATAAGTAATATCGGGCCGAGTATGAGAAAGATATATCAATCTCCCTACTAATCTCTAGTATTTTTCTTTATCCACAACAACACCACTTCCCTGTCGATGGTTGACTTCAATTGGAAAATCTGTAGGTCTACATCTCAATATACCAGTTTTTTCAAGTAGGTCAAGTACATATTTTCTTTGGGAGATAAAAATGTCTTTGTCTGATTTGACAACTTCAATCCGAAGAAAATATCTCAATGAACCCAAGTCTTTAATTTCAAACTTCCTAACCAATTGAGCTTTTAGTTTAGTGATTTCTTACATATTATTCCTAATTATTATGTTATCTACATACACAATAAGAGCTGCTATTTTGTCATCTATCTGCCTGATGAACATAGTATGATCAACTTGACTCTAATTGTATCCAAATTTCAACATGGTTTTGAGAAATCTATCTGACCAGGCTTTGGGTGATTGCTTTAACCTATGAAGTGATTTCTTTAACTTACACACTTTTCTTTTAGTTACCTCAGATGAAAAATCAGTTGAAATTTTCATATACCTCCTCCTCCAAGTCTCCATGGAGAAAAATATTCTTCACATTCAACTTTTGCAAGTTCCATCCCAAATTTGCTGCATAAGATAAGGGCATGTATGGAGTTCATCTTTGCCACAGGGGCAAAAGTCTCCTAATAATCAATGCCATATGTCTGAGTGGATACCTTAGAAACCAGTCTTGTCTTATATCTCTCAATTGAACCATCAGTTTGGTGTTTGACACTAAACACCCATTTGCACCCAACAAATCTTACTCCAATAGAAAGTGGAACTAATTCTCACGTGTCATTCTTCTTTAGGGCTCTCATTTCCTCTACCATAATTTTTTACCACTTTGAATCAATGAGAGCTTCTTTCCAACACGAGAAATAGATATAAAAGACAATTAAGAAACAAATGTACGATAACATGGAGACAAAAATCACAAGAAACGAAGTTGGATATGGGATGTTGAGTACAAGCTCAAATACCTTTTCTAACTGCAATAAGAAGCTCTGAATCATCTATAGTTGGATTATCAATAACTGGGGTTACAAGCGTAAGCTCATTACCTGGGGAGCTAGTGGGAGATGCTAGAATTGGAGTGGAGGAATCCAAGTGACCTGGCGGCACATAAGTGGTTTGTATCTTCTGACGTCGAGAATAAGTCTTCAAAGTACCAGTTGGTTCATTGGTACTAACAATCTATTGCTCCCCCTGATTAATATCCTAGTGGAAAGACATTTGAAGGAAGGACTTCTAATATACCACTATCTCTTCCTTAATAGTAGTGGTCTCCCCCTAAAGAGATGGCTGGGGAGAACAGAATAAAGATTCAAATGTGAATGTACCGTCCATGCTAACATACATCTTCTGAGATGGTGGGTGGTAACACTTATACATTTTTTGAGTAGGAGAGTAACAAAAAAAATACACTGAAGAGCCTTGGGATCAAATTTTTTCCGAGATTCTCTGTGGTTATGAACAAAACAAACACACCAAAAAACTTTAAGAAGAAGAGAAGAAACAAGCGGAAGCAGTAAAATCCCAGAAAGACACTCAATAGAGAATTTAAATTGTAGGACATCGGAAGGTAGACGATTGATAAGGTAAGCAGTAGTAAGAACTGGATCTCCGAAAAAGTGTTGAGGAATATTCATGTAACCATTAGTGAACGAGCAACCTCAAGAAGATGACGATTTTTTTCCTCAGTACCACCATTTTATTCCGGAGTACGCACACTAGTTTGATAAAGAATGCCACTCTCATTGAGCTAAGAGCGATATTTTCCATAAATGTACTCATTTTCGTTGTCACTACGAAGGATTTTGATTTTGACATCAAGCTGAGTATCAATCATTTTATGAAAAGAGCGGAAGTAAGAGAAAATTACACTTTTAGTGTGTATGAATTAAACTCAAATAAGACGAGTATAACAATCAATAAAGGTGACAAACTAACGATAATGTGAGATAGATGCAACATGGAATGGTCCCCACACATCAAAATGAATTATGACAAAAGGAGTAGTGCTTTTATTATTATTATTAGGATAAGGAGAACGTTTATGCTGGGTAAATTCATAAGCATCACCAATAAAAAATTGCCTACTGCACTGCTGTACTAAACTAGGAAAAATATGTTCTAAAACACTGAATGAGGGATGTCTGAAATGCCTATACCACTAATATAAGATTTGAAGGGTTGAAACACTATTTACCTGGAGATCTTGACAATTGGACTAAAGGGAAGCTTCATCATCTAGGAGATACAGACCACCATGAGCTCTACCACTATAAATCATTTTTTCTGATTTCAGTTCCTGAAAAGTACAATGAGTAGGAAAAAATGTCACTTAAATATTTAATGATTTGCATAGTGTGTGTGGGTTATATGACAGCTATGATATTTCTACTTTTAAGTAGAAATGTTGTAGTTTGTCTCTGATAAAAAAAAAAAACTATTTAATGATTTAGTAATAATACTAATAGATAATAAGTTAGTGGAAAAATTGGGAACATGAAGAACGTAAGAAAGGGAGAGAGTTGGTGAGCAATTAATTAAACATTTCCCAGAAATTGAAGATAAGGATCCATTTACCAACTTGACTTCATCTCTACCTGAACATGTAGAGTATGAGGAGAACAAATTAGAAAAACCTGTCATGTGGTCTATGGCTTCAGAATCTATTATTCAAGAAGCATATGAGGATGATGCAGTAAATACACTAGATATACTTGTATGTGCAAAATTAGAGGAAGAGGCATGATTATGAGCTGTGGTAGAGGAAGCATCAAGTCGTGCCATCGGGCGCTTAAGAGTCTACATCTTATCCTGAGAAGAAGTGAAAGGGGTGGTTCTAGTGTTCCACTAGTCTGAGATGGAATCTTTGAGGACTTAGTCATATATGCATGAGATCAAATATTACCACCTCGTCCATGTGTAGGACATTCTGTTAACTACCAACAAAACTCCCGTGTATGTCGGGTCTTCCCACAATAATTATACTTTAAGGTATCCTTAGACACAGTGCTACTCATCTCCGTGGGCCTGAGCAAGGCTAAACTCATGTCACGCTTAGGGATAGCAGCCAATATAAACTGTTCTAGTGTAAGAGCATAAATCATAGCAATCCTCCTCATTCTGAACATGGACATAGGCTTCTTGTAAAGTAGGAAATGAACTATGACTCAAAATCTGAACACGAAGCTGATTATATTCAATATTCAAACCAGTAAGGAAGTCATACACCCGTTCTTTTTCCACCATCTGCTAAAATTTAATAGCATCAGTAGCGCAATCTACTGTGAAACTATGGTAATAGTTCAATTCCTGTCATGATATAGTCAACTCTGCATAATAAACTGAAAAGGTCTTATCTTTCTAATTATTTATTCGCACTTTCTTGTGAAGATCATAAGCCTTAGCATCATTACCCCACTGAGAATATGTATGACTTATAGTGGTCCATATCTTATGGGCTGTATCAAGTAACAGAAAGCCACGATTGATAGAGGGTTGCATAGAATGAAGCAATCAGGACATAACCAAGACATTGTCAGATATCTACTGCTTCAGTGGGGAGCCAGATTTACTATTCTTCTTAGTCTCTCTAGACAAATACCCATCTAACTTCTCCGGAATAATTTGAAGAGATAGGTTATTTGCAAGAGCACCTAAACGACTCAACACACTCCCCCTAGTGCTATAGTAGTCACACTCCCTTTCGACATGTCCACCAATATGATAAACACAAAATAGTAGCAATCATCGGAAATCCACTACAAAAAAAAAAACCTGAAAGCAAACAGTGAAAACCTTTAAATAGCACTCAATGTTGGAATAGTAGCACAAAACAAGCACAACCCATAGCACTCAGCAAGCAGACAACATTTAGCATGTGTTTAGGAGATCTCTCGAAGCCAAAACAGTAGCCCAGACTAACTATCGACAATGAAGAATGGCAAAAAACTTCTCAAATCCACTCCAAAAACAACCAAATAGCTTGGGCAACAAAGAAAATTCCTAATTGCACCTCAAGAAGCTGTTTGAACCAGATCCAATCGGTGAGATGCTCAAAAATTGCATAGACGCTGACGTCAACCAATCAAACTCTGACAATTAGCATTGTTGAACACAAAATTTTTTTCCAATGTATTTTGACAACTTTAAAACTTTATATCTTGATCGTTGCTATGATATCAAGTTAGATTATGGAGAATTAGGGTTATGAGATAGAAAAGAAGAGCAAGGGAAAGAGAGACAATATTATGAAGAGAGTAGTCACAACAACCTCCAAATTTATATATAGTCACAAAAGTATCAAAATTACCCTTAGTGGTTACATCCTAATATAACATAGCTGAAAGCCATAACAATTCAGAGGTAGTAAGGTCTAGTAGGGAATTTGTTATGTGTCTCAGAGTTGTAATCTTCCTTTAATGCTATCGAGGAACTTCCCACTGGAAACTTCGAAGTTCTGTCTTCTCTATCCGTGTAAGGCACTGAGTTGGAGTTGGAATTAGCTTTAACTTTATGATGTGAATTGGCTATAGGTCAAAGCCTAATAATTACCGCAAGAAGTTGCACTCACATCCACATTTGGGTTGAAAGCAATATTGTACATGATTTTATCTCCAGATCTATCATTGAGAGGAGTAAAGTTATGCTAATTGTCAGATCGCAACATTTCAAAAAAATATTTTAAAGGTGAATAACCAATTCCACGGGAGATTGCATGTTGCATTAAAATTCTTCAAATCCGTAGTAAGTGAATTTAAGGAGAATGGGCATTATATATAGAAACTTCATGTTGGATTTGTTGAAAATCTCATGATTGATGTATGAATAATCAAATCATAAGATGGATGTAGTGATTGTTTCTAGATTATTGACATGTGAATGGCAATTTTATATAATGATAATTAGTTGATTGATCTTTTACTATTCTTCTACTTTCTTCACTCTGTAAATATTGGTTTGAAACATGTACACATTCAAAGTATCACTAAAGGTCGTGGTATTGGTGGCCGACTCGGTGGGTACTGTGTTGCATCAATTATGAAGTCGTAGAACCATTGGGTTATATGCATGAAATGCTAGATGAAGAAGAATTTGAACATGACGAAATATTGAGGCTATATTGCAGCGCTGTCGAATGCTATCGAATCAATTCGATAACAATGATTTGGATGACTCTAGCTTGACTCTAAAATGTGTTGGATGACTTAGTCGAGTCACGTGAGGTTCGTTGTTTACATAGAACATGAAACGATAATAGAACGGAACGTGTCAAATCGTATACGACTCGGCTGAATGGTGTCTCCATACATCGATACTTTGAACCATGCAATCAAGAGATTACAATAAAATAAAGCCCTTTGTGGTTTTGTATGTCGTGGATGTAAGTCTTAGAACCAAGTTACGTCCTCTACTTATGTTCCTTTGTCTTATATTTTCTCTGCTCGGTCTTTTTGCTTGAATTTAACATTGTCGTAAAGTAGGTAGATCGGATGCTGGTCGATTTGTTTTCACTTTTTATTTGTACGATGTTAACTTCGTGCACATTTTTATTTGTGTTTGCATCATCGTGCACCTTTTTGCCATGTCTTGCTTGATGTTCATTCCTTGCTTACATGTTGCACGATGTTCGTTTTGTGCTCCTCGTGTTTGCGTGATGTTCATGTCACACACGTTTATTATTTTAGCACAATGGATCACTCCATGCCAATGATCAAAATTTCAATTTGGTGTATTATTTTGGTCACCTAGAAAACGAAAATGTTTCGACCCATTTCGTAAACAATGAAAAAAATAAAAAATTTAAAAATTATTTTTCTAAAACATTGATTAAAATATATCAAAGTATATTGAAATACCTTGAAACATTCTGAAACAATTATGCAAATGTATTGAAATATTATAATACATCTCGAAACGTTATAAAATGCCTTGAAATATTATAATTTCTATTTCATTCGGTCTCTTTGGAAACAAAAACTTTTCGGTCGTTTCGACCGGTTTGAAATGATATTTTGATCCTTGATCCATGCACATTTTTCTCCTCAATTGTCATTCTGGGGCAGCTTTATCACCAAAGTTGTATTTCGGTAACTTCAACAAAGCCGTATTCCTGAAAACTTCAAAATGTGATATCCTTAGCTACTTTATGAGGAGCACCATCCTTCCATTTCAAGTTTATTACTTTTAGTCACTTTTTCAATATGCCAATTTGAGGGAAATTGCTGAAGATCCAATTATTGATGGGTCAACTATTAAAGCACAAGATTAATGGAGTGAGTGAATCTTGATTACTAAAATGTGAAATTACAATATTTCCATGAGTTTATTCATCAATCATAATTAGTTGATTGATTCATCCATTTCCATATGTTTTCTTCATCTTGTAAATATAGGTGTGACCGAATCACATTATATGCATTTGCTTCTTTATCTTCTATTTTCTTTCTTCAATTTTTTTTTTGCCTAAACTTATAGGACTTAGAACCATTTCCATCAAAAAACAAAAAAAAAATAATAATAAATACATAATTTACAGCCAAAAATAAAAAAATGGAACACACTAAGTGTGGTACCATGTACCACCAACCTTGGCATATTGGTAGGGATGAGAAAAGTTTGAAGCTAGATTCTTTGAAAAGCAAACTAATAAAACAGTAATTGAGAATATTGAATCATGATTGGAAAGATACACGTGTGTGAGGAATGGCTCCCTTCCTTCTCCTTTCCTTCCCCAGCCTCTTTCACACCCTTCTAGTTTAATATCTTACGATCCTCTTCCTACCTTCTTCCATTTATTCCACTCCTCATTTATCCCAGTCCTCATGCTTCCACTCTATTTTAAAACACTGCGCACAATATATCCCATCGCCGCCTTTGAGTAACCTTGTTCCTTCCTAATCTCTTACCATCGTCACATTTGGTCATCCATCCTAGTCTCAACCTTTATGGACCCAACCATTAACACTCCAACTGCAAGAATTCCTACCTTAGAATTGGAAGTTGTGACACCCCAAAATCTTGTGGTCCTTTCTCAATCCATTGATCACCCATTAACTCGCGGAAATACTCGTAAGAACCATATAACCCAGTACCACGTCATTACACCTCATTCACCAGGATCATAACAAAAGGAAATTTGGGCAAAGTCTCATTTGTATGAGAGCTCTATCCAATACATAACCTGTGCATACATTAATTATACGACCATTCCAAGGTCCACATCCAAAAGTATAGGACTTAAAATTTAACTATTTGTATCATCCAAAGAAAAGAGCTTAAGATATTAAGGTTCAGAAGTGTTGCAGTTCAAAATCCAATTTTCGGGAAGAGGTACCGTTACCTCTGTTAATGAGTACTGGTGCCTAAGCCTTTTGGAAGCTAGGTATCAGTACCTATAAGATTTGGTACTAGATGCAAATGAAATGTCACTCCGAAATAATTGTGCAGCCGCGCTCAATACGGTATCTCGTAAGAAAGCCACTCTTCCATATACAAATGAAATGTCACATGCAAGTCATCATATCAAGCATCCATCCAAACACATGTTCATAAATGAATGCTACAATTTCATGTCATGTCATGTCATGAGATGGAACTCACGTATGTAATGTAAACCCGAGCTCCTGTCAACTCCCGTAACACATATTATGCCATTCATTTCAAGTTCCCGTCATTGATGCTAGATATCTAATGACTATTTTATAAAATCTCGTATCTCTTTGGGTAGGTAATTTATGGACATCACACCAACGATTTACCAAATCGACACGACATTTGAGGGCATCACACCTTCGGTTTTGAGTATACCGACATACTTTTTTGGAATTTCACTACAAAATAAGTGAGTGAACCAAGTAATGGGGTCTTGCACCCGAGAAAAAATCTATATATTCATACTATACCCGACATGTATTTCTCAATGTAACTAGTGCGAGTTGGTCGAACTTAGGTCTAATTTTTCTGAGCCCATGTATTAACTCACCAAGGATGGTGTTTGATTAAAAACATGCACACACACCCACACCCACACCCACACTTATGACGAATGCCCACAGATGCGATGCTACCCTTGCATCTACAATTATAATGTATGATTACATTTTATATCATTATGTTCATCATATCTTAAAACATATAATAAACATGTCTTTTTTCACAAACATTCTCAAGCATGTCACATGTGATATCAATCCAATTAACATACTTAAATTCATAAGTATTTTATCACACACTTGGTATGTAAAATATGTAAACATATATCATGCCCAACAATCCATTTCATGAAATCCATATCAAGCAATTTTATCAAACTCAAATTATGCGAGAATTGATTTTAACATACTCTTATTCTAGCTACACTAGGTGTGTGCTATAGATGAGATTTTATTTCTAACATTACTCATTTTATATTTTAATCTTAGGTTGGAAATAAACTTAGATAGGATGGAAACTCTGCCTCTTGAAGCGTATACTCGCGTAGTAGAAACCCCAAAGACCCAAAATCAAGTCGTCTCAGTTTTATCCCAAATTTTTTGTCTTTGAGATTTTAGAGAAAGCCACGATCTTTGGTATGGTTGCGTAGTTCTCATTGCATAAAACGACTTTAACTCTTGGCCCGAATCAATCCAAGGGTTGAATCTTTATAGATCGGAGGAGGAAGATGGGAGAACTTGAAGTTTTTTCTCTTCTCTCTCTATATTTCTGGAAATGGCAGCCAAGTATGGGAAGAATTTTGATTTTTTCCTTTTATATACTCCTTGAATGCTTGGCTCACAATGTGTCACACGTTCTAGTTTATCTAGTCCAATTTGATCCCGAATTAATTAAATCTTGTCCCTAGTGTATTTTTATCGAACTAAGTTTAAGTTATTTTTCAGGTTTTGCAAATAAAATTTTATCGAGTTTATTTTAGTTGCACAACACCCGTTTGTCTCGTAAAACGTAAAAAATTCAATTGTCTCGAAATTCATTGAAAGTTGATTGGGCAACTAGATTTCGTGATATGAATCCAATGGTGAGGTTCGTTTCGTCATCCGAGTTCTAGAAAAATTTAAGTTTTCAACTCTTAACGTAATAATTAATTATCGTTTTGTCCTTTTGAATTAAATTTTAGTTTTTTTGGGTTTTATAGAAGTTGTTGTCAATGATGTTAAAGGTGAACACCCTCGAGCAGCTCCTCAAGTTCATCACAGTTCCATGACCTCCTTGGCATCAAGCCCTAATGTAGGAACTAGAAGGCAGGTGTAACTCACGTGGTCTGTGCAAAAGTTTTGAACACAAAAAAGCAACCCCCCTTTTTTTCCATGAGAATTGACCATTTTTTTCCAGCTGGATGAAAAGACACCTTTCCATCTAAAAGCGGAAAAGATAGTTCAAACCTAGCCCAAATTTGGTCCTCACATAGAGCCAAGTAGTCCAAAATCCTAATGCTGCACCCCATCCTTCAACCGGATTGGAGCTTCATCCTATGAAGTTGTGATATTGCCAGCCACCCTGAATAGAAAACAAAGTGGTGGCCTCTCCTCCAAAAGAAGTAGCTTTCAAAAGTTATAGCAATTGGGAAAACTACTGAAGTGGTTATTTTGTTGTGAAAAAGCTTCCTTTCTCTGTTGTTAACAATAAAGGTTTTTTTCTTCTTCAAATTCACTTGTGAATGAGGAATGCTCTAGAATATTGGAGCTAGGGCCATGGAAACTCGACAATCATTGATCAAAATTTAGTGCCGATGTATTGTTTCGATCACCTAGAAAACAGAAACGTTTTGAAAACAGAATGAAAAAAATAAAAAATTTAAGAATTATTTTTTCAAAACATTGATCGGAATATACCAAAATATCTTGAAATACCTTGAAACATTCCGAAATAATTGTGTACATGCATTGAAATATAATAAAATATTTTGTAACATTATAGAACACCTCGAAATATTAGAATTTCGATTCCATCACTAATTCGTTTTGGTCTTCCTGAAAACGGAAACGTTTTGGATGTTTCGACCGTTTTGAAACGATATTTTGATCCTTGTCGGCAATAGACCACTTATTTTGAAAAAAATAGCAACCTAGCATGGAACTCACTCGAGAATTGCAATAAAAAATTCTAGTTTAGGTTCATTTTTTTAATCTGCCCTCGGAATTCTGGAAAGGACGCCTGAGTTATGTATCAAGTACTATGGGAGGCCATTATATGTTGAAAGACTCACTCAACGGTGTAAAAGGATAACCTATGCTATAATATATGTTGAGCTAGATGTTGACCAAGACCTAATTAAGTCCTTTGATCTCAATATTGATGAATCCAAATGGATTTTTATTAAAGTGGAATGTCATTAGAAGCCAAAGTTTTACAATATCGGCAAAGTGTTTGGCCAATCTCATCTTACTTGCTCCAAAGCTCCATCATAGCACAACAGAATGTCCCTTCGGACACTGGCAGTATATTAAAAAATCCAAGACTTCTAATGCTACTAACCTTAAAGGTAAGGAGATTGCTCCATTAACCTTAACCTTCACAGAAGTTACTCCATTGACCAATGTAACTAGTCACCAAGGGCCAAGTAGGGGTCCTCAAGGAGCTGTAGACAATGCAAGAGCTCCTCAGCACCTACATGACTAGACTCTTTGTCTATCCAAATCTAGATTTATTTAACTGCAAGTTAGGATCAAAATATCATTTTGAAATGATTGAAACATTCGAAACATTTTTTTTCTTCTAAGAAGACCGAACCGAATCAGTGATGAATTCGAAATTCTAATACTTTGAGGTGTTCCATAATGTTTTGAAATATTTTATTATATTTTAATGCATTTGCACAATTATTTCGGGAATGTTTCAAGGTATTTAAAGATATTTTGGTATATTTTGACTAATATTTTAAAAAAATAATTCTTAAATTATTTTTTTTCATTTTGTTTTCGAAACGGGTTAAAATGTTTTTGAAACATGTCGAAACGTTTCTGTTTTTTGGGTGACCGAAACAATGCACTGAAACGAAATTTTTATCTTTGACTGCAAGATGAGCAAGGATCAAAATATTGTTTCGAAATGTTTTTATTTCAAAGGAGACCGAAACGAATCTGTGATGAAATCAAAATTCTAATATTTCGAGGTATTCTATAATGTTTCGAGATGTATTATAATATTTCAAAGCATTTGCACAATTGTTTCGAAATGTTTCAAAATATTTCAAGATATTTTAATATATTTCAATCATTGTTTTAAAAATAATTCTTAAATTTTTTATATTTTTCATTATGTTTCCAAAACGAATCGAAATGTTTCTGAAACAAGTCAAAACGTTTCCGTTTTTTAGATAACTGAAACAATACACAAACAAAATTTTGATCCTTGAAGATGAGATAACTATTCCTTCCGATGACAATGCCTTCACTAATAATGAAGATGCTCAAGTTTCAACATCTCTTTCTGATAAAATTGTTCTTAGTGAGCTAGCCACCTACAAAAAAAAAGAAGCACCCCCTTATCCGTAGAGGTAAGTGGGATCATTTTCCAGAGAATTCCCAAACAAAAATGTTTAATATTAGATGTTTGGAATGTTAGGGCTCTTAATTCGCCTACAAAACAAGATGAAGTTAGAAAGTTCATTTTTTATCACCAATTTGACTTAATTGGTGTAGTGGAGACTAGAATCCAAACAATAAAAATGGAATCGGCCATGAGGGTTTTGTTTAGGCACCGAGACTCCTCTTACAATTAACAGAGTCATTTTTTGGTTGGAACCTAATGGTGCTAAGGGTTCTCAAACATGCGAAACTGAGCAAGTCATTCACTGTGGTGTCACCCACACCGACATTATGACAATCATCTTTCTTTCAGTTTTATATGCTCTTAATGATGAGAGAGATAGGAGGCCCCTATGGAGGAACATAATTCATCAATCACAGATTCTAGCTAATAAAGCATGGGCTCTTCTGGGCACTTCAACATAGTGAGAGATTTGTAAGAGACCTTGGGAGGAGCTGACACTTGGAACACGGGCATTTATGATTTTGTAAACTGCACAGACCCATGTGTGGTCAGGAAACTTGATAGAGATTTAATTAATGACAAATGGAATTAACAATTCCATGAAGCTGCAGCTCAGTTCCTCAAACCTGGTCTTTCTGACTGTAGTCCGGCACATTCTTAGAATGGGTGTTCCAAGGATTAGAAGGAATGTTCATTTAAGTTCTTTAACCCTGGGAGACTACGTCCTACAAATAGTCTCTAATGTTTGGGCACCAACTGTTAGGGATACTTTACCCTTTCAAGTTGCCTATAAACTGAAACTACTCAAGCATGGATTCAAAAACCAAACAAACCCAAGCAAGAAAATGTTTACCTAAAAGCTCAAGCTACAAAGGTGGAATTAGATAAGTGTTAGAGACTCCTTGATTCATATCCCATGGATGTTGCACTTAGATCGCTTGAGAAGCAGTTATTAGAAGAATATGTTGGTGCCTCAAGAAATGGGGGTGGGGGGTGGTTCTTTAGTCCGAAATCTATAATTCAGTGGATGGTGATCAAAACTCTACATTAAAGTTAAAAGGCCAGATGGTAGCTCTACAGATGATGTTGAAGAAGTTAAACACATTGTTGTTGACCACTTTCAAAGCTTACTTGATGATACAATTCCTTCTTTCTTAGATAAGGATGAAATACTTTGGGTTGTGTTCTCAACCCACCCCAATAAATCAACAAGACCTGATGGCTTTAATGGTCATTTCTTTAGAGCTGCTTGGTCAGTCATTGGAGGAGACATAAGTGTTGCATAAGGCGTGTTTCATTTGAGGGCAAATTCTGAGAGAAACTAACACCACCATATTGGCCTTAGTTCCTAAAATCTCCAATCCCTCAAAGATGAGTGACTTTAGGCCTATTTCTAGTTGGAACACAATGCTAAGTTCATTTCTAATAGAATCAAAAAAGTTCTCCATGAACTAGTGAGTTATAACCAGGCTGCATTTGTACTAGGAAGGAGGATTGGTGATAATGTTCTCTTAGTCCAAGAACTCCTGAGGGATTACCACAAAGATAGAGGGTCTCCTAGATGTGCTATTAAGGTTGACCTTATGAAGGCCTTTGTCATGGTTTATTGGATCCAAAACTATATGTTCACAGTAAGGTATGGTGAGTTCGCTGCTTTTTCCCCAAGCAAAAGAGGCATAATGTCCCCTTGTTTGTCCTAGCACGAATATCTTTGGATGTGTAAGAAGCAAAAATTAGTTCACGTGTTTTAATGATAACTTAATACTTTTCAGTCATGGGGGCCTAAATTCAGTTTCCATTTTGAAGAAAGCTCTTTTCAAGTTCCAAAACCTCTATGGTTTGAGGGAAAATGCAATAAAAAGCTAACTTTTTATGGCTAGAAATCCCTGTAACTCAAAAGGAATTTGATCAAGGACTGCTTGGTGTTGAAGCTAGACAGCTTCCAGTTAAGTACCTTGGCAGTCTTATTCTTTGGCATTGAACTTTTTTGGCAATTATTTGGGTCATTTGGTTGGAAAGGAATTCGAAAATTTTTGAAGATAAAGAGGAGGTGAAGGGTTGTGGGATTGAATTTACTTCCTAGCATCTTTTTGGGCATTGGTGATGAAGGAATTTGACAATGTTCCTTTTTTTTGTATTACATCGAATTGGATGGCATCATGTGGGAGATTGGATTGACTTTTCGAATCTAGTTGTGTGTTTCGATTCGATTTGATTATATTGTTTTAATTATTTGGATGTAACTTGGTTGGACTACTTGTCCACCTTTACTTGAATAATATAAATTTCATCTATCAATGAGAAGTTTGTTTCTTATCAAAAGAAAAAGTACCAAGAATTTCACTCATCTCAACCAAACTTTGGTCAAGGGGCTATGCACCTTTGATTGATAGAACTCAGGCTAAAATCAAAAGTTGGATCAACAAATTCCTATCCTATGGAAGTAGACTCCTGTTGGCCATATTTGTTTTATATAACATGTAAATCTCCTTGATGTCATGTCATTCTACCTGAGAGTGTTTTGAAAAGAATAGAGTAGTTTCTGAGATCCTTTTTATGGTTTGACAATGAGTATATGATGGGGACCCCTAAAGTTGCTGAGAAACTGTTCTAAAAGTAAAGCAAGAAGGGAGGCTTAGTCTTTAAAGATCTTCATAGCTGGAACAAAGCCCTCATGCTAAGGTATATCTGGTATGTTCTATAATACCCCATTCCATTTTGGCAAGAAACTAGTTAGAGAATATTATCTTGGAAAGAATAAGAAAATTTTAAAAAAGAATTTAGAATAGTCTAGAAGAATCTAGAAAGTTGGAGAAGACTTTAGAATATCATAGATGAATATAGATACTTGTGGAATTGCCATGTGTAAAATAAACTTGAAACCTAGAAAGATAAAGAAAAAGGGAGATGGTAGAATATTGTAGGAAATCTTTTCTGAAGATGTCACATGTCAATATTCTCTAGAATAATCCTAAGATGCCTATAAATAGGGCATTTGAGGATTGGATTAAGGATACAAATGCACAAGTAGTCTTCCACTTTCAAGAAAAAATAGAGAGTAAAAGAGAGAAGAAGGAAGGAAAAGTACCTCATCAAAGGAGAAAGGGAATTGTGAGAGAAAGAGGAAAGATATCGATAACATCTCACTCTATTTCGGCTAACAAGCAACATACCATTTGGACTTGAGGTGAGTGGTTTGACATGCTACGTATTTTTTAAAATTCTCCGTATCCCTAAAACATTTGAAAAAAATACAATATGCTTGTTCATTATTACTTTTACAAAATGTTTTACCAAGTGTCTAAATACTTGTGGCATACGATGAATTTTTTTGTGAAATATTGTGACTTGATCACTTGTTTATATGATGAGATTTAGTAATGGTGAATGGGACCAAGATTAAAGTCCAGGGAACAGACCCGTGAGAGGCTGTGGTGACTCTGGCTACTAGGGAACAGACTCGAGTGAGGCTGAGGTGACCCTAGTGCTCAACGGTTGAAGGAACAGTGTCTGGTGCGTCTTGGTGACCTTTACCGGATTGTCTTAGGGAACTCACCGGGGAAGACTGTGGTGACCCTAAGTACGATGTTGGATCCAACCCAGATATATATTTTGGTATTTGGTTCCCATCAATTATTGATTATCGTTCAGTCTCCACCATTGTGATATGATTCACCATTGTGGTATGATTTCTTGTTAAAATCCGATTGTGTTTATTTTGAGAAGTTGGTTATCCTAATGAAGTTATTTTTTCAAATCTTTGATTTACATGTCATAGGTCAAATATGTTTTTCAGCCACTTTGAATACACATGCCTTTTCATTCACTGGGCTTTTTAGCTCATGTTTTCAAAATAAATTTTTTTCATGTAAAATATTGGAGTGTCAATAGTGGATTGAGAGAATTGATTGGGAATTAATAGTGTTGTGATCTCCGTAGCATATATCGTATAGTCATCTTTACTCATTTGGATAATTGATGCAAACAGGTTTAGGTATGTTGACTTTGGCATGAGATTAATTTAGTGTTAATGTTGTTTTCCACTCCTATATTATTCGTTTATTGTTAGGCTTACGTGTTTCATAGGTTATGGATTTATGGTTCACGGTCGGTCATGTCCCTAGAGTTAGAATGTGACATGTTCTTTTTGATAAGGACAAACTGTTGGCTGCCTGGATCAAGACTAGTTACTTGAAGGTGAAAAGCTTTTGGGATGTAATGGCCCCATAGATATGCCCTTGGAACTGGAGGAAGCTCCTAAAGCTCAGAGATGCTGCAAGGCCCCTGTTCCTTCACATAATTGGTGACGGAAAAATCCACTCATCTGTGGCAAGACAATTGGCATCCTCATCATTCTCTCCTGCTTATATGGTCGCCTAGTATTGTTGATTCCTCTTTGCTTCCAAAGTTAACACTGGCATTAGTGGAAATTCTTGGGTATGGCCACCTTCTAAGGCAGATGAAATTCTGCAAATCCGAGATTCTCTTCCTTCATATCTCCCTAATCCTCTATGGATCCCTCCTCTATTGGTACCTACACCTCATAATTAGCTTGGAGATGCTTCTATAGATCTGCTCCTAAAGGTCCCCTAGCACAAGCTTATTTGTTATCCTTAACAAATTCCGAGGATGAACTTTATCTGGTGGTTAGCTGCCCATGGAAAGTTAGGGACATTGGACCATGTTAAAAAATATATGCAGCATTTAAATCCTATCTGTTTATTCTGCAGAACCTTTGAGGAAACCATTCTCTACAGGGGGAGTCTGGAACAAAGTTCTTCAACTCTCCCATATCTTGGTATCCTCTTGCTTGGCTTAATGCAATCCAGTTAGCATCTGAAAGCTGGAGAGGCAAATCCCTTAAAAGTGAGAGTACTTAAATTGTGCCTTGTAGCCACAGATTATTCCTTTGGAGAGAAAGAAATGCTAGTCTTTAAGAATGAATATAAGGATGCAGCCACCATCTTCAAGTCCATCATTCAAATGATCAAGTGCAAGCTGGTTACCGTCAGTTATAGGCATACTCCAATGAATGTTGACTTTCTTCACGTGTGGAGCTCCTCTGTTTCTAATGCACTTGCTCGTTTTTAAGCTTCTCATGTGATCTTTTTTAAGTCCTAAACTGCTACAAGTCCTATAAAGCCAGTACTTTTACCAGTATAGGTTTTTTTGGCTTCTTTTACTGTTTGATAACTACCTAGTAGGATTACACTTGTACACTTTTGCTATGTTAAATGAATACATTTTATTACCCAGAAAACTTGTTTCATGATTAGTCTTTGTCTCATGATTTCCAGTGTGCTCATTACACTCAAAATAGTTAATTGCATGTTTGCTCATGTTTAGCCCAGGTCTATGAGGAATTTTTTTTACCATTACCGTGTTGCCTTGTCATTTAATTTGATGTTTGTAATCATGTTTCACACCAAAAAGTAAACTGCATTATGAGCTTCTGGTGCCATTTCTTCATGGGCCCTAGTTAATGGCCAGCCTTTTAGCAGCTCTATGATTGCACAGATGAGATGATAAGTAGCTGGTGTAAAAGATGTAAATGAAGCTGTGTGTCATGCAACACTTCAGCTTTTTAGTTTGCTGGATTCTTCTACATTCTCTGTTGCTCTTTGATACCTAAATAAGAAAATGATGAGAAAAAAGAAAAGGCCACTACCTGAAAATTTAGTCAGCTAAAGGTGCTGGCAGGGGTAGACTGGTTTCATTATTGATTTGAATTTTCTGTTCATAAATTATTTTATTGTCATGCCGAAATAACCTCTCCACATAAGGGGATAATGTTGTGTATCATCTGATCAGGCTCGCAATGGCTGGAGTCTCATTTACTCATTTAATTATTTATTGTTATGCCACTCTATATGTCTGCGTATCGGCACTCTTTCTTTGGCTTGTGTAACTACATAGTAGATGTCAGGTAATGTTTTTTAGGTTAAAGGGCTAATCCTATTTGTAGTTTGCACCCCTTTTTCAGAATGGGAAACTTACATCTATATATTTTCTAAATTCCATTTGCAGGCAGAGATGACTCTCAAGCAAGTAGAGAACTTTAGCCCTCCGATTATGAAACAAGTTTTTCCTCTTGTGGAGCAACTTCCTCCCTTGTACATGGAACTCATCAATGGAAGGGAATATTTTACTCCAAAACCAGAAGAAACTCGACGATTGGTATGCCAATTCTCCTACTGTGATTATGCTTAGCTAATATCTATTACGTTTTCATGTCTGTTTTAGTTTACTTCATCATTGTGCAAATTTTGAATCAAGTATGATGTTGTTATGGAGTCACTTAAAATAAAATTTGTCAATTCAGTATAGCAATGTGCACCTATTGCCAAGGTTACAATTTGACTGCCCTTTATGATTCATGTGTACATACTTTATAGGTCTTTGAGAACTCTGGTATGGTGTATGGTGGGGACTAGTATACGATCCCCATCACTAGTAAAGTTTAATTATAAGTTGATGGTGCCTAGGTGATGAATGGGCTCCATTTTGGAGAGGCTGCATCTTGGCAACGCTTATTTTGGCACATTGATATGCTGACGGGGCATTTTTCTACTGATTTTTTTTTGTTTTCAAGAAAGTTAAAAGAACAAAGGGAAAAGTTCCCTTGATGCTGATGGTGTACGAAGTAGAGCTGATAGGGAGTTGAATAGGTCGGTATGATTGTACGAGTGACGGTAATCTCCTTCGACAACTCAGGAAAATTACTTGAAATATTTGGAGGAATTTGTAGTTGCTCGATTGTTGTTGGCTCCATTTTTGGGAATGAAGCAAGCTTATTCTTTTTATTTTTGGTAAGTCAAGCAACCCTATGTCTAGTTAGTTTGATGGCAGTTCTTTGTAATATTGGGGGTTCTGCAATAATGTACTATCTTCAGCTTGCCATCTTCTTCCATTAGCCAACACCGGTTAAACTTGCTTCAATAGCTTCAATTGCACATGATGCAAGAACAAAGAGATTGAAAGGAACTAAAACAAGAAAAAAAGATTGTAAGGATAAACGTTACCGTTAAGTGAGATGGATCATCCCTCACGATGAAACACGTGGGATCAAGACACTATCTAGAGGGGCGTGAATAGGTTAATTAAAAATTTAACAATTGGATAAACACCAATGTTTAACCTAATTCTACCACAATCATCTTTTCTCACAAATCAATTTAACAATTAAAATTGATGTTAGAGTTCTTATTTTTATGTTTTATATTAATGTTTATGAGCATAAGGTAGTTTAGTGTATATTGTAATTATCCTAGATATTTTTCCAATATAAATAAGAGGGTGAAGGCAATACACCTTATTATTCCCTTTCTTTTGCCTCTTTTTGCTTCTTTCCTTCTCTCTAACCCTAATATCACTTTTACTATTTCAACTTGGTATCATAGCATTCTTTTGGGAAAAGTACAAGAGCAACTTTAAAAAAGAAAAACCAAAAAAAAAAAGTATGTTTGTCGTTGATGTCATCTGTCGGAAAGTGAAGTCAACATTTTCCGACGACGGGAATTCATGGGCTTAATAAATTTTTCAACCTGGTAATTATGGTTATTTCTTGATAATTTTTTGAAGTCATTAGGATAGAGTTTCTATTTTCAATTTTTTTTTTTCTAAAAGATAGACCTTTTTTTCAATTTGTAGATTTTAGGCCTGTTTTTGAGATTTGTTGCTTTGATTTCTCACAGATAAGTCCGACTAAGTGAATGGAAGGTTGGTTTGACATTCTTAGTCCTCTTAGAGAGTTTTAGTTAGATTTTAGAGTAATTAGGGTTAGATAGATAGGAGAAGATTAGGAAGAAAAGAAATATCAAAAATACGCTTAAGAAAGAGATTGAGGGAGAGTGTAGTGTGTTAGGTTACACAGCTACATCCCAATATGTATAGCAACATAAAAATATCAAAAATATGCTTATGGGTTACATCCTAAATAATATAACATAACACTCCCCCTCAAGTTGGTGCATAAATGATTAAATGTCTCTCATGCCCAACTTACAAATGATAGGATAAAAATACTTGCTACTAAGCTCCTTTGTGAAAATATCAGTCAACTGATCTTCTGATTTAATAAAAGACATGCAAATTAAATCCTTGTTCAGCTTCGCTTTGATGAAGTGTCGATCAATCTCAACATGTTTAGTTCTATTATGTTGAACTGAATTGTGTGTAATGTTGATAGCTGCCTTAGTATCACAGTACAGTCTCATAGGCCCACTACTACGAATTCCTAGCTCACTCAGTAGGGTTGGAAGCCACATAAGCTCCCATACTTTATGGGTCATTGTTCCATATTCAACCTCTGCACTGGACTTAGCTGCCATTGTTTATTTTTTACTTCGTAATGTGACAATATTTCCTTATATCAAAGTACAGTAGCCTGAAGTGGATCTTTTGTCGTTTACTGAACTTGCCCAATCTACATCAGTAAATGCCTCTAGTTTTAAGTGACCATTATTAGAGAACAATATCTCTTTTCCCGGAGTTGACTTAAGAAATTTCAAAATTACGATGAACAACTTTCAGATGGGGGACTTGAGGATCATGCATGAATTGACTTACAATTGCCACTGCATCTGCAATATCCGGTCGAGTATGAGAGAGATAGATCAATCTCTCTATTAATTTCTAGTATCTCCCCTTATCCGCAACATCACCAATACCACTCACAAGTCGATGATTGGCTTCAATGACAGAATCTGTAGGTCTACATCCCAACATACAAGTTTCTTCAAGCAAGTCAAGAACATATTTCTTCTGTGAGATAAAAATGCCTAAGTCTGATATGGTAACTTCAATTCAACAAAATATTTTAATGAACCCAAGTTTTTGATTTTAAATTTCCTAGTCAACTGAACTTTCAGTTTGGTGATCTCCTGCACATCATTCCTAGTTATCACTATGCCATCTATGTATACACTGAGGATTGTTATTCTGTCATCTACCTACCTTATGAATATATTATGATCAACATAACTTTGATTATATCTAAATTTTAACATGGCTTTGAGAAACCTATCAAACTAGGCTCTAGGTGATTGTTTTAACCCATAAAGTGACTTCTTTAAGTTACACACCTTTCCTTCAGTTGCATGAGATGAAAAATTAGGTGGAATCTTTATATATACCTCCTGCTCTAGAATTTATTATCCAAGGAGCATATAAGGACGATGGAGTAAACACACTAGATATTCCTATGTGAGCAAACTGAGACGTCCGATTGATATGCTCATAGACCCTAAAGTTAACCTAGATCATGAGAGGTGAAATATTTGATGATATAGGACAATATCGACGATTGGTTCGTAAACTGATTTATCTTATAGTTATATGCCTGGATATCACATGTCGTTGGGGTGGTTAATTAGTACCTGCATTCCTTTCATAAGCGTTAGTGGGAGGTTGTCTATTATATACTTTGGTATTTGAAAGGGGCTTTGGGGAAAGGAATATTATATCGTTCATCATCATCCATAACTATTGTTGGTTTTTTTGACGCTGATTGGGCTGTTAATCATGGTGATAGATGATCAACGTCTGGTATTGCACATTTGTTGGTGGTTAATTTGGTTACCAGGCGCAGTAAGAAGTAGAATGTGGTTGCTCGTTCTAGTGCAGAGACTAAGTATTGTGCTATGTCATATATTGCTTGTGAGATGCTATGAGTCTGTTTTTTATTTTGTGATATGAGACTTGATGTATCTTCTCCTATAAAGATGCACTGTGACAATCAAGTAGCTATTTTAATTGCAAGAAATCCGGTATTTCATGAGTGTACCAAGCATATTGATATGAATTGTCATTTTATTTGAGATCTCTTAATGCAGAAGGAGATCATCACCCCTTATTTTAAATTTGGTGATCAGCTGTGTGACATTCTTACCAGCTGTATGACTCTTTGTCTTTCTCCTATCGTGCTTTTGTTTCATCTTTGCCTTCTATATCCCTTCCTTAGAGTTGGAATGAAACCTTTGGAGAACCCAACCGGAAAGTCGCTATGGTACAAGAAATGAGAGCTCTAAGCAAGAATGAAATCTGGGAGCTAATGTCTCTTCTAGCCAGAAAGAAATCAGTAGGCTTTAAATGGGTGTTTACTGTCAGGCAGAATGTAGATGGTACAATGGATAGATACAAATCAAGGTTGGTAGTTAAGAAGTTTACTTAGACATATGACATTGACTATTACGAGACATTGGCTCCTATGACGAAGATGAATTCAATTTGTGTCGTCCTCTCTTGTGTTGCCAATCTGGGATGAGATTTACAACAATTGGACGTAAAGAATGCATTCATTCATGGGGACTTAGAGGAGGAAGTATACATGGATATTCTTTCGAGGTTTTCTTCTCTAGATAGAGAGGGAGAAGTATATAAGCTGAAGATATCTCTTTATGGACTCAAGTAGTCTCCTAAAGCTTGGTTTGAGAGATTTCATAAGGCAATGATCAAGTTTGGGTTCAAGTTGACTCATGTAGAGTACAACATATTCATCAAACAAGGGAGCGGTAAGATCTCAATTCTTATAGTATATGTTGATGACATAATACTCATAGGTGATGATGTGGAGGAGGTGTCCAAACTGAAAGTCTACCTTGTTAAAGAGTTTGAGATCAAGGATTTGGGGTGGTTACGCTATTTCTTAGAGATTGCAGTGGTTAGGTTAGATAAATGCATCTTCATCTCACAGAATAAGTATATCTTTGATCTCCTAATGGAAACTGACATACTAGGTTGTAGACATGTTGACTCACCTATTGAGATAAACTACAAACTGAGAAGATGAAGGTGATCAAGTTGATAGAGAAAAATTTCAGAGGCTTGTTGGGAGACTTGTATACCTTTCACACACTCGCACAGACATACCATATGCAGTGAGTGTTGTTAGCCAATTCATGCATGCTCCTTGTCATTAAGAGGCAATTTATCGTATACTGAAGTATCTCAAATCATCTCTTGGCAAAGAAATATTGTTCTCAAAGCGAGGTCATTTAAAAATAGAAGCTTTCACAGATGTAGATTTGATAGACTCAATTGAGAATAGGAAGTTCATCACAGTTTACTATATCTTTGTAAGAGGAAATCTAGTTACTTGATATAGTAAGAACCAAGCAGTGGTGACTAGATCTAGTATGGAGGCGGAATACAATGCTATGACTCATGATATTTATGAGCTTATATGGCTGAAAACTTTAATGAAAGACTTGGGTGTCTCTAATGGTGAACCTATGCACTTGTATTGTGATTATAAGGCTGCCATAAATATTACTCACAATCCGGTTTAGCATTATAAAACAATGCATATTGAGATTGACAGGCACTTCATTAAAGAGAAGCTAAATGATGGGCTGCCTTGTATTCCATTTGTGATGTTCAACAAACAACTAGCTAATGTGTTTACTAAAGTGCTTAGTAGTAGAATTTTTCATTCAGATATATACACGTTGGACATTAGAGATACCTATGCTCCAATTAGAGGGGGAGTGTAGAATGTTAGGTTATTTTAATTTAGGATATGTTGTAATCTTCACTTTATTATGAGTTAATATAAATACCGGTGATGAGAGGAGAAACCGACTCTTGTTCTCCTTAACCCTATTTCTAATCTCTTCCTTCTCTTCTATCTTCTTTTGCCTCTTCTCCCCTCTAAACTCTAGATCTTTAGATTTCAACTCAATCCAAGTCTAAAATTAAATCAAGGGTACTAAGGTCTCTAAGGTCATTACCTTTGTCCTACGTATGAAAGTGCATTTAGAGAGTCTTTGATGTGTAGTTCTAGCTTGAACTCCTCCCTTCATTTGAAATTTTCAGATCTTGAACATTGTAGCATCATGACCAATTGGTTGAGATTTATAAAAGACTTCATGAACTTAGCTAATTTTACAAAATATGATCCTAACAAAGACTGATGGAGAAATTTTGCGGGACATTGATGTTCTATTCTTTCTTCTATCAATGATTTTGATGCCTCAGCCTCTACGGAATGCTAACAAAGTGATATATTGATTCTAATTCCAAATTTTTTACATAAGGAGATTCATAAATGGTGTCAGGAGGGTGATATATTAATTCTAATTCCAATTTTCTTTACATAGGAGACTTATAAATTGTGTCAACACACTTACTTGTTTAGCAGTCCATGTAAGGCGGGTTAATTTATGTTGGCCATTCCACCAGCTGCTCGCTTAACTGGTATCTCCTGCCACTTGCTGAGATAGATGTGAAGGCTACACGTCCTTCTTGGGGTGGAGGTGTGCATACTATCTATTACGCAGCACACCTACTCCACCCAACTGCACAAACGATAGAAGGGAAAAAGAAAAGAAATGGAAGAAAGATTGACAGAATTCAGGCTAGTGTGCTTGACTCCGGTCAGTGGTGGTAACATGCAGCAACTATTTTAAGCAGATTAAAGGAGCAACACTGCTATATTGCCTCTCTGTATGCATGTAAAAGGTAAACTTGAGATAAAGCAACTAATTAGCTGCTCAACTGCAAGAGATCTTAGTTGGAGTAGCATCCAGATCTAGGTAAGCGATGCATCTCCATTAGTAAGTGTGAAATGGCATCTCTTTTGGCTTTGATTTTATGGCGTACTCTTGAGACAGCATGAAAGGAGATGAAAATGTACTTTACAAAGCAGGTAAATTAGGTGGAGGTTGTCGATGTTACACCTTTGCAGATGATTCAACACTAGAATTCAAGTGCCCAGTTATTTATGGGTGCTGACCAGCAATCACTCGGTTATTTGAAAAGACTTAGATAGATGGCTCTTTATCAGAATTAAGGAACTACTTATTATTGTCACTCTTAACATTTATCCTTCAGCCATGGAGCCACTCACTAAACAATCATTCGCAAGTTGACCTAGGACATCATGATAATTGAACACCAATGTAATGTGTTGATAGCCTCTTGACTGTCCTGGAGGCTGGAAGCACTATCCAAGCTTGCCCATCATGATGTTCTGATCCTGTCAAATAATGGACAACTTGTGCTATTGTAGGGTTTCTGGTACAAAAAATGGAAAAAAGGCTGTTGTTGGATGAGAGCCTCTCTTCCCCCAACCCAAAAAAAAAAAAACTATTGTAGGTTCCAATACCAGCTTGATTAATATCAAATTATTTATTTACTTTCAGAGGTACAGTAACAGATTAATCAAGGAAGAATGTACTACCTCATTATATTCATATTTTTTCACTTATCAAAAAAAAAAAATTTGGGAAGAAGGTTTCTCAATGGAGAAAAACTTAAAAAAAAAAAGGACAGAAAAACAGGAAGACAAGAAAGATGGTGGGATAGAAAGAACATGAAGGAACCTGAATGAACATTAATGATAAAACACAGAGAACCAATTTTAGTGAAAATATGGATTGTTGTGTTCAAGAGAAAGAGTGCCCAACAATGAATCACTATAGACCAACCTCATGATAAACAAGTGAGGAATCCTACTATCTAATTACTTTCTCAAGTGCATTTCTAATCGTATTCCTTTGACTTGTTTACAATAGTTGAAGCTTTTAGAAATGGAGATTAAAGTGGACCATAAGCGCTTTAAAGTTAGGTTTGCAGGAGTGCATGGTGAATTGGTTCGTATAACGGAATGGAATCGTTTTGGATTTTTCTCATGCTTATAAAGGTTATGTGAAATGGCTAAAGGATATGTTTTCTAACGCTTTATATTAGAATAAAGGAGTTGTTATCTTTAGGAAATTAAGGATGGATGGATTCTGTATGTGGATGGAACTAGAAAATAGTAGGTTTGGAGAGTTTGCCTAGGTTACACAGATGATGAATAATGGTAGAGGAAGAGGTTTGATTATCCTTAAAGGCTTCCAAGACAAAGGGTGGAAAGATTTTAGAAGATTGATAGAGGATGTTCTTTTTGGTGGAAGATAGAAAAAGGCAAGGCAAAGAAAAAGGAAAGCAAGGGGCTGATGGATGTACCCAAATCTACAGCCATGGAGCAAGGAAAGAAGGGATGGTCTAAGATTTCTTATGGTAAATAATCCAGTGATTGTTAAGAAGGCTGAAATTTTACTTAAAGAAGTCAAATGGCGATGTGATGTGGTATGTGTTAGAGAAAGTTTGTTTGTCTCTTGGTGGTGCTAGTGAAGGCTCTGAAAATTACGATCTATTTTTGGCCTTTTGAAGTAGACAAAGCCATGTTTTTTTTTTTTTTTTGCGATGATAGGCTACAAGCTGAGAGAGTTTGTACGATGGCTATGTGCAACGTCAAAATTGGTTTCATGAATCAAATGCCATTAGAAGTCGAGTATCATTTTTAGAGGATGGATTGCAGCTGAAGGACTATCATTCCATTTGTGGCAGTTGAAGACTTCTTTCAATGTGGATTTTAATAAGAAATCTTTCCCCATTATGGCTAAGGATTTTAATAGAAAAAACAAGTAAGGATAAATCAAAGGAGTTGAATCAAGAGGTGGGTCAGAAAAATACGAGCCTAGTTGAGGATGAAAAGGGGTTGAACAAAGAATAAAGAGGGTTGGAAATAAATGTAATAAGAAATGGGCTTGTTAAATTGGGCCATTTTAATTGAAAACACATTGATGAATTTAAGAATAATGGAAGGTTGGTCCACTTTCCCTTGCCAGTTGGGGAGAGTTCGAATCCTACGGCTTCTCCACACAGACGAAAGGGTTCTTCCCACATTTGAAGCAAAGATTCTCCTCAAAGTCAAATAATGGTGGTCGTTGCTTATGAAGACGATCGTCAAACAAAGTGTGCAGGTATTTATTCTGATAGGATTTTCATAAGCTAAGGTATAGAAGAAAATGAATAAAGCAAGGATTGAAAAAGGGGATAAACTAGGAGAGGCGACCTACGATGACTAGGAGTTAGAGGGATGATTTTGAGGTTGGTTTCGGCCGTTTGGATGAGGTGTTGCTGGGAAATTTGTCTTTAGAAGTTGAGGAAGGTGGTTGTGATGCTTTGGTTGTTGTAAGGGAGTTGTATGATTCCTATCAACTCGAAGAGGAGTTCAAAGGACTCATTATATGGTTGCGATATTTATAATGGGATTCAGATATAGATCGACGTGTTTATGGTGACATTGTGATACTGATAATAAGATGACGGTCGCTCAAGATGAAGACTGGATGTTACTCCATCAAAAATCTGAGGTAATTTCTAATGCTCTTCCTTGTACTTTAGAAGGTAAGACATTCTAAAAAATTCTAGTAATGGTTTCTTTTGGAGATTCTCTTTTCTGAGATCGAGAGTGGTAATGTCCTTGCTTCTCCTGGGGATGTTCTCTTTTCTAGGGGAGGGAGTGTCGATGTCCTTGATTCTTTTGAGTTTGTTGGTAGTGTTGGAATGGAATTAAGGGAGGAAATAGAGTTATCTGGAGAGGGACAAATTATTTCTGTGAAAGAAGGGTGTGGACTGAGGTATGGGAAAAGATGGGTTTCTACAAACTGTGATGTAGTTGGGTCCTTTGAGATGGGTTAGGTGGTCCATGGGGCGGAATTTGAGTGAACCAAGTTTAGGTTTATTAAATGTTCCACTAAGCACTGTATGTGATCCTATATTGACTACTGTTAATAGGCATTCCTCCATAAAATTTGGTATAGAGAACTCTAATGCTATGACAACTGGGGCTATGGGAGTTTTGAGGGAAAGGAATAGGGAGGTGAAAATAGGGACAATATGAATGCTTTCTATTGGATGAGGAAAAATGGGTTGTGTTAAATAATTTTCTATATAAAATGGATTTTTCTTTAGTTCCATTAAAAAAAAAGCAAAGAAAAAAAAGGGAAGGGAGTGAGGGAGTTAACAAATTTAGAGTCAGATAAATTATGAGGGGGTAGTTGTAGGAAAAGTGGTGTGGAAGTTATAGTTCGTTATGAAGATTGTTAGTTGGAATGTAAGGGGATTATGGTCGATGTTCAATAAAGGAGGTGAAAATAGGGACAATATGAATGCTTTCTATTGGATGAGGAAAAATGGGTTGTGCTAAATAATTTTCTACATAAAATGGATTTTTCTTTAGTTCCATTAAAAAAAAAGCAAAGGAAAAAAAAGGAAGGGAGTGAGGGAGTTAACAAATTTAGAGTCAGATAAATTATGAGGGGGTAGTTGTAGGAAAAGTGGTGTGGAAGTTGTAGTTTGTTATGAACATTGTTAGTTGGAATGTTAGGAGATTAGGGCCGATGTTCAATAAAGGAGTTTTTGGGGAGAATTGGGTCAGATGTTGTAATTTTACAAGAAACTAAGTTGGAGGTTATTGATAGGAGAGTCATTAGTAGTGTTTGGGGGTCTAGGTTTAGGTATTGGGTCTTTTGACATTATGTAGGGTGTTCGGGTAGTATTGTCATTATTTGGGATGAGACATCTATAAGTGTGGAAGAAGCTCTGGAGGGGGAATATATTGTTTCAATAAGAGTTGAGCATTAAGAGGGATATGATTGGTGGCTTACTAGGAGCTATGGGCCTAACAAGCCATCGATTAGGTTATGGGAAGAGTTAGCAGGGTTACTTAGGGTGTGTGGTCCTAGATGGTGTATAGGGGGAGATTTTAATGTCCTTAGATATCCAAGGAGAGTAAGAGAGATTTTGATTCTTTTATCAAGGAAACCGAGCTTAGGGAGTCCTCCTTTGGCCAATGAAATGTTTACATTCTCTAATTGTAGGATTTTTGCAATGTGTAAAAAGTTGAGTAGATTTATGTTTTCTATAGGATGGGAATCGTGTCGAGTTTGTCTCAAATCATTGTCCTATTGTTCTTTGTGTATCTAAGTTTAGATAGAGTCCTTGTTTGTTTAAGTTTGAGAATATGTGGGTGGAACATAGAGATTTTAAGGAAAGAATAAGAGAATCGTGGGCAGAGGAAGGGGTACAAGGGTGGGAATGATATAGATTTATGAAGAAACTTGAGGTGATAAAACAAAATTTGAGGGTGTGGAATAAAGAGGTGTTTGGGGACATTTGGGAAGCAAAAAAAAAATCATTTTGGATAGCATTGATGACACGAAGAAAATTGGAGGAGGGGTTATGTATGAAGGGTTGAAAAGAGAAAGGAGAGAGCTTAAGAATAATTCAAGGAGGTTGTGTTTAAGGAAGAGATTAGCTTAAGGCAAAAATCAAGGGTTAAACAAGTTAAAGGTGATAATAATACTAAATTTTTCCGTAGGGTGGTAAATGGAAATAGGGTGATAAAGTTTATTTGATAAATTGGAGCTTGATGATAGATCATGTGGGTTGTTCTAAGGACTATGGCATCTATGCTCTGTTTGGAAGATGTGGGCTTTAGGGAGAATAGCAAATGGAAAATCATTTGACATTGTGTTTTCTTTGCTATCATATGAGTGATTTGATAGGAAAGGAATCTGAGGATTTTTCAGGATAAGTATGATATTTTGAAGGTCTATTGGAAAGGGTTGTAGAGTAACCAAAGGCCTATGAGACAACCCACAGCATATCTCACTTCAATATAACAACATTGACCAGAAAATTGAGAAGCCAAAATTACCATCCTCATGGTGCTGCACACACGCTATAAAAACTTATTGTTCTTCTTGTTTTGCAGCTCTACTTGTTTATCAAACATTTTTCAGGTAACTTGATTGTGGTAACTGGGAAGTACGAATATTACAGATAAAATCATACTACGGTGTCTCCAGAAACCTTCTAATAAAGTTCAAGGATGATACAATTGATGAAACTTCTGCACTGGCACAAGTGCTTAGCTCAGATTCTTCTATCAGTTCAATGCTGGATATGTCCATTCGTTTGTTGCCAGGGGATCACGGCCTCCCTTTACAGCAGGTATCAAAAAGTAGTAGGGATTGACCTTCATTGCCCTGATCCCTTCTTAATATTTTTTGTTTCATTATATCGTGCTAGACTTGCAGAATTTTTGTTTGCTTTTCTGTAGTTTCTGGATGTAGTGATGGGTTTAGACATCTGTGACTTCAAACAGCAAGCAATCATTGTTAAGTTTCCACATTTCAGGCTCTCCCAGATGTTCCACCAGCAATGGCCGATGCAGTAAACAGGGGAGGAGAGCTTTTGGCAAATTTGGCTGCAGGGACTCCGTGGGAAACAGTTGCCAAAGAAGTGGGCAACACACTAGGCATAGACTCAAGGATCCTTCGTGCTGAAGTCTCAAGGGACATAGACCTGCTTGTGGATGTAGTCACATCATGGATGGCTTCCAACACAGGTCCAAAGCTTTTAAGGCCATGATAGGTAGGACATACCCAAGATTTTGAACCAGCAGTGCTAAGATTGGGAGGAAAAGGAAAAGCAAAGGGGTAAAATCGAATTTCTGTAAATAGTGTTCATGTATCACTGTGTACATGTGTCATCAAAGGTCATAAAGCTTGCAAGTCTGTGTTATTAAGGTTTATTTTTATGTTTACGAAAAAATAAAGAAATATAGTCCGTTTTAAGTTAATGTAATAACTATCACTTACAGTTAAATATTTTAGTAGGTGAATGTAAAAATCACAGATGGGGCGTCATTGGTTTGGAATCTTTCAGTTGTTTTCTGCCTGCAGATCTAAAATGTTCTCCTAATTTTCATATTTTTGTTTTGGTTCACAGTTTGAATCCCCGATCTGACTTCATTTATTGTGTTGCTTCCTTATGTGGTTATAGATCCACTGTAGGATGATGAATTTTTGTATGGAAACTTTCGTGGAAATCAGCAGCAGTCTTTCCTTTCCTCTCTCATCTCTAAACCATCTAAGAAATGCCTAATAAAAAAGAGGGAAACAATATGAACCAGCTGGGTTTACTGCCCCATACAGTACTGAAAGTGTTATACTGACTTGTATTCTAAGTCATACTTCTATCCTATTTGGTCGAAGCAGTGCTTGTTCCATGAAAGATAGGCCATTGGTTGTGTTTGATTAGGATTAAAACATTGCAAAGCCTATGTCCTACACGTGAAGGACTTTTGAAGTCTTTGACTTTGTGGTATATTGTCAAGGGTTTTTAGAAGAAGTCTAGAAGTTTCATAAATTTGAGGTGGTCTTCGGTGATTTGGTTGATTGACGTCGACGGTTTCTCTTCAAAGAAAATTGGGTTGTCTTGTTCTATTTGATTTTGGGTCTTCTTTATAGGAACACCAACTGAGATTGGGAAGACGATTTTTGGCACTAAAAAATTTGTAATAGTGAGAGTAAAATACGTTTTCTTGTTGTCTTTGTTTCAAGAATTTTGTAATCTCTAATTTTTTATGGTGAAATTTTGTCACTGTGTTTTATCTGTGGATGTAAACTTTTTTATTGGCCGAATTACGTAAATCTTGTGTCTTATTTTTCTTTTTCATTGTGTTATTGTTTTACTTGTGGCTTTGGTTAATAACATAAGTTACACTACAAATGTAGGAATCACTTCTTCTGTACCTTTAGTACTCAAAGTCGCGTTATATGGTATGTTAAGAGTATGCAGATACAATAACACGGTTTATAGTTGTGTCTTGCTTTGTTCATAAGTGCGTCTAGTGAGGCATAGGTTCTTGCCAACTCCCAGTTCTTGGCACTTCGTGGAGTTAGCAACCTACAGTCCTTGAAGTTGTTCCATAAAAATTGCTGGGTTGCACACAATGGGTTCCTAATACGTTTCCATTGTGTTGTACTAGAAGGTTTTTAGTGTACAAACAAACAACAGATCTTATTGGTTATTATGCGAGGAACGTCTATGGTTTTCAAGCCCGTACAGAGGAAGATATAAAGGGTGGCCTCACCGTTCGCATGCTTCAAGGCAACTTAAATTATTTGATGGAATCATATGTTGATATATTCTAAAAGTTATTTTTTTGTAATGAAATTCAGTTTATTATTTAATAAAAAAAATTATTTCCTATTTTAATAAGAATTTGTGTGGATAAAATATTTGCATTATACTAAATATATGTTGCACGTGTGTCTTTTATTTTATATTGTAAATAATCTAGTGTATAGAGTTTAGCTTATACATAAAAGATTAAATTATTATATTCTTGTATAATATAAGTACATGTTCACAAATTTAGGTGGATTTGAACGCACCATCAGTAGGATTGTAGTGCAATTTTGTGGCAGTTTGTCTTGGCTATAGGAGACTGTGTAATGTATCGGATTGTTGCACTAATACACTCTGTATATTAGAGAGGACCATAATTGAGGTTATTTTCTTTTTACTAACTAACTGAAAAAATAAATATCTCATGGTTATTATGATTGTTTAAGCTTTTAATCCTAAGATATTTGACACGTACATATGATGATTGTTATTTTAATTTAGGGTTAATTGCACTAGAGGTTCTCAAAATATAAAGTTTATCTCATTTTGGTCATTAATGTTTCAATTGCATTATTTTGGTTCATAAAGTATTGAATATATTTCTATATTATCCCACAAGTAGATAGTGTCTAAATTGTTAATGATTTTTTATTATAAACTTGTCTCATGATATTTAAATATGGATAAAAAAATAAATTTGGATAATTTTTGACAAATTTTTTCACAAATTTTGGTTAAATATCTGCTTGAATTACACAGTTTTGATCATGAGCTATCTAAATTTTGGTCAAAAATTACATATATCACACATTTTTTTATCAAGAGCTACCCAAAATTTGTTTAAGAGTTATTAAAATTATTTTTTCTCAATATTTATATATTACGTGACAAGTTTATGATAAAAAGTCGTTAGAAATGTGGGCGTTGTTTGCTTGAAGGATCATATAGAAAAATATTTAATACTTCAGGGACCAAAATGATACAATTGAAACATTGGGGACCAAAATGAGATAAATCTCATACTTTGGGGACTTCTAATGCAATTAACCATTTAATTTATAAAAGAGTGAGATTCATATTTGAGTCAACAAACTCAATAAATTGAGAGATGACATTATTTGTATGGTAAAAATTAATTATTAAATGAAATCACATCCCAATATTTAAATGGGTTGATGATGTCAACAAATTCAGTGAATTGAGAAATGACATTATTTGTATGGTGAAAATTAATTATTAAATGAAATCACATCTCAATATTTAAATCGGTTGATGATGTCTTCTTGATGAAGCTCATAAGTTTTGTCTATATCAAACCTTAACGGCAGATTTAATTATCCGACATGACAAATACGTTGAGTAATAAGATCTTAAGGATAAAAAAAAGTCAATTAAATATAATTGTCAGTAATTTAATTAATTGATGAACATCCGTAATTTTAAACGTGGATAGATTATTAAACATATAATAATGAACAGCTCAAAACATAATTTTAAGATAAGACTCAGGAGATCAATAATAAGTTTTTAGTAGATTAACTTATTATTAATGAACTATAGGATGTTTGTTCTGAGTTGGACATAGGTTCCCTAGGTCCATTGGAAGTTCGTCGCTTATTTCTCCGTAAGGTCTCTACTATAACCTATAAATAATGCACTCACTGATTCTCTTAGCTATAACATTTACCTTCACATTTAAAAAAGGCAGAGAGAGATCAAGAGAGAGTATTCATAATATTGCAGGTCACACTACATTTGGATTTTTGGTGTGAAATGATGTACAGTAGAAGATCATATGGTTCATCGAATTTGTTGTTCAATCTTCATCAGTTCTTCGTTCGTGTGAATCTGCTCATCAAAGATAAACTCTAATTTCACTTTGTAGGATTAATAGACAAGGAAAATTTTTATAATCAATTATACGCGATGGATCTTGAGACTGCTGTTCCAACAAGTGGTATCAGAGCCTTCGTCAATACTGCGTATATATGGAATACAACCATGTTCACCATGTTCTCCAAGTAAACCATCCTCATCGTCATCTCCACCATCCATAACGGGCAATCCCGTACAAAACTCACGGCAAAAGAGATAAAACATATCCCTCAACCCGTTTAAAGAAAAACTCAAGTCCATAATCAACAATAGCTCGAATCGGTGCATTTGCCCCCAAACTGTTTGCATCTACTATATGCTCACACATCACCCATCTCTTCTCAATAGTCTCCTTGTACCTTGATTTCTTCCTTTACTTAGACACAAGTGATTGCTCAAGCTCATCCGACTTAGAATCCCCCACTTGCCTTTTTCCTTTTCCTTTGGACTGTGTCGAAGCCTTGGCCATAGATGGAGAACCATCCATTGTCCTAGCCATGCTCACAGCCACTACACTCATCATAAAGGAAAAAAAAAAAAATCAAGCCAAACGTCAAAGATAACCAAGAACCATCACCTAGAGAAACCGAATTTGGAACCCTCCTCATAGCCATTGTCGAAATTCACACTTGAAATCAAAGATCAATGGAGTGTTTGATGGATTAGAGGAGTTTAGAAGGAAGCTTAAGGATTTTCGAAACCTAAGGAGCGGTTTAGAGAGGTGGGTCTTTGTATTTTACAAAGATGAAATGAAATAACCGGTTGAACTACCCTTTTTATTTTTTCGAACCGAATAGAGTTGTACCAGTTGAAAGCAGGTTTCGACCTACTAGTAGCTTTGTACAAAATTTCCTAATTTTTCCCTTTTTCAGAAATAAATTAAAACTAAATAAAAACCTAAATTCTAAGACTCAAAATGTACCCAATTGAAAGCCTTTAATCACATTCTATACGTGCCAAAAAATCTAAAGTATTTGCAATGCAATTTATTTCACAAAAGAACATATACAATGCAAAGGAATTTAAAGCATAATAAACCATCTAATAATTAAATGAAAATTAAAATTATAGAACCACTTTCATAGACAACACGATTGCATTTAGCCTATGCTACAAGTCATTCAATTCCTAGTAGACGAGTGTTGTTTCGTGAAGGTTCCAAAAAATATATACCTACAAACTTCAATTCATCTATCCAAATTTTAAATTATTATTTCCTACTCACCATGAAACTAAAGACATACCACATCTACTCAAAATTAATTCACTTATGGCTCCCCTATAGGCTTAAAGGCTATGCAACAATATTCACAATCATGCTAACATCCAATACTCATGTGTGTGTGATATGATTATGTAACTCAAAAGATTTATCAAACAAAATTCATATTCCTATTAGCTATCCAAGGCTAGTTTCAAGGTCAATCTCACCAAGGTTTTCACACTCATAAAAGAATTCTTTGACTATAGTGACTCTTTCACTCTTAAGTATATGTGAGGATCAAATTTATGTAGTTAAAGCAACTTATACTCACATATGTCTCAAAAATAAAGAGCATAAATCAAATGAAACAATCTTGACATAATTTCATGAAAGAATGTTAGAAGACATAAAAGTAATTCAATTGATATATTCATACCTACTAAAATCAAATAGGGATTTATCTGGTTGTAACGGGGCATTGAGTGAAGGTTTGAGAAATTAAGGATTTAAAAGAAGTTATCCCACATGCAAATTCATATTCAACACTTGCACTCTTCTTTTTGACACAGTGTAAAAACTCTTATCCTTCATCCTTTCTTCATACCCCTTGGCTTTCACTTTCAATATTCTTTCACATTTCAACCCAAAATGTTTCAACTCTTTCATTATTTTCTAATTTTTCTCTTTTTTTTTCTTTTTCATCATTCATTCATCATTGAACATTTCACCACAATTCCCAAACATATATCAAATGGATACAAATCTAGAGATAACCAAGATAAGATATATATCATCTCTTTTTGTTTTATTCTCGACTTTTATTTGTGGTAAGGAAACAAAAATTTATCATGGCTTAATCACGATTCCAAAGATAATAAAATGAAAGAACAGGCTTGAGGCTCAAATAAAGTTCAAAAACAGCCTAAAATATTTCTCATGAACGCAAGAAAAAGTGTTGATTATTATTGAGATATTGCCAACTAATTACTCGTATGCTCCTAACTAAAGCTAAAATAATGAGATTATTGAAAAACAACGGATTTGACATGACTATAATATGAGTAAATGTATTATAACCCTCCAAGAATGATAAGCACAAGACTCATAGGGTTTATACATGCATCTTTACTATAGATGTTAAGCTTTTTCAAATATAAATCTTATCCCATAAACCTCAACAAAAATTACATGCTCATAGTGAACAAAATTTGAGTTCCAAAGACACACATGACTATGATACTCAAGCATAGAATAAAAGTCTATAGAGTAACAACATGCAAACAATTTGAGTATCAAATAACAAATCTAAACTTTCACTACTCTTAATAAATAACAAATATCATCCAGATAGACATGTTTTCAAAAAAAATTCAAAATTTTCATTAAAACTACTTAAAGCAAAAATAAAAATAAAATCAATGGGGTAACCCTCACCCCTAACTTAAAATCTACATTTTACTCAATGCAATAAGAGAAAAAAAAAACATAAGGGGAAGAGAACATCCAGAATGAATCTCCTAAATAAAAACTAACTACAAAACAAACTAAAGAAAAATTAACATATAAAAGAAACTAAATGAAAACTATCTAAAAACAAATAGAAAGAATTTATCTAACTAATCTACCATTCACAAGGGTACACTACACAGATGGAAGATCCTGATATATGAAATCAGCAAGCTCCTCCACAATCTCTTCAATTGAAAACCCCTTTAAGAATGGCTTTAGTAGTTGTCCTGGCCTTATTCTAACCATTCTTGGTGTTTTATACCTCTACCGCACCAGGAGGGTAGACTATACAAACCACAAAAGGACTAGCCCAACGAGAGCGATGTTTTTCAGGGAAGAGGTGAAGTCGAGAGTTGTATAAGAGTACCTTTTGTCTCGGCTTGAAAGTCTTTCTCAAAACAAACTAATCATGAAAAAACTTAGTCATTTTCTTGTAAATATGGGTACTCTCATACATGTCTCTACATATTTCCTTTATCTCATTCAATTCCAATTTTCTATTACTTTCAGCTGGACCCAGATTGAAATTGATGATCTTGATGGCTCAATAAGTTCGATTCTCTATCTTAACTAGAAAATGACACACCCTACCATAGACCAACCCATAGGAAGACATACCTAAATTTGTCTTATATGTAGTACGGTATGCCCACAAAGGATCAGTCAACTGAAGTGACCAATCCTTACGGTTAAGATTAACCGTTTTCTCTATTATGTGCTTAATTTCCTTATTGGCTAACTCGGATTGGCCGTTGGTCTGTGAATGGTAGATAGTGGAGACCTTATTATGATTCCATATTTATGCATAAGAGTAGCAAATGGGCGGTTATAGAAATGCAAACACTGTCACTAATAATTGCCCATAAACATCCCCACTCTTGACAAGATGTGTTCTTTAAGGAATTTAATTACAACCCTGCGATCATTAGACTTAGTTGGAATAGCCTCTACCTATTTAGATACATAATCCACGGCCAGTAGAATATAACTATAACCAAAAGAATTAGGGAAGAGACCCATGAAATCGATGTCCTAACAGTCAAACACCTCTATCATAAGGATAGGGGTTGGAGGCATCATATTTCGATGAGTTAAACTACTTAATCTTTGGTAATGATCACAACTCCTATAAAAATGGAAGCAATCGTTAAATAAAGTTGACCAATATAAGTCACACTAAAATATCTTAGTTGAAGTCTTCTTGGAGGAGAAGTGACCTTCAAATGCTTCTGAATGGCAAAATAAGATGATTTGATGGTGTTCATCAATCAACATGCATCTTGATTAACCCTAAAAAGTGTTGAGTTGAATTAGAGTTTAGGGTTAATAGTGTGTGTTAATTGAGTTAAATTTAAATAATATTATGGTTAATGTGTAATTTATCTATTTTGTAGGGTTTCAAGGATAATTACAAAAGTTTAAGAGAATAAAAGTGCAGAGGCTAAACAAGGGAAATGAGGCAAGTGTAATTAAAGTGTCAGCAAAGTAGAGTTGCACAAGGAAAAAACAGAGAATCTCCACCGTCTAGACGGTGGTGCTGGCATCCGGATGGTACCCTAACCGCCTTCTTCTCCCATTGGTCCATTTGAGCAATAAAATTACCTAATTGGCTAGCTTGGGTGTTTGCCGCCTTTAGCCCCCTTCTAGTGCCTATAAATAGCCCTATTTAGTTCAGTTTCATGGGATTTTAATCCAGTTAGAGAAGGAGAGAAGGGAAGAAAGAAAGAGACTTAAGAGAGAGTTTACAGTCAGAAAGACCGAAGCCCTGCCCTAATCATTTTCGAGCCTCTATTTCTACATTCATATTTATCCTTTCTACTTGGAGGGTTGAACTTTTCTCACTTTTGTGCCCTAATCAGTAATAAGAGTGGTAGTGTTTCAACTATTCCTTGGGGAAGGACTTGTATTTTGTATTCTACTGTAATGGAATCATCTCATTCTTCATGCTCATCTATAACACTGAAGCGTGAGTAGTTTGTTTATACTCTTTGGTGAAGGGTGAAAGCATGTGTGATATTGTTCTAATTATGAAAATGCTGATATTTTATTCATGCGTTAATGTTTATACCTCCCTTTATTGATGAAAGGTTATTACTATTATATGCTCATGGTTATGAACACCAAGCAAATCTTAATGCTATATACCATTCTATTTATAAGTTATTACATACTTCATAAATTATTTAGTGATGCATGCATTTGGGTTTTATGTAACAGTTGAGAGATTGGTTATAGACGGGCTAAATCTTGTCATAACTAAAGCTTTTGATTTACTGTATAAATCGGAACTCCATCTTCATTAAATCGTCAACCTGCCGATCGGATAGCTAAAGTAAACCTTTTGAATGGTTCACCTTCAGGTTTACTAGTGTTAGTCGGTTGTTGCATGCTACATAGACCTTCTAGCTAACCCAATCAGTTGCTAAGATATGATTCAGTCACACATTAAACCTACCAGTTAACTTTTTAGTGAAATTTCATAAACAAGCAGTATAATGCATGTTGGATCCCCGAACTAAAGAGTACCTTTTGTTATTGTTATCAAGACTTTAAATTAAGTACTTATATGATAATTCTAAGTTCACACCACAATTTATTGTGAAGCATGCTACACACAAGACAATCTTACTTTTTCCATTTTGAATTTCAACAATTAGCTCCATGTGGGTTTGATCTCGAACTTAACTGAGTAATACTACAATTTGATCACTTATACTTTAGTATATGATTTAAATCAGGTCACATGTACTCATCACCTAATCAGAGCAAGACTTGAATAAGTAAGGGTTATCAAAATAAAATTTATTACCTATATCAAAAACTTTATTTTCTCCTGTGGACTCCAACGCACCGGTATTTGCCCTGTAACAAGAAAGTTAACTATGTCAACATACCAGAGACTAATCGTATTGGCTAAAAGTAAGTGCTCATTAGGGAAGGTGTCATGTATAGGTATGTGCTCATATGTGTTATCAAAAACAAGTTGTGACAAGTGGTTACCACCACGTTCTCAACTCCCTTATTGTCTTTAATAATCAAATGAAATTCCTGAAGGAGGAGGATCCACCTAATTAGTCTTGGTTTCATATCCTGCTTAGACAATAGATATTTCAGATTAAAATGGTCAGTATAAACAATAATAGGTGAACCAATTATGTATGACCTAAACTCATCAAGTGCAAAAACTACAGCTACTAACTCTTTTTTAGTTATTGTGCAATTCATCTAAACCTTCATTCAATGTTTTACTAGCATAGTAGATGACATGAAGTTTTTTGTCTTGTCGTTGGCCTAGCACAATTCCAACTATATAGTCACTTATGTCGAACATGAGCTCAAATGGAAGTTTTCAATTGGGTTGTTGCATGATTGGAGGTATTATCAACATGTTTTTTTATTTTTTAAATGTCACCTTACAACTTGGCAACTACTCAAAAGGAACATCCTTGGCCAACATGTTACATAAAGGTTGCAACAAAGTATTGAAGTCCATTATGAAACGTCTACAGAAGCTGGCATGTCCAAGAAACAACCTAACATCCTTCACACATTTAGTGGTAGGGAGGCTTGAAATTAACTCAACCTTGGATTTATCTACCTCTATCCCCCTCTGTGACACTATGTGTACCAACACAATACATTGAATGATAATAAAATGAAACTTTTCTCAGTTAAGCACCAGGATTTTCCCCTCACATCTTACCAACACCCTTTTTAAATTTTCCAAGCATCCCTCAAAAGAATTACCAAAAATAGAGAAGTCGTCTATAAACACCTTCAATATTTTCTCCACCGTGTCACTAAAGATGCCCATCATACATGGTTGGAAGGTGCTAGGGGCATTACATAGCCCATATGGCATCCTTCGGGAGGCAAAAAGTCTCAAAAAGACAAGTAAATGTTGTTTTCTCTTGGTCTTCCAAGACAATTTCAATGTGATTATATTTGAAATACCCATCAAGGGAACAATAAAATAAATGGGCAGTGACCCGTTCCAAGACTTGGTCAATGAATGGAAGCGGGAAGTGGTCTTTACGAGTATAAACGTTTAGCTTCCTACAATCTATACACACCCTCCACCCAATCACAACCCGAGTAGGAATCAATTCATTATTTTCATTGGCTACCACAATCACCCATAATTTTTTTGGTACTACTTGTGTGGGGGCATACCCATTTGATGTTAGCAATTAGGTAGAAGATTCCCACGTCAAGCAACTCAAAACTTTGGATCTAACCACATCATTCATGATCGGGTTCAATATACGTTATGGTTGTCAGGATGGCTTGGATTCCTCTTCCAAATAAATCTAGTGTGTATAAATAAGGGAGCTAATCCCATTAAGGTTAGATATGGTCCAACCTTTTGCTCTTTTGTGAGCCCGTAAAACACTTAGCAACCTCTCTTCTTGTTTCGGTTCTAAAGATGAACTAATCACCACTTGATAAGTCTCCTCACTACCTAGGTAAGCATATTTAAGTGTGGATGGTTGTGGTTTCAATCCTAGTTTAGGTGGTTGAATAGCAGAAGACCCTTCTTTTTTATAGGTGGCAATTCTTCAAACTTAGGCAACAAGTTACCTAATTCGCAAACTTATTCTAAACTCTGGGTTTCTTCTAAAATAATTTCGTCTAACTAATCATTACAAGAATTATCTACCTATTGTTCTTCAAGGGCATCAATCATTCAGACTTCATGAGATTCCCCATCATCAGCCAACTATTTTACGATGTTGAACACATTTAGCTCCATCTTCATATTACCAAATGTGAGCTCCATTATATCATTCTTGCAATTAATAACATCGTTAGATGTTGCAAAGAACGATCTTCCCAAAGTAACTAGAATTTGAGAAAAATGGTTTGCAACCAGTATAGTGTCAAGTACTATGAAATCAAGAGGGAAGTAAAAACCTATCCACCTAAACCAATACATCTTCCACTATTCCTCTCAGTATCTTCATGCTTCAATCTACAAGCTGGAGAGTGATTGAAGTGGGCTTCAACTCTCCTAAGTCTAATTGCTTGTAGACCGAGAAGGGTAAGAGATTCAAGTCTAAAAGTGCTTGTTCAACCCGACAGCCCCTAATGATAATGAAAATGGTGGGACAGTCGGGATCTTTGTACTTGAGTGAAGTATTGGTTCTGAGGATAGTAATTACATGCTTTGTCATAAATGAATATTTTTGAACATTTAACTTCTTTTTCATGGTGTATAGATCCTTTAAAAATTTCACATAAGATGGTACTTGTCGGATTGCATCAAGTAAAGGAATGTTGATTTTCACATGCTTAAACAAGTCAATGATTTCAACATAGTTAGCTTGTTTAGTAGGAATATTTAAATAGTGAGGGTAGGGAGTAGGGATGAGACATACTACATCATCAGAATGAACACCCTTGGGTAATTCAAGTGACTCGTCATCTTGGGAGGTGCCCTAAGTCTCTTTTTTTTGTAGGCTAAGAGAGTTTATAGGATGGTTTTGTCAACCTCTTTAACACTCCCAAGGGTGGTGATTGACTTAAGTTGATCTTCATTATTTTTAATTATTATAGAACCCTCAATGCCATCTTGATACTTCAGATTCTCTTAGGGTTGGGTAGGGAACTTTCCGTTCTCTTGCTGAAGCACAATCATATTGTTGGTCAACTTGGTCATTTGGGTTCTTATATTATTCAAAGCTTGGGTAGTCTAGTTGTTAATGGTAGTCTAATTTTGGATGAACTAATGCATGACATCCTTAAGACTTCTTTAGTGTAGAGGCTGGTAAGGAGCTACATTGGTTTGTCCCTTGGAAGTAAGCCCTTGTACAGGTAGGTTCTGAACAAACCCTTGTGATGGTGGGTGCATAGACTAAGGACCTGAAGACGGGCTAGGATCGACCACTTATTGATCTGGAGGGGCATAAGATATAGGGGCCAAAGGTTTAGTCGAAGTGTCATTTCTCCAACAAAAATTTGGGTGGCTGCGCCATACTCGGATTATATGTGTTAAGAATAGGGAGAAAATTGTTGTCTTGGTTGATAAAAGGCATTGACCTGCTCATTGAGCACCTCTTTAAAAATGGAATGGTTGGGCACTCCTTAAAATAATACTGAACGAACTTGTATATAGTGAAAGGCTCCTCTTGGGGCACACTTACCACCTTAGTCACCTTCTGGACCTCTAAATTTTACACTTTTTTAAACAAATGCACAATCTTGGCTTGCAACTCATCTTAATCTCTTAAAGCATATTTTCCACCTTCAATAAACTGGGATGAAATAGATTGCTTTGAGTTCTTAGTAGAATTAAAAATATCCCAAGATTGAGCATTCTCTGCTAAGCTCTCAAATTAATTTAGAGCTTCTTCGAGCTCTTTGCTCAAAAATTCGCCATTGCACATTATGTCTATAAACTGACAATGTGTTGTGTAATTCCTTCATAAAACTAACTCACCACCTACCAAGGAACAAAGCCATGATATGGAGCGACATTTAAGAGATCCATAAACCTCTACCAATAGTTATAGAATTGTTTATTTGGTTTTTCAGAAGAATTTTGAATCTGTTTCTTTAAAGCAATTGTTCTATGAACTGGAAAAAATTTCTTCAAGAACTCTTTCTGTAAATCATCCCAAGTAGTTATCATTCAGGGCTTAAGGGAGTTCAACCAAGATTTTTCCTTATCTATCAGAGAGAATGATAATAATTTCAAAATCCCATTCATGGATGAGACTCCCTCATCCGACCAAATAAAAAATGGCTACTGACTTATTAATGAATTAAAAATAAAAGCAATTAAAGGAAACATAATCATACTTCAAAGTAGAATAGAACTGAAATTTAAATTAGAGGAAAAATAAATTACCTTGAATTGAATTACAAATAATGTAAGTTGTTTCGCGAAAGAGAATTGAAAATATTTGTTTTGCAAGAATTAAAAAACTAAAAGTAGAACCGAGCTTTGAATTGAAATCAATGAAAAAACTATTGAAAAACAAGAAACCCTAATTCTAACCCTAGGAGAAAAAGGAAGAACAAAAAAATCAAAGAACATCTAAGGAGCTCCCTTTCTCTTTAGTTTGGCTTGGGTATTTGTAGGCAAATATCTGCTGAAACACTTTTATTTTTCCACCAATCATGGTCATTTTAACTTCTAGCACATAGGTTTTCCAAAGGAGTACTCACGATAGAAAAACATCGACTTACTGGTAGAAAGCACAATTCGATCTACCGATAGCAAAATTTTTGTTTCTGACCAACTGATAGCTCTTCACAGCTACTGGTATAATAACTTTCTGTTTAAGACCTATCAGTAGCACAATCATAACCTACCATTAGAAAAGTTTATGTTCCACTTCTACTGGTAGGAATTAACTGCTACTGGTAGAACCTAAATCTGCCCACTGTTGAACCGATAAGAAACCTATCGGTAAGACTGTTCTTTTTCCAAAGTATGCATGCAATGCCCTTGGCTCAACTCCTGGATTTCCTAACTCATTCCCAAAGTGTTCCATAGTATTGAAATGAGTATAAAAACATGCTCTTATATGCATTTACCTGCAAATATGAATATTCTCCATAAAAGACAAAACTAAGCTAAAACAAAGGAAATAGATAATTAACATTGATGGTGCTATTTGTCGCAGATGAGCAGGGTGTGTGTAACCGGTGATGAAGGTGATGGATTTGAGCTATATGGCTCTCTTGACTAGTAGTGGAATATTCAAGGGAGTTTGGGGGGATGTAAACAGTAATAAATATAGTGGTTCACCGGCTCTGGAGCTCGGCTAGTCCACTCTTCAATGGAGGCTCTTGCCCCTTTTTTCTTTATTGATCACTTTTGTGTTTCTTTGGTACAGTGTGAGAATAACTAGGGTTTTTGTGTGGCTCTCTCGCCTCTAGGGTTGCCTCCTATGAATATGGATCCCTCTCCATGAAGGTCTCCTCTCATATTTATAGCATGATCCCTATTTTTAAGGGATTCCCGACGATATCTTTTCCCTTCCCTCGTGGGACTCCCCTTCTAATTAGGAGAGGATCTTGGTTGATTGAGATTTCACGCCTTGATTGTCGCTTCCTACTGCTTTGGGAATGCTTGCTGTTGGCCAGTCGTTCATTCCATAACTCTTCTATCACCTTGCCTGGGCCGAGCTCTGAGTCGGCTTCCCTTAGCTCAGGATTGATTATCCGACCTCCCTCCTGGGTTGACCTCTTTGGTCT
>CM042193.1:19924211-19958106 GCA_023539305.1 Ilex asprella | reverse complement strand
TAAAAATGAGCTGCTTAAGCTCTGTCGTGAGCTACTTGGCTCATATTAGATACTGAAGTGCTTCTTTTGTGGGCTACATGGCCCATATCAGGAATTTCAGGGCTCATTGGCGTGTTTAGATAGCTACAACTAAGTAAGCCAAAAATTTGTTGCTTTATTGAATCAACTACGTGAATCAAAAAAATTTCTGTCGCTACAAGGGTGACTTACTGAAAAAACCTCTTAAGGTGTTCTGCATTCCAAGAGTGAGGTAGGATCCTTCCTTCCTCGGTTTGTAGTTCGTAATTCTCTGGTCTGATTATCCTAGAAATGATGAAAGGCCCTTCCCAATTTGGTCCTAGCTTTCCATGAGTGGGATCCTTTCTGTCAAGTAAGAGCTTTTTAAGCACCAAGTCCCCTGCTTTGAAGCTCCTATGCCTAACTCTTTGGTCATAATATCTTGCAGTTTTTCTCTGGTAGTCTTGAGTGTGACGAAGCGCTATGTCTCTCTTCTCATCCAGGAGGTCGAGGTTCAGCAGGAGAGATTCATCATTATGCTCAGCATTGAAGAATTCAACCCTAGGAGAAGGGAGTCCCACCTCCACTGGTGCCACTGCTTCAGTTCCGAAAGCTAGAGAGAAAGGGGTTTCCTGGGTCGCTGACCTGGTGGTGGTCCTGTAGGCCCACAATACTTCAGGGAGGCATTTCACCCACTTTCCTTTCAGGTTTTTTAACTTGGTCTTCAGGGCAGCTTTTAGGGTTCTGATAGTAACTTCTGCTTGTCCATTGGATTGGGGGTGTGCCGGAGCTGAAAAATAGTTCTTTATTCCGAGCTCAGCACAGAATTCTTTGAACTTTGCGTTGTCAAACTGCTTTCCGTTGTCAGACACGATTGCCCTGGGAACTCCGAACCTGCAAATTATAGATTTCCAAACAAAGTTTTGTATCTTTTGCTCTGTTATTGTTGCCAATGCCTCAGCTTCTGCCCATTTGGTGAAGTAGTCTACCCCCACAATAGCGAACTTACACTGCCCCACGCCAGTGGGAAAGGGCCCAAGTATGTCCAGACCCTATTGTTGGAATGGCCAGGGGCTTACCACTGAAGTCAACAGCTCAGGTGGGCAGTGTGAGATGTTGGCGTGTTCTTGGCAAGTCCTGCATTTCTTTACTAGTTCAGTGGCATCCTTGAGCATGGTGGGCCAGTAGTATCCCTGTCTTAGCACCTTTCCTGCCAATGCCCTTGCTCCGATGTGATTGCCGCAGATTCCCTCATGCACTTCTCTGAGTATATAGTTTGCGTCTTTATCCCCTACGCACTTAAGGAGAGGTGCTGAAAAGCCTCGTTTATACAGGCCTCCCTGCAATAAAGAAAACCTGGCTGACCTGGACTTTAGCTTGGAAGCCTCCTTGGGGTCACTAGGTAAAGCCCCATCCCGCAGATACTCTATGATGGGATCCATCCAACATGGCTGATCTGAGATGGCGAGGATTTCTTCTTCCTCAATGCTCACTGAGGGCCTCGGTAGGTGCTCCACTGGTATCAGTCTGTCAAGGCTTTCCTGAGAGGCAGTTGCTAGTCTAGCCAAGGAATATGCCCGTGAGTTTTCCGACCTGGGCACATGTCTGACCTTTACCTGCACAAACTTTTTAATCAACTGTTATACTTTTCTGAGATAAAGGATCATTTTTTCAACCCTGGCTTCGTATGATTCCTCTATTTGTTTTACCACTAGTTGGGAATCGCTGCAGATCTCCAAATGTTCAGCTTCCATAGAGTGAGCCAGGTTAAGTCCGGCTATAATAGCTTCATATTCAGCCTCATTATTTGAAGCCTTAAATCCAAATCTGAGGGCATATTCGACATCTATTCCATCGGAAGAGGTCAGGATTAGGCTTGCGCCGCTTCCTTGTGCATTAGCTGCTCCATCCACTGAAAGTCTCCACATAGGGAGGTCGGGGACAGACTCTGTAACCTCGGTTGGTGCCGCTGCCGTAAACTCCGCGATGAAATCTGCCAATATCTGCCCTTTGATAGCAGTTCTTGGTTTATACCTGATATCAAATTCACTGAGCTCTATTGCCCACTTCACCAGCCTTCCAGAAGATTCTGGTTTATGTAACACTTGTCTCATTGGTTGATCTGTTGGAACTTCGATGGTATGAGCCTGAAAATAGGGCCTAAGCTTCCTAGCTGTTGTGACTAAGGCCAGGACAAGTTTCTCCATCTTTGGGTATCTCTCCTCGGCTCCCCTCAGAGCTCTGCTGCAGTAATATACTGGGTGCTGAACTCTGTCTCGCTCCCTAACCAGTGCTGCGCTAGTTGAGAAGTTTGAAACAGCTAAGTATAGGGTCAAGACCTCTCCTTCCATCGGGCTTACTAAAACCGGCGGTGAGCTCAGGTATCTCTTCAATGCTCTGAACGCCTCTTCACACTGTGTGTCCCATTGAAGCGTCTTCTTAAAGACGTGACAGAATAGCTGACACTTATCGCTCGACCTAGACACAAAACGGCTCAGGGCAGCTATTCTGCCTGTCAAGCGTTGTACCTCCTTGGTGTTGGATAGAGGCTGCATATCTAGCACTGCTTTTACTTTCTCCGGGTTGGCTTCAATCCCTCTGCTGTTGACTATGAAACCCAGGAACTTCCCCGCTGAAACCCCGAACGCACATTTTACAGGGTTGAGCTTCATTTTGTATTTCTTAAGGATCTGGAAGGATTCAGCCAGGTGCGTAATGTGGAGCTCTGCCTTTAAGGATTTCACCAACATGTCATCGATGTAGACTTCCATGGATGTCCCTATCTGTTTTTGAAACATTCGGTTCACCAACCGCTGGTAAGTGGCTCTAGCATTTTTCAAACCAAAGGGCATGACTTGGTAACAATACGTTCCTTGTTCTGTAATAAAAGAGGTCTTCTCCTGGTCGTTGGGGTCCATTCTGATTTGATTGTAGCCTGAAAAGGCATCCATGAAGCTGAGGAGCTCGTGGCCAGTAGTGGCATCTACTATGAGGTCGATCTGAGGCAAAGAAAAACTGTCCTTCGGGCATGCTCGGTTGAGGTCAGTGAAATCGATGCAGAGCCGCCATTTGCCATTGGTCTTTTTGACTAGTACCACATTGGCTAGCCAGACGGGATAGTCCACTTCCTTGACTGCCTTGGCATGGAGGAGTTTGCCGACCTCTGCATTGATTGCCTTCTGTCTTTCTGAGGCGAAGCTCCTCCTTTTTTGTTTTACGGGCTTGTAGGTGGGATTCACATTCAATTTGTGCGTGATAACCGAAGGGTCGACACCCTCCATATCCTCCTGTCTCCATGCGAATACGTCATTGCTTTCCCTCAGGAATTGTATAAATCGATCCTTAATTTCCTTGCTTAACTTAGATCCGACGTAGACTAGGTGTTCTGGCTCCTCGTCGAGCTGGATGGGTTCAAGTTCTTCTGATGGCGTTGGTCTGGTTCCTAGCTCATCCCTCATATCGAGCTCGTCCAGTTGTATGCTTTCCACCTCTTTCCGCTTCATAGAAGCCATGTAACATTCTCTAGCCACGCGCTGATCTCCTCTGACCTTTCCGATCCCATTTTCTGTAGGAAATTTCATGACGAGGTGGTATGCCGAGGGGATGGCTCTCATTGCATTTAGGGAAGGTCTCCCTAACAGCATGTTATATGCTGAAGGGGCATTAACCACCGGAATCTTACGGCTGTGGTGGCCTGACAGAGAGAGTTTCCAATGGTGAGTACGAGCTGAATTGATCCCAAGGGCAATACCCTTTCCCCCGAAAATCCTAACAGATGGGCGCTCACTGACTCCAGTTTCTCCCTTCCTATGTCCATCTTGTCGAATGCAGATGCGAAGATAATGTCTGCCGAGCTCCCATTGTCTATCAAAACCCGATGTATTGTCCTGTTAGCCACAATAGCTCTTACCACCAACGGATCATCATGGGGATGGTGATAGCCCTCCAAATCTGAGTCTGAAAAAGTTATGGTAGTGTCTAGCCGGGGTACCTTAGTTGTAGTGCATACCTCATGTATCTCATCACCTCGGATCCTACGCAAATGTGCTTTTCTGGCAGCACTGGACTCCCCTCCTCCCGCAAATCCTCCTGATATCACCCTGATTTCCCCCAGGGGTTGTTGGTGCTGTGCAGGAGCCTGCTGCTGAGGTGGGGGAGGTGGAATAGCTCGATTTGGAGGAGCTGTATTTGGGTACTCTTGGGCCACGAAGCGACGTAATTGTCCCCGCTGGATCAGAAACTCTATTTCCCTCTTTAGTTGAACGCAATCATCTGTGTGATGGCCGTGGTCTCTGTGAAATTCACAGTACTTGGTGGGATCCCTCTTCGTTGGATCTGCCTTCATCCGAGGTGGCCATCTGATGAACTTCTCGTTTTGTACCTCATGCAAGACTTGCGATATAGAGGCAGTAAGGGGAGTTGGCTGTCGAAGTGGGTACCTTGGTTGTAGTTTTGGCTGCGGGGGCCCCAGACAATCTCTCACATTGCCTCTTCTTTTTGGGGAACGGTCTCTATCCCTTCTCGGGGACCTGCCCCATTCCTTATCTTTCCTGGGACTTCTCTCCCTCTTCTTTTCTTCCTTTCCCTTCTCTCTTCGTGATGAGGAACTCCCTATCTTCGAAAGGAGTGCTTCCTCCCCATTTATATATTTCTCCGCTTTGGCCAACACCTCGGCCATACTCACTTGAGGGTTCTTTGATATGGAGAACATCAGGTCTTTTGATTGCACCCTGAGCCCCGCAATGAAGGCGGTTATGGCAAAATTTTCATCAGGGACGTCCACTTTCAAAGATTCTGAGTTGAACCTCTGAACGTATAATCTGAGGTTCTCGTCTGATCCTTGCTTTACATTCAGGAGATGGTAGCTTGGCTTCCTATAGATTCGAGCTCCTATAAAGTGAGACACGAAAGCTATGGAGAGCTCTTTGAAGGATGAGATGGAGGCTGGGGAGAGTCTATTGAACCATGCCAGGGCTGAGCCTTTCAAGGTGATAGCAAAGGCCCTGCAGTGCACTGGATCCTGGTATCCGTGAAACTCCATCTGATTTTTGTAAGTGTTGAGATGATCTACGGGGTCCTTTGTCCCGTCGAAGACTTCTACCTGCGGCATTCTGAACTTTGGAGGGAGAGGGAAATGTAGCACTCCCGTGGTGAATGGGGACTCGGTCTGCTGTACGAGGGCGTCCATTGTTACCGGAGTCTTGCCTTTTACAGCTTCCTTCATATGGCTGAGCTCTTGCTGGATGCCCCTGAAACGTTGTTTCCAGTATTGCTCCCTTTTTTTCTGCTGGTAAGGGAAGAGGTCGTCTCTCTCTCCCTCGTCGTTCTGGCTGTGTTCTTCGTTGTGGCCATTCCTAAAGGGGGGAACTTCCCCCATGGCTGGGCTATTTTCGCCCCTTTCATCGGCTTCCCTGAGGGGATCGAGGTGTTGTTGCTCCCTCAACGGGGGATTATACTGGCCTTCTTGGGCCCGTTGCGCCTCATGTGGGCGCTGGAGAAGCTTCATGACTTCCTCGTTCTGCTGCATCAAGCGTTCATTGGCTTGGCGAAGAGCTGTCAATTCATCGCTGATGGGGGGATCCCTTACAGGGGGACCTGTCTCCGGGACGTTTTCGCACTGTCTGTTATTGTCAGCATCAGGCTGATCTATGATCCGAGGTAGATTTGCTTGACTTCTACTCATATTGCGAGTCGAGACCATCAATCACTGAAAAATCAGTTTTTTCTTTGTAGCAGGAATTGTTCGTTCCCACAGACGGCACCAAACTGATGGTGCTATTTGTCACAGATGAGCAGGGTGTGTGTAACCGGTGATGAAGGTGATGGATCTGAGCTATATGGCTCTCTTGACTAGTAGTGGAATATTCAAGGGAGTTTGGGGGGATGTAAACAGTAAGAAATATAGTGGTTCACCGGCTCTGGAGCTCGGCTAGTCCACTCTTCAATGGAGACTCTTGCCCCTTTTTTCTTTATTGATCACTTTTGTGTTTCTTTTGTACAGTGTGAGAATAACTAGGGTTTTTGTGTGGCTCTCTCGCCTCTAGGGTTGCCTCCTGTGAATATGGATCCCTCTCCATGAAGGCCTCCTCTCATATTTATAGCATGATCCCATATTTTTAAGGGATTCCCGGCGATATCTTTTCCCTTCCCTCGTGGGACTCCCCTTCTAATTAGGAGAGGATCTTGGTTGATTGAGATTTCACGCCTTGATTGTCGCTTCCTACTGCTTTGGGAATGCTTGCTGTTGGCCAGTCGTTCATTCCATAACTCTTCTATCACCTTGCCTGGGCCGAGCTCTGAGTCAGCTTCCCTTAGCTCAGGATTGATTATTCGACCTCCCTCCTGGGTTGACCTCTTTGGTCTGAGCTCATACTTAGAATATTTTTTTGGTATCATCAAACATAATTAAGATGAATGATATGAGACATGAAATATGCAATATTATGCTCTTATCAATGTGTTTATTTTGCAGAATGGTCTAGGTTTTGAGCTGAGGAAGTTTGAGAGGATGGAGTTCAATGACATGTTCAAGTTGGCAACGTGGGCTACGCGATATGAGCAAATCTTATGAGAGGAGTTGGGCTGAAGAAATGCATCCAAAGGTACTTAATACAGGGATCCCAACACAAAAATCCTCATGGTCGATCCATACCAAGAGTTGGAGGTAAAAATGTCAAATATTGTAGCTAAATTGCCATATGTGTGTAAGGACTTAACCTAACCCTCGGAGAATCAGGCACAGGCTATGCCAAGTGCTGATAAAGGACCTAACGAAGTTAATAGCCAAAATTATGAGTTTGAAATCTCAAAGTTTGATCAAATCTTTGACCATTTGTTAGCAGACGACATTCTCAAGTTACCGTTTGGTCATAAGATCCCACCAGTTGCAGAGTTGAAGGGCAATATGTACTACAAATGTCACAATCTATGTAGTCATTCTACTAATAACTGTGTGGTGTTTTGGAATGCCATTCAGGGCTACCTAACCAAAGGCTATTTGATCTTCAAAGACAAGAAGCCAGAGATGGGGCTTGATAAGGACCTTTTTAGAAGACAGTTGCCTTTAATATGGTGGAAGTAGGGAGAAGTCAAAGACCTCACGAAAAAAGGTAGAAATGGATGATGAAAAATTGACTAGTGACAAAAAGCCAAGGGAAGAAAAAGACAACAGTCCATAGGATGAGCCGTTAAAGGAAGACTTTGGTAGTTGGCCGTATATTTCGCCAGGTTTCTTGGAGCAGCTTGATATAGTCAAGAACGGTCTATGCCACAGATGCAAATCTTTTTATAGGATCATTCCGAATGAGGAGGAGCAAGAAAAATCACCCTAAAGGCCATAGAAAAGGTGGCACTACAAGGGCACCCATTGGGAGCAGTCAGGTGAGTGGACATTGCCCCAACGATACTATGAAGATTGACTTAGCAAGTTCATGAGGCCGAGCTATAAAGAGTACGGTAGGGATTTATGAAACTACCGAGGGACTCACTACAAGGTAGGCTCTCAAACAACCCATTCGAACTAAGGGCTATCAAGACTAACCTAGGATGATAAAACTGACAGAGTTACTCGAGGGTCATTGGTACATGGCCCAACATTTGAAGTTCCAATAATACCATCTACCACGTCCATTATTCAGAACTTAGTAACGTAGGAAACAACATATTCAAGCGAACCTATGCAGATGGGAAAAATCCCAAGAGTAAAATGCTAGGAAGGGCAAGAAATGTTTTGGCGATATAACCCCAAGATGGGGAGATTAAGTCCCAAGTTGGTCTTTCATCACCTCCATAGTGCGCAGTGGATCTATAGAATCTCACGGCTGAGGAGAAGGGGAAAAATAGGTTAAGTATGAGTCCCCGCTCAAGGAAGAAATCAAGGAACATATGGTGAGGAAGGTGGTAGAACATTTGAAGGTCGTGCTCAACATCCCTCCAGAAACGTACAAGGGCAAGAGAAAAATGGACCCTACTGACAAATATGACAATGATGGTTGTGATTTCATCTAATTCAGCATTCTAGGGCCTTAAGTGTCCATTAATGCCCTCGAGTCGTTATCAATGTCATTTAAGAAATTAGTACTACAAGTAGAGAGGTAGATGTTTGAGGCACTAGGATTGACATTCCTGGACAAGGAAGGACTGTTTGAAGTGCAAGGAGAGTGTTCTCCTGAGAGAGGCCCGACACATGAATCGAAGGCAGATAAGCTGATGGTCGTCAATAGCCTAAAAGGGTGGTCATTTAACAAACCTAAGCGCCCCATGACGTAACACTTGAAGCCGCTTTATATCTGGGCGCACTTAAGAGGAAAGCCCTTTTGTTGGGTCTTGGTTGACAATGAAGCGGCCGTCAATATTCCACCCATAGTTACCATGAAGAAGTTGGGAGAAAAGATAAAAACTTGGTCCACACCGACTTGACAGTGAGCGGATTCATAGGGGGAGTCAACAGGAAGGTGGGAGTTTTATCCATCAAATTGGCCATTGGTAGCAAGGTCAACATCATGCCTTTCTTTGTGACTTATATGATGACATCTACAACCCTCTTTTGGGTCGAGATTGGATCCATTTGAGTGAACGTGTCACATCAATTCTTCATCAATAGCTGGTGCCATGGAACTTTGATGATTAGGAGGTAGTGGAAGCAGATAAGACTACTTTTTTGTGGTTGATGTTCATATAACTGACATTATCAATGGATCTTTGGTCCAATGGTACTCTTTATCTTGTAAAGGCTTTGCCTTCTTGAGGTTAAGGGTTCAAGTCTCCCTCCCCCTCCCAAAAATAATTTATATTTATAGCCAACACTTGGCTTTATGATGAAGGGGTAGGGCCAACAAATTTCCAAGGCCAAGATAAGTATGGGAAGCATAAGGAAGTCGTGTTCTAGACTAACTTGAAATCCACTGAGATCCATTCGGTAGAGGAAGAAGTCCTTCGACCCACTAAAGTGCAGAGGCCAAATAACATGGGGTAGGCGAATAGCTTGTTTGTTGATGGAGCTTAACGACAATAGACAAAGGAAACAGGTCGTAAGGGCCTGCGTTGCTAGGATAAGAGCTTACCTGGAAAAAAAGAAGGGTCGTGGCAATACAAACAACCAACAAACATCAATGCTTAATTAACATGGTGGAATGCGATGAGGAATAGTCCAGGCAGTTCACTTCTCAAGAATTCATCGAGTTAGACGAAATTAATGTTGCCCCTATCAAACTTGATGACTTGGTTGAGGATCAAGTTCCACTGTTAGAAGTCAATTTAGGCAAGCCAGAGGAACACCGCCCAACTTTCATTAGCAAACTGCTGGAGCCAAGTTTTCAAGCACGACTCATTCAAGTACTAAGGGAATAGCACGATTGTTTCACCTGGAGTTATGAAGAGATACTAGGATTAGATCTGGCCTTAGTAGAGCATCGATTGCCAATTAGGGTTTGTTACAATTACTGCAACCTCAACATTGCAACTCCCAGAGATGAATATGTCATGCCACTAGTTGATCTACTTATGGGTCTATGAATGTGATTATTTCATTCACATACGACAATGCAGGGTACCATCAAATTTTTATTATGAAGGAGGATCGACACAATTATTTTTCGATGTTCAGGATCGATTAGGACGTTCGAATGAAGGGTTATGTCATTCAGACTGAAGAACACAGAGGCCACATACCAAAGAGCCATGAATACCATCTTCCATGACATGATCAGTAAGATCGTAGAAGTGTACATTGACGACATCATAGTTAAGACTCAAGAGATAGAGAGATACCTTAATGATTTAAGGTCAGTCTTTAAGAGGATGTGTATCCACCAGCTGAAAATGAACCCGCTAAAATGTGCATTCAGAGTCACAATCAGAAACTTTATGGGGTTTTAAGTACATAAGAAGGGAATTGAAGTAGACAAAAATAAGGCGGAGGCTATCATAGAGGCTATGCCTCCGAAGACCAAGAAGGAGCTTCAAAGTTTGATCGATCAAGTTAGCTTCCTTCGATGATTCGTTGTCAACTATGTAGGGAAAGTGCAAGCATTCTCGCCACTTTTGATGTTGAAGGGTGTAGAAAACTTCAGATGGGAAATTCAACATCAAGAAGCCTTCCACCAGATCAAGGAGTATTTGGCGAACTTGCCAGTTCTTATGCCACCTATTAAGGGTAGGCTACTACTTTGTACTTATCAGCCACAAACCAGTCCATTAGATGTTTGCTTGCTCAGAATAATAATAATACAGGAAAAGAACATACCATTTATTATTTGAGTAGAATTTTGACTACAGTCGAGTAGTGTAATAAGACAATCGATAAGTTTTGTTTAGCATTGTACTTTACATCACCAAAGTTAAGAATTTATATGATTTTAGGGATAGTGTATGTTGTTGCACAAATTGGTGTGGTTAAGTACATTTAACTAGGCCGATTATGAGGGGCTGAATAGGCAAGTGGGTTTTAGGGTTGATGAAATTCTTGCTTCAATACTTGCTGTTGTGCGCGGTGAAAGGCCAAACATTGACCAATTTCTTAACATACCATCCTTGTGTAGAGGTAGGGCAAGATACAAGAGACTCATTTGATTTTTTGGAGTACCTGTGGTGTCGTTAACGTCATGGAAACTAAGGTTTGACAATCATAGACATGAGAGTTCGAAGGGGTCGGGTGGTTATAAATTTCCCCAGGGCTACAAAACCCAACTATCATTCAAATTAGAATTTGAATGCACTCACATCCAGGCCGAGTACGAAGCATTAGTTATCGGTCTTAAGGTCTTGTTCAGTATGGGGGCATCGATGGTCAAAGTGATCGGCAACTCCAGATTAGTTATTAACCAAATTGCAGGCAACTTTCAATGCAAAAGTTGGGACCTATGCCTATTCCACTCAATTGCAATTCCTTTTCTGGCAAACTTTGACGATGTGATATTGTGAGTGGTCCCAAGGGAGTTGAACGACTATGTTAAAAACTTGGCTCAGCTTGCATCGGGTCTAAGTATTCCTTGAGGTATGGACGAGCAGCTAGTCAAAGTTTAAGGGAGAGTCTTGCTACCCATAAAAGCCAAAGGAATGGACTTCGAGCAGTTAATGGTGGAAGTGGAAGAATAAGATTGGAGGTTTAACATCATGCAGTTCCAAAGGAATCAAAATGGAGATGTAGAGCATGTCATCAGAAGATGGACCACTAATTATATACTTAAGGATTGGGAACTGTATAAGAAAGGGATGTACGATTACTTACTGTTAAGATGCATCAGTAGAGAACAAACCATTATGGTAATGGCCAAAAGCCACAGAGGCATATGTGGCCTGCATCAAGTCGGCATTAAGATGTGATGGCTAATGATAAGATATGACTATTATTGGCCAAGTATCTTCAAGGATTGCATTGAGTGTGGCAGGGGTGTCAAGCCTGCTAGTGACATGGGTCTATCTAGAGGATGCCAACAATACAAATGCATCCCTTAATAAAGCCATGGTCGTTTAGAGCTTGAGCCATGGATTTAATAGAGAAGTTCTTTCCCTCATCCACAAGACAACATTGTTTTATCATTTTGACCAGCAATTATCATACAAAGTGAATAGAGGCCATTCTAATGAGAACGGTCAATCAGACCGACATTATTCGAATGATAAAGGAAAACGTAGTACACCAATTTGGGCTTCTCCAACACATAGTAACCGACCAAGGAACTATCTTTTCAAGAAGCGAAGTTAAGGGATTTGCAGAGGAGTATTGCTTCAGTGTGATCCACTCAACCCTATACTACGTGCTATGAAATGGTCCAACAGAGTCTACTAACAAAGTGATGAAAAGAATCATTGCAAATATGGTAGAAGATAACCTAAGGGGATGACATGATAAACTATTAGACGCATTATGGGCGTACAGAACATCCAAACAGTCCAACATTGAAATTAAATCGTTCAACCTAACATACGAACATGATATAGTTTTGCCTATGGAGATTACCGTAAAGTCATTGTGAGTGGCTTTTCACCATTAGTTATGTCCAGCTAAATACAATGAATTCATGATGCTCGAGTTTGAAGATTTAGATTGTGCGGATGGGTGCTTTGGATTGCATCAAGGTGCAAAAGTGAAGAGCTGACAAATACAAGATGTTCGAGATAGACGACTTGGTTTGGAAAGTAAGGTTATCTTTAGGACATAATGATCAAAGGATTAGTAAGTCATTGGCTAACTAGGGATAACCATTTGAAGTTCTCGATTTGAAGTTCTCGAGGTCAAGAAGTGTGTCTTTTACCACCTAAGAAATTTGGATGGAGAGCATCACAATCGCTCTATCAACGAGTAGTTCTTAAAGGCCTAGAGACTAACAGTTTGGGAGGCCACAGAATGTGAATGAGACCTTTAAAGTGGAAGGTCACAGCTAGTAGCCTAGGGCAGGCCGACGACCAGTATAGAAGTCGTCCTACCATTTAACAATTGTAAGAAATACAACGATAAGATGGAAAGGAACAAATAATAATGTAAGTTTTATTCATAGAATTTTGCACAATTTCAGTGAACACAATTTACAAAATATATGTAAAATGAAGTGCTGCTAAGTACTGCACCAAAGTAACTTGTTTCTGGGAGCTTGTCGTCTTGGATTGAAGATGACAACTTGCACACTGGAGACAAAGAAAGGAGCAAAAGTGAAAGGAAAAGCTTGGGTGCATGAGGTAAAATATGGACCCCAAACATGAGCTTCTCCTAATAGAAACTTCCCAAAGTTGCAAGCCATCCTTAGTCTCCACTTCCCCATTCCAGAGGGGTGTTGAGGAAAGTCATCATAGGGTTAACCTGAAGATCAGATGAATAAGACAGAACATGGTTATCAAATGCACCGGAAGCTAAATGTAGTATCTTTTTTCAACTTTGACAAGTGAATGTTGTCTTACCCTTAAGGAAAGGATCTACAAAATGATCCAAGAATGGAGGCAAAAAGAGGCATTCATCCGAAAGAAGAAAATGAAGTAAGTTGTTAAAGCCGATTGAGGGCGTAAAGGGCAAAAAACAAAGCAACGACTTTGGTTAAGACCGAAAGAGGAAAGAGTTTGGAGACTAACAAAGTCATTTTCTAGTTTTATCTCTTCTAGGTTAGGAGGTTTAAAGGAAACAACAATGTTGCACAAGCAATGGGACATCCTTGAAAATTTTTAGTTTGCTCCAAAATGCCTAAGTGCTTCATGGGTATTTTATAGGCTATAAGGAGGTAGAATGTTGTAATGGCCTCACCTTGAAAAAAGTTAGCATTTATGGTAGTTTAATGAGAGGAGAATAAAGCGTCACTTAGAAAGGAAGTCAAAGTGCCAGAATGCACACACATGTGGATCAAACAATGGAAATGTGATGTAAATGGCAATTAATGTCAGTTAGTTCATAGTCATGTCAGCCGTCACATGAGAAATGAAAAGACAGATATAAGTAAAGAGGTAAGGGACAAAAAATTCCATCTTTATTTATTATTTATAGTTTCTCTTGAAACTATACAAGATTGAAAAAATGAGTTTCTAGTTGGTACAATAACTCATTAACGACCTGTAACTCGACTGAAGCTGACTTTGTAGAGATCGAGCCTTCGTCCACATAGGCTGCGACATTTACAACAACAACCTTGATTTCTTCTAAATGCTCTCAATATGACATTGATTCCTCTAGGAGCGTTGCACGTCGAGCCTCTAGCTCAGCAATTTGATGGTGTATCTCTATTGAGTAATTGAGTCAAAGCAAACTAAAATGGCTGGAGCAAGTTTTAATGTGTTGGTTTAAGTTGACTAGCCGTTCTCGTTGATCTCGAATGATGGCAAGGCAGTCTTAACACTTTTGATACAATGGCCCGATTTCCTAAATGATGGATGGGAGTTCATCAGCTAAACGTACCAATGCTAGGAAGTCATCTTCAATAATGAAAGGAGAGGTGGCCAGTGACCTGATCGATTGAAGTCGCTCATCAAGGAAGTTTAATTCGTCTACCAAAATGGCATGGTGGCTAGTAATAACTAGCATTGTTGTCTCATGGTAATCTCTAAAGTCCTGATTCAAAATTAGCACTGAATGTTGAAAGGAGGCAGATCCAAAAGAAAGGTAGGCCTTCAGAGAATCTTGGATGGAAGACAAGTTCGCTTCAGATGGAGGAGTAACAATCAAGGATGGTGCAACGGCCTAAGTTTGGGCAGTGGCCTGGATTGTTTTAGTAGTTAGAAGAGTACCATGGCTTGCTGGGGAGTCAAGAGGTTCTTGCCTGTGGGCCGAACTTTCTTTATTTTCAAGGTCCATAACCACAACATCACCAACCACATCAACAACTATATCGTCGAAAGAAGGCACTGACGGAACTAAGTCAGTTACAACCATGGAAGAGGACATAGAAGTAGGAATGTTCGCTGGCCTGATGGGCTCAAGGTTTCCAAAGATTGCATCTTGAGAAAGCCCCAGGCTAACAGGCACAAATGGAGGAGTGCCGCCATGTTGGCGAACACGGTGCACAAGAGGGGCATCACCTTCAACGTCTTGTCCCTTGTCAACCAGAGCATAAGAGGCACATGCAGAATGAGCTATAGAAGAATGTTGTCACTTGTCCTTACGGAGAGACCTTGTTAGAGAATAGGGAATAGTTGAGGAAGCTAAATCGATAGAGGTCACCGGATTAAGGTTAACGTCCCAAGATTGAACATCAACAGAAAGGGAAGTCTCGATTAAACCGACCCTAGGAGATGGTTGAACTCATTATAGGAAGCTTACATGGCTCAGAATAGAAGCCATGTCACGGTCAAATTGCTAAGAAACGTATTGTTTCCACCAATCTTTGGCAATCTTCAAAACATTGAATAACTCAGTGAAAAAGGTCTTTCAAAAGGAGTTGTGAGCAAAAGAGTAGTGACGAATGACTTCTTGAACGTTCACATAGGTCAAATTAGGTCGATTAATGAGGTCAGTGTTACGGGTGCAGATGAAGGGATAAGGAATTTGCTACAAGCTGAATTGGCTAGTGAATTGTTGTGCCATGTAAACTTCAACGCCACAGTGAGCATTGGCGTCATAAGTCGGCCCGAGGCCACAATGCAAGTCTTGAGAGAGGAGATTGGAAAACCTACCGTCTGCTTAGTGGGAAAGAATGTTATAGGAGGCTTCCCCAAGCTTATAAAGGAACCATTCTAATCCCCAATTTCGAGCAAACGACATACAAAACGGTTCATGAACTATTCAAGTTATACAAGTAAGAAAAGCATGCTGCAAAAGGCTGCTCTTTGGAAGGGGTCATGGCAAATAAGCGGCCATAAGAAAAGGAGGCATTGTCAGTAGGCGGGGATGGAAAGCTTAAGAAAGTAAGCACGAAGCCACAGTTGAAGCACTCAAAGGGAACCTGAACCCTTTTGCATCATTGTCGGCACTATTTCCCACATTCCACGATAGAACTGGGCGAGCATTATAGGAGCAAGAGCATTAGAAGCCCCCACTGCCAGACTGACGACTAGTGAAATATAATCCTTAATAACCTTGTAAGACGAGGTGTAGAAGAAGAACTGGTTGAGCCAATAAAGTAGGAACAAAATGTGTTTCTGGTCCGATCCTGAAGAGCCATCACAGTCGTAACTAGCAACAATGAAAAGAGAATAAGTAGTAATCAACTTATTTTGTGTGTTATTTGGAAAGTTATAGATCGTTTTGGTATTGGTAAGTAGAGTGTTAGCCTTGGCCCCAAATGGAGGAAGACAGAGAAGAGCGGACGTGTTGTAAACTATGGGGCACATCATGCCAAAGCGAAAATTAAAGGCATTGTTCGCCACATACCAAAATAGGAGAACGACGCTGAGCAATGGTTTGTCGATAAGCATCGTGATAATGCAAAGTCATATAGTATCATAGATGTCGAGGCAATGCCATAAAGTACTCTTGGCCATCTTGACACGAGCAACCATTGATATCTAATCAGGGGAAGGGGCTTCCCATGCATGGACAGGATTACCACTGACATAGTTTGCCTATTGAAGGGGCTCATGGAAGTTAAAATCTAGAGACATATGAGAGTTAGGGTAGATGCATTGAACTTTGTCTAGAGGCATGTATTTGAAAGTAGGCCCAAGGGCCATTTCTGAAAAAGAGGAATCAAAGAGTAGTTTAAAGGTATAAAGAGTAAACTGAGTAGCTAGCAATAACAAAAGAGTTGCTTCAAGAGCAACAGTACAAGGGGGCTCTATTGTAGAATAAAAAGAGACTGTCACAATAATGACAAAATGACATGTTTGAGGATGGATTAAATAGGCGTGAAGAACGAGCTATTACAATGATTCAAAGATATGGACGGATTGTGTGCCAGTTGTTTATTGTAGACTTGAAAAGACGAAGGATAGACTGAGAGATTACATGTGGAAAACTGGCTACAATCCCTGAGCTTCACAGCCAAGGTGGGATGAAAACCAAGTTAGGCAAGTGTAGCGATAAAAGCTAGAATTCAAAAGAGCCAAAAAGCATCCCGAATATGAAGTATTCAGTTGCATCATTTTGGGGGGGCAATGTTTGCACCCGAAAATAGTAAAAAATAGAGGGTGACACATGAAAGAGATCCAACGATTATGAAAGTCTACAAGAGTTCATGATTGATAGAGCAATTAGGGAAGTAGGACTCTCAGAATCTCGAAAAGTGAGGAAATGTGGCATTATGAGCTACCAGTTGGAGACTATTCAACGCACGTTTACACATCTCGAGGGAAAATACCATAATTACAGTCATGGTAAAAAACGATGGCTTCGACGACTGAAGGTCATCCCTATAAATAGTAAAGGCCACACCACAAAGAAGTGATCTCATGATCAAACACAACAAACTCTCTGCACAGAGGTAGCCTACCTTATATTTACTTATTTATTCTCTCGAGCAACTTTACTTTTCATGTAACCCATCACTCCAAGTAGGGCAAGTGTAGCGGTAAAAGCTTAAATTCAATAGAGCCAAAATGATGCCTCGAATATGAAGTATTCAGTCACATCATTTGGGGGGCAATGTTTGCACCCAAAAATAGCAAAAAACAGAGGGTTACATATGGAAGAGATCCAACGGTCATGAAAGAGTCTATGAGAGTCCCTGATTGATAGAGTAGTTAAGGAAGTAGGACTCTAAGAATCCCGGAAAGTGAGGAATGAGACATCATGAGCCACCAGTTGGAGACGGGTCAACACACTTTTACGCATCTCGAAGGAAAATGCCATAGTTACAGTCATGGCTAGAAAAGTTGGCTTCGATGACTGAAGGTCATCCCTATAAATAACAAAGTCTAAACCACAAAGAAATGATCTCACAATCAAACACCAAAAACTCTCTACACAGAGCTAGCCTACCTTATATTTACTTATTTTTTCGCTCAAGAAACTTTACCTTTCTTGTAACCCATCACTCTAAGTATGGAAAGTGTAGCAGCAAAAGATTAAATTCAAAAGAGCCAAAAACAACGCCCCAAATATGAAGTATTTAGTCGCATCGTTTGGGGGGCAATGTCTGCATCCAAAAATAGAAAAAGCCAGAGGGTGACACATGGAAGAGATCCAATGGTCATGAAAGATTCTATGATAGTCCATGATTGATAGAGAAGTTAGGGAAATAGGATTCTAAGAATCCCAAGAAGTGAGGAATGTGGCATCATGAGCCTTTAGTTGGAGATTCATCGCACATTTATGCATCTCGAGGGAAAATGCCATAATTATAGTCATGGCTAGAAAAGATGGCTTCAACAGCTGAATTTCATCCTTATAAATAGCAAAGGCCAAACCACAGAGAAGTGATCCCACAATCAAACACAACAAACTTTCCACACAAAGCTATCCTACCTTATATTTACTTATTTTCTCTCAAGCAACTTTGCTTTTCTTGTAACCCATCACCGCAAGTAGGGCAAGTGTAGCGGCAAAAACTTAAATTCAAAAGAACCAAAACAATGTCCCGAATATGAAGTAATTAGTCGCATCATTTTGGGGGGCAATGTTTGCACCCAAAAATAGCAAAAAATAAAGGGTGATACATAGAAGAGATCCAACGGTCATAAAAGAGTCTGTGAGAGTCCATGATTGATAGAGTAGTTATGGAAGTAAGAATCTAAGAATCCCGGGAAGTGAGAAAATGCGGCATCATGAGTCGCCAATTGAAGAAGGTTTAGCACACGTTTACGCATCCTGAGAAAAAATGTCATAATTACAGTTATGACTAGAAAAGATGGCTTCGAAGGCAAAAGGTCATCCCTATAAATAGCAAAGGTCAAACGACAGAGAAGTGATCCCACGATCAAACACAATAAACTCTCTACACAGAGCCAGCCTACCTTATATTTACTTATTTTTTCTCTCAGGCGACTTTACTTTCCCTGTAATCCATCACTCCGATGATCTTTTTACTGCTTTCATTTAATGCTAAGTAAAGTACTTGCTTCATTTTCCAAACTTTGTCTAATTGCTTTGCATTTCAATTATCTTTTTTATTTTTTTGGTTCATAACGCTGTTAGTTGGGAAATTATTTAAAGTTCATGAACCCTAAGACATAGAAAAGAAATCAGAGGTGACCATATGTCTCGCTATAGTCGCCTGAACGATCACAATTTTAGAATCTCACACAGGTTCAAATAGGTAAGGTCGTATGTGTTTGGATCTTAATATGCCAAACAAAATAGAAATTTGGAGGGCAGCAATTATGCTTGATGCACTCCTAAGGAACCATTGTTGTCATATGATTTAAGTACACTTATTTCAGAGCATCTCCAACTCCAACTTTTTTTTAAAACCAAATTTAAATTTGAGAAAAAAAAATTCCTAATAACCTTCTTAAATACTATACCCAAACTCATACCAAATTAAAAGAGACTTAAATTTTTCCTCAAATCAAAGGAAACTCAAACCTGTACTCAAATCACCAATGGTTAGTTTTATTCTCATTTAAAGATCTAATGGTTATATTTTATCCTCCTTTAAGCTACTTTCAAATTATTTTAAGTTCGAATAAGATGCATCAAGCATATCATAACAACTTTTTTGATGCTAAACTTTAAACTGTCCAAGATTAGTTTTAACAAACATGCAGATTGGCAATGGATGTCTCTGTACCTTGAATTGGTACATCTTTTGGATGCATTGACTAACATCCATTAAAAAAGAGCTACTCGTGGACATCAAAATGTCTTTATAATTTTCGGTTTTAACCTTAATAAAAAGGCTGTGTTCATTAAAAAATTTAGCTAATTGAGAACAATCTATGGTTTTAGTAGATAGGGTTTAGATCTAGAAAGAGTCATAACCTTGATCTTTTTACCTTTTTGCAATTTTCTTTACTCAGTTGTGGGGTCATCCACCTTAAGAAAAGTAATTAACCATTTAATTTGCTTTTTGGTGTCATCCATTCCTGATGATCCATTTGGTTGTATGAATCTTAACTTGTTACATTACTTGGAGTGAGCCCAATTAAGTTCTCATGCTTATATTTTTCTTTTCTTTAGATTGATAACAATATATCAGGGGTGCCCCCGAGGGGTGTATTGCCTTGGTCCTATTTCGTACACTACCTTTCTAATATGTCAAAAGTGGCATGCCCATTCCTCTCTTCAACCTCTAGTGGTATTCTCACATTTCTGGAGGCACAAATTAAGACTTGAGGACAACTTTGAGTGGGTTTCATTGGTGGAGGTACAAAAAGGTTTTAATTTGGAGTTGAGGAAGTTGAGTTAGGGTTCAAAGCAAAAATAGTTGAGAAAGGAATAGTGTGGCAATCCAAGTTGAAGGATATTAACCCAACTGATCTCAACTAATCTAGCTTAGTTAACAACACTAACAAAATTAGTTGTACAATTATATTACTCTTAACAGGACAGAACACGTGGGTCATTAGTTGTGCCAGTTGTGCCCTCACTTCTGTATATATACTGTAAAGCATTTGTATAATGAAGTGAGACTATTATGATTCTTTTATCTTCTTCTTCCTTAGTTCTCTTGTTCTATTTTGTTTCCTCCTCTCCATTTTCTATCATGGTATTCGAGCTTTGTAAAAGACAAACATCTTGTTAATGGCTTTCTCAGATTCATCAAATTCATCCTCTTCGTCGACATTGTCCCTTTCTTCAACAAATTCTCTCTTTCCATAGATGCAATCTCCGATTTAACTTTTATCAAATATCTGTAATCTGATCCCTCTTAGATTGGATTCAACGAATTATGTTCCATGGAGATTTCAAATCACAACGATTTTGAAATCACATTCTCTCCAGTTACATAGATGGAACACTCACTTGGCCAGAAAAATTTCTTGCTGATGAATCTAGAGGATTTACATCTGAAATAAATCCGCAATATCAGTTGTGGATCACACAAGATCAAGCGATGATGACATTAATAAATGCAACTTTGTCTCCAACAACTTTGTCTCACATAATTGGCTATTCTACTTCTCATGAAGTGTAGCTTGCTTTGGAGAGAAGATTCTCTTCATCCACCAGATTAAATATCTTAAAGCTTAAATCCAGTCTGCAATCAATGGTTAAAAGTTCTGATTCAATCGATACCTATATCCACCGGATGAAGGAAATTTGAGACAAATTTGCCATAATTGCAGTCCCACTTGATGATGAAGATATGCTTATTTACACTCTAAATGGACTACCTACGGAGTTTGGTGCTTTTCGCACATCAATTCGCACTCAATCTCAACCATTGTCACTAGAAGAACTACATGTTCTACTTAGAACTGAAGAAATTGCTCTTGAAACATCAAACAAGCAATCCGATTCCTATTCTACCACTCTTAATATCACTCATAAGCAAGCTAAAAATTCACCTACTGCCATGAACACATCCAAGCACTTGAACAATCAATATAACAGAGGACGTGGATCATCTCAATCGGGAAGAAACAGAGGAGGTGGTCTTTCTTACGATCGAGGAAGTGGAAGGAATCAAGGTTTTGGCAGTGGAGCAAATCAATATAATAGAAATTCATTCACAGAGAATCAACATCCTTCTTTCAACACACAATAAGGACACAACAACTACCAAGGAAATTCATCAAGAATCTCATGACAAATTGGCAACAAACTAGGACATAGTGCCCTAGATTGCTTCCATCGCATGAATTATGCCTACCAAGGGAGGCATCCTCCTGCTCAATTGGCAGCCATGGTTGCAGCAACTTATGATAACACTTCTACTTATGCAAATTTTTGGCTTACTGATTCTGGCGCCACAAACTACTTTACTTCATACTTGGCTAATCTCTCTTTTGCTCATCCTTACTCAGATGATGATAATGTTGCCATAGGTAATGGTAAAGGTCTACCAATTTCTCGCACTACTGCTCATCAATTCACACTGAATCACATTCTTAGAGTTTCTTCAATTACCTCAAATCTTCTTTTTATTCATCAATTTTGTTTGGACAATAATTGTAGTTTCACTTTTGATGCCCATTCTTTCTTTATCCATGACAAAGCCACGGGGAGAATCCTTTACCAAGGCAAGAGTAACCGTGGTCTTTATCCTATTCATGGCAGCATTCATCCTCCTTTATCTACTCCAACCGGATTGGTTCATCATTCTTCACCAACATCAGCTTATCTGGGTAGTAAAGTCTCTTATACACTTTGGCACGATCATTTGGGTCATTTTTCAAATTCTGTACTGAATTAGATTCTTATTGATTCAAGTATTTCTGTAGCTAAAACTCAGATAAATAATTGTGTTTGAGCCAATTGTCTTTCTAGAAAAATGTACAAGTTATCTTTTCCTCTATCTCATTTTATTTCTTTGTTGCCCTTGGAACTAATACACAATAATGTTTGGGGTCTTGCTTTAGAAATTTCTTTAAATGGCTATCGATACTATGTATCTTTCATTGATGATTGCAGCAGGTACACATGGATCTTCCCACTCACACACAAGTCTAAGGTTTCCTCTATTTTCTCAAAATTCAAACCTTATGTTGAAAAGGTATTATCTCAGCCCCTCAAGATGCTAAGATCTGATGGAGGGGGTGAGTATACTGCTTCTACACTCCAGAATTTCCTGTCTACTCATGGAATACAACATCAAAAATCGTGTCCTCGCACTCCACAACAAAATGGAGTGGTCGAGAGGAAACATAGACACTTAGTTGAAACTGTTATGGCTCTAATGTCCAAGGCATCTCTTCCTCTTAAGTTTTGGTTTCATGCTTTCTCAGTTGCAAACTTTTTAATCAACCGAATGCCTAGCTCAGTGACTTCTCATCAATCTCCTTATCAACATCTTTTTGGTTCCATCCCAGACTATCATTTTCTTAAACTTTTTGGGTGTGCATGTTATCCATTTCTCAAGCCTTATAATCAACATAAGTTACAGCCTAAAACTTCACAGTGTATTTTTCTAGGCTACTAACTGAATTACAAATGTTTCATTTGTTATAATCCCTCCGATAATTGTCTCTATGTTACCAGACACGTTATTTTTTATGAAAATTGTTTCCCTTATTCATCTGTGTCAAACCCTATCGCCAATTCTTCTCATTTTTCAATCACACGTCTATTTCCTTCTTTGTCTGTTTCTTCTTCTTCCTATGCAGCTCTTAACTCCTCCTATGCACCTTTTACTTCAGCTAGACCCTGTCTTAATAATTCCTCTTATGTTATTGTTCCTTCTGCTAGTGTAATTCCTTTTGATAATACATCTTCCTCTAATACAAATCCTTCTTCTGATGATCCATTTTCATTTAATGAAGCTTCTCACTAGGACCCAACTTTTACCCTTATTATTCCTTCGCGATCTCTTATATACTCCAATCAACATCACATGCAAACCAAATCTAAATTTGGTATCTTTAAAAAAGAAAACCTATCTAGCTTTTGTCTCTCCGTTGGAACCTTCATCATATTCTGTAGCCTCCAAAATTCCTAAATGGAGCACAGCTATGGCTGATTAATTCTCAACTCTGCAAAAACAAGGTACTTGGAGTCTTGTTTCTCCTCCTACAAACAAAATATAATAGGATGTAAATGATTTTATAAACTCAAGTATAATGCTGATGGTAGTATTTCTCGATACAAAGCTTGACTTGTGGCTCTTAAGGTTTTATTGATCCATCAAACCCAACAATTTTATGTCATCTTCACATGGCTCTTTATGGACTTAAACAGGCTCCTAGAGCCTGGTTCAAAAGATTAACCACCCAAATTTCCACCTATGGTTTTACTGCCTATGCAGTTGATACCTCTATGTTTTATCAGAAATACAGCTTCATCCATTATTGTGTTCTTCTTGTATGTTGATGATATAATAATAATAGAAAGTGATTCTTCTTACATCACCACCCTCATCACTATCTTGGGGCAAGACTTTGATATGAAGGACTTAGGTCCTTTGCATTTTTTCTGGGAATTGAGATCAAGTGTACGTCTAAGGTCTTTTTCTCTCTCAAGAGGAATATACTTCTGATTTGTTGATTCGAGCTCAAATACAAGGCTATAAACCTTGTAAATCACCATGTGGTTCTTCCAGACTAAGTAAGGTTGATGGCACCACTCTCTCTTATCACACAAATTATCGGAGTAGTATTGGAGGTCTTTAATACCTCACCTTCACTAGACCAGACCTGGCATTTACTGTGAACCATGTTTGTCAATTTCTCCATCATCCAACTAATATTCATATGTCTGCTGTTAAACATATACTTCGGTATATCATATTCTCTCAATCTCACAACTTATGTGGATGAGGATTAGGTTGGTGACCCTGTGGATTGACGTTCCTCTACTGGTCTTATCATTTTTTTGGGTTCTAATCCCATTTTGTGGAGTGCCAAGAAACAACCCACTGTTGCACGATCCTCTATTGAAGCTGAGTATAGGGCTTTGGTGAACACCGCTGCTGAACTGGCATGGTTATGCATGCTTCTTAGTGACTTGCATATCTTCATTTCTCAGCCACCTCGTATTTTGCGTGACAACAACTCTGCTTTGGCTCTTGCATCCAACCCTCTGTTTCATGCTCACACTAAACTTGTGGAGATTGACTATCACTTCATCAAAGAACGAGTTATACGCAAAGATATTGATGTCCACTACATCTCTTTCGAAGATCAAATTGCAAATGCTTTTACCAAGGGATTGACCACTGCTTGCTTTATCGAGCTCAAGGACAAATTGATGCTCGGTTCCCCTCCATCTGTTTGAGGGGGCATATTAACCCAACTGATCTCAACTAATCTAGCTTGGTTAACAACACTAATAGAATTAGTTGTACAATTGTTTTACTCTTAACAGTAAGATTAAATTTGTTATATTTTGGCTACAGAACACGTAGGTCATCAATTGTGCCAACTGTCCCTCACTTCTGTATATATATTGTAAAGTATTTGTATAATGAAGTGAGACTATTCTGATTCTTTTATCTTCTTCTTCCTTATTTCTCTTGTTCTGTTTTGTTTCTTCTTTTCCATTTTCTATCAAAGGAGAGTCCTAAAGTGTTACATGGCTGTGTTCGGATTAGTTGTGTTATAAATGGGTTATATTGTACTAAGGTATTTCGGATAATTAATTAAACCAGTCATGTTGAGGTTAAATATTTTTGACGCTATTCCAAACAATTAACTAAATCAGTCATGTTGAGGTTGAGTATTTTTAACATGAATTCAGGATAAAAATACTCAATTGTACTATTCAATTGTCGCCTTTATTTTAGCCACTATGGAATTCAATTTTTTCTTATGAATCATTATTTTTTAAATTAGCTATTATTTATATTGTATAGTATTTTAAAACACGTGTTTATTTAATAATCTTTTAAGAATGAATTATTAGATGAAAGACAACTACATTTATTGTTAAAGGAGAAAAGTCAATCTTTTATCACGTAAATAGTGTTTGGTTACTCTAATAGATAGTTTGACCAAAGCCAACCAAGGCTATTTTGGATGAATTTTGAGGAGAAATTTATATTAGTTTCTCCAAACTTTTTTAAACTAAAAATTCTCTTTACAAAATGAAATTTAACATTCAATTGGATCTATACTTATATTTGATATGTAACACATATATATGCAAAATTTATAAATATATCATAATTATTAACAACTATTTATCTTATAAATAAATATTTTATCTTTAATCAATCCTATTTATACTCATATTAAAAAATATAATTATCTTTTAAATTCTTTAACTCCTTGCCTATCTTCCTAACTCCATCATCTCCTTAAATTTGACAAAATTCACGATAATAAATTTAATATTCGCACAAACTAAAAGCCCTGTTTAAAAACTCGAGACCGAAATTTAGGACGCTTTAGACTATTTTTCCCAAATCCATCCTACCGATCTCCTCCTACCCCACAGCCCCTAGAGTTAGAAACCTAAGCAGCACTGCCGGCGTGCTGAAGTCCAGGATATTTCCTCCATCCTCATGTCGACGGTGATGGCGAGGGAGGATAGTCTTCTTGGACATGGTGGTGAGGCAAAAGTAAGAGGAGCACCTCCACTTGTTGTGAGGATAGCAGAAATTGAGGGGAGGGGGAGGGCGGTGGTTGCCTCTGAGCCGCTGAGAGCAGGCCAAATCGTCATCAGGGACTCCCCAATCCTCCTCTATTCCGCTCTTCCTTTGACAATTCTTCCACCTCACCATCAACCACAGCAACAACACAACCACAATCTTTACTGCTCCAATTGCTTCCGAATCCTACAAAAGCATTCGATCCCCACGCTTGTTTCGTGCTCTTCCTGCTCCTCTGCCCTGTTCTGTGGATCTAATTGCCGCTCCGTCGCTCTCTCTTCTTCACACACTCCTTGGGTCTGCCAAGCTCTAACCCGCCTTCGAGATTGCCCTTCGCCCCTGCAGCTGCACCACCACCAAGACCGTCAAGTCCAAGCACGTTTCCTCATCGCCGCCTACAACCTCGCCCTCGTTTCCCCTTCCGATTTCCAAACTCTGCTGTCCCTTCAAGGCGATTGCAGTTCCACTGCCCAGCCCGACGAAGCTGCCCTTTTCCTCCATTCCCTCATCTCTTCTCTTTGTCCTCCGCTTCCTTCTCAGAACTCCACCGGATTTGGGTTTTCCTTGGAACTAACGGCGTCTCTCCTCGCCAAGGACAAGCTCAACGCCTTCGGCTTAATGGAGCCTTTCTCAGAAGACACAGAGAGATCAGTCAGGGCTTACGGTATCTATCCCAATGCATCTTTCTTTAACCACGATTGCCTCCCAAATGCCTGCAGGTTCGATTACGTCGACGCAGATTCTGCAACCCAGCACAACACCGACATCATAGTTAGGGTTATCCATGATGTTCCTCAAGGCAGGGAGATCTGCTTGAGTTATTTCCCTGTGAACCTCAAGTATTTCGACAGACAACGCAGGTTGAGGGACGATTATGGTTTCACATGTCAGTGCGATCGTTGCAAGGTCGAGGCCATTTGGTCAGACGAGGAAGATTTGGGGGATTATAACAATAGTGGTGAGGAAAAGGACGAGGAGGAGATGGATGAGGATCTTGATGAACACATGAATATGGCGGACTCAGAGACTGAGGATTGTAGTGTGGTCAATAGAGACGATGATTTCCCTCACGCATATTTCTTCCTGAGATACATGTGCAATGGAAACAATTGCTGGGGCACTTTGGCCCCTCTGCCTCCATCGGGTGCGACTCCCTCTTCTGCAGTGGAATGCAATGTTTGCGGCAAATTGAAGTATTATAAAGAGCTGATGGATGGTGATGCGCTGCACCAATGAACTCTGTCTGGCCTACCGTAAGTCATATCTGCTGGCCTTCATTGCATTTCCCGTTAAGTTTTTTTGTGTGTGTGTGTGTTTTGTTTTCTTCATATCTCTTCCATTCTATTGACAATGATGTTGTGCGTTAATTCATTAGATAAACTATTCATTTCCTTTTTTCGACTATCTAGGTTGGAGGACCAATTTTCTTGTGTTGTTTATAGGGAGATGGTTTGAAGATGGCTCTGATCATGTAAGTTTAATGATACTTTTGTGTAAAACTTGAAAAAAAAAATGATTGTACCTGTACTTTTTTCTTCCTTCATCTTGTTTGTTTGAAATGGAGGTTGTTTTCTTTTTTTTTCAGTACAACTTATTACCATGTTGCATCCAGTTTTATATCACTTTTTCTGTGATTTATGAGAGTTAAATTGCAAAAGTGGAGTTTAGCAAATGCAACAAACATTGTGGATGTAGTAATATTTGTAAAAACCATACCTTAATTACATGATCCAGAGTTAACATCAAGGAGTCAGCGTGTTAGCTCTAAATGAAATTCGAAGGGGGCATCAAAGTCCATGAGTAAAGGAGTTATAACCAGCCTTACTTGAGCAAAAAGGAAAGAATTTAGTTGAATTTCAGGTACCATTAGTGAGGAAATTCATGATCAACAAACTTGCGTCATAGGGCAATTCACGCAATCTGGAGTAAATGTACCTGGATCTTCAAAATTAACACAATGAGTGAAAATATCCTTTAAATGAAAACCTTGGTAAGAGACTAATTATCAATTTTATTTAGCGTAATCATGGGGCAGTTGGTAGTGTCATTCTTACTAACCAAGATACTTCCAAACTCACCAATGCCAACTAGTTATATGTTTGAAATGAATTTTCGGATGGGTACACCTAGAGCAACCCAAATAAAGTTAAAGGTTATGTCTGTATCCAATCCACCCCCTCAAACACCCTTGATTAACGAGGATCCAATGGGTTAACGTCCCTTTTTAGCATGTACTGGGGCAAAATGTTTTTGGGTCATCTGATACTTCAAACCAATTTTTTTAATAGGAAACAATTTTTATTTATTTATATGGAATATAATAAATACATTTGAAAACAAGGAGTCCTCCAAGGAAAAAATAGATAACTATGGCTAATATGAAACTGAAATAAATTGTTGCATGCTTATCGACCTGTACACACTTGTGCCCAATGATCCTTAATTAAAAAAAAATTGGAATTCCTTCAATGTCTTTTGACGCGGAAGCCCAAAGATAAACCATGTAAGTGACTTTATCCCATATCTCTTTCCAAGTAGCCTCTATATCTTCAATAATTCGGGGATTTCTTTCCAACCACAGAACTACATAACCCTTAGCTTAGTTGCTTTAACCAAATCCATCAAAATGGATTTCAAAGATTGAAAGACAAACTTTAGGGCACACCCAAGTGAAACCAAATACTCCCAAAAGCACATTCCACATATTATTGACAAATGAGCAATGCAATAAAATATGATCCATACATCCTGCCACACACATAGAATGTACTATTGCGAGTGAAAAGAGTTGGAATGTCTTTTTTTTTTTTTGAAGCAAATCACTAATGTTGAGTCTCTTATGTGCATGCAATTAAGCAAATTAAACCTTTAAGGGAGCCTTGGACTTCCGTATCATAAATGAGGGTTGTAAGATTGGTAAACAATGATTACTAGTTAAGGACTCAAAAAGAGAGATACTTAAAAGTTAAAACCATATTAAAGCCATGTTGATCATTTGTTTTTTTAAACTTGTGTTCTATTGTCCCCCCGGATTATTGTAACCCAATTTGTTAACTCTTCTAGCATTTTTTTAAAGCAAATGAAGCTAAAAGGGACATGTGGATTAATTGAGCAACATGGTTGTGAAATTCAAGCTTGAGTTTTCATCTCCCTTATGCTAATTGATCCACTCTAAATATGTCATAGGTGATATGGAAACATTCTTAGCTATTTCATGTAATCCTCAGGAAGTTTAAATAAATTCATCATATATGATGACTTTTTTTTCTTGGTGGTTGTGTTGCAATATAGGAATTTTTGGACATGTTCAATGCTTATTCGATGCTTTAAAATGTTAGGATGTTAGGCAAATTTCATTTGCCCATATTCATAAGGCTTTGGTTATTCACTTGGATAACGATTTTGGTGATGAGAGTTTTGTAGACCTTTAGATGCAACTTCATGTGGATATAGTTGTCTTTTACCTGTTAGGAAGCATGGATACTTCCCATAGGGATGTCGTGACACGATCGTACACGTGTCCAACATAATGAACTCAGTCTGACATGATTAGGACACGACCAGGATACGTCTAGGACACGGATAAGACACGACCAGGATACGTCTAGAATATAGTTAGGATATGTCAAGGACACGGTTAAAATACGTCTAGAATATGGCCAGAACACGACCAAAATTTTTTTATTAAAAAAATAACTTATACCTATTAAAAGGAGTGTGATTTTTACTTTTTTTATATATATTTTTTGTTATGTAATTTATATATTATGAATGTTAATAGGTGCAACCATAGTTATCAAATCGTGTATCGGAAGGCGAATCGTTTTTTAAAAATAGTGTATCGTATCGTGTATCGTAAGATACGGTACAAATTTAAATAAATAATAAAAAATATATATATCTTTGAAAAAAATCATACACTCATAAAAACATAACATTTTATTAATACTCCACGAACTATTCAAGTCATCAACATAATTTACTAATATTATAATGTAAAGTTCACAACCATAGTTCACTAATTCAAACATAGTTTATGAAAATAGGATGTCGGTGATGCCACTGTTTCACAAAATTAAAATAAATCAAGATTCAGAATTTTTATACAAATATATATATTTTTGTATAAAACGACGTCGTAAAAAAAAAAAAAGGGTACGTATACTATTTTCAAGCATGAATATTCTTTGTATATATTTTCACAAAAAAAAGGATATGATATGTTTGAATTGGCATAAAACAAAGTCGTAAAAAAGAAACAGTTTTTGCACGTATCAGGCGTATCGTACCAATACGTATCGTGTATCGGACGATACGACGTAAAAACGATACATAACTACGATCTGTATCGTTTTAGGCCTGTATCATAACGTATCGTACGATACGTATCGCGTATTGTACGATACTAACAACTATGGGTGCAACGATGTTTGATGAAAATGGTAGATATTTAATTTGATCTATTTTAATTTTAATCAAAAAATAATTTTTGCTAGGTCTTATTATTAATATTGTTATAATATATGTTTTACTTTTAATATATTACAACTCTATTATTATTTAAAAAATATATTATATTATTTTAATAATCATATCCTTACTGTACTCGTGTCTCATATTTTGTAACTTTGTAGTCTCATATTTTAACTTTGTTGTATTCCCGTATCCGTATCTTATTGTATTGGATACGACACCCATGTCCGTATCTGTGATTCCTAGCCTGGTATCCTAAAAGTTATTTATTTCAATGGTAAATGAGTGAATAGACATTGTATCATTTCGTTGAAACGAAGGTAACTTAGAGTTAAAATATCGGCGCGTTGCACTACTGGTCGTTGCCACTACGGGATTTGGAAAGGTCTTATCCTCCCATGCGAAGAGGCTATTTCCATACTTGAACCCTTAACATCTAGTTCACAATGTAGCAAACTTCTCGATTTCAACGGTTCTTTTTTTTTTTTTTTGGTTTTTTCTGTCTGATCTTTGAAGCTTGTTTTTTTTGAATTTCTATTAGGCAATGGAAAGAAAATCAAATTTCACAATTTGCTCTTTAATATGTCCTTACAAAAAATACATGAAATTGTACAAAAATTGGGAGAAACAAAAATTCCGAAAGAAGCCAAGATTCAAATTCTTTCCCACAAACCCATTTGACAATTTTTACCGAATGAATCTTATTTGAGTTTAACTATTGGTATATGTGTTCATAGTTATCAAATCGTGTATCGGAAGACGTATCGTTTTTTAAAAATAGTGTATCGTATCGTGTATCGTAAGAGACGGTGCAATTTTAAATAAATTATAATAAAATATACATATCTTTGAAAAAAAAATTATATACTCATAAAACATAGCATTTCATTAATACTTCACCAACTATTCAAGTCATCAACATAGTCCACTAATATTATAATATAAAGTTCACAACCATAGTTTACTAATTTAAACTTCAAACACCAAAGAGACTGGACTTTGTAAATAAATTAAAAAATTAACATTAATCAAGATTCAGAAATTTTGATACAAAAAAATTAAAAATATTTGGCTTTGTAATTAAATTAACATCATTTCTTCCACTGTACTGAACCACATGTTTGTTGGAGTACCTGCTTAGCCCAAAATGACGTCGTTTCGTAAAAAAAAAAAAGTCTTTGCACGTATCGTTCATATTGTACCGATATGTATCGTATCGTGTATTGGACGATACAACGCAAAAACGATACAGAACTACGATCCGTATCGTTTTAGCCATGTGTCGTGACGTATCGTACGATACGTATTACATATCGTACAATACTAACAACTATGTATGTGTTACGTTACGTTAACCCAACAAGCTTTATCTCATTTTGTTCCTATTGATCAGTCCATTATTTTTCTCTGCCTCAATCTGCTAACAAATCCTATCGATGAACATGTTGAAGAATATCAAATTAATGTTCTGGATCAAAAGTGAGTTATTTTTGGAATGTGTTCAATGATAATTTGAACTTTGAAATAACGAACTGATATTCTACACATTAATACCTTCATTGGAGAAAATTTAGTTTATTGTGCAGTGGTGGATTAAGACTCGACATGTCAGTCAGTCAAAGCTGTGGAAGTCTTGTGAGGTGAAGTTGAATCTGAACATTGCAATTTATCATGGAACACGGCTACTCTAGACTTGATTCGATAAAATTTCTTCTTGAATTTCAGTCTTACCTGTGTTGATCTTTCTTCCGTGGATTCTTCGGGGATATGTACTTAGCTGTACATCAATACATAGTGTGTTTTTTTTAGACCCGACATTTACATGGGTTGTGCCTCTATTTTAGTGCCTTAGAGTTAGATCCTTTACTTTCTTCTTGACTGACCTCAACTTGAAGTTTTCCAAACAAATAGTGAAGCCTCTGTTGTGAAATAGGAAGAGAGTTAAGTTTGAAGGTTTACTACTATTAATCTTGTCTTTATTATTAGATCGTGTATTTGTGGAGTGTATTCATATTAGAGTGAGTGATGGTAAGACTTTCGACAGGAGTATTGTTGACCCAATTTCGTTTGCATTTGAACCACGTTGAGACAGAGTTTGCAATTGTCTGGATTTGGTCTGATCAATGCACAATTTGAATTATGCAAAAAGGTACTTTAACAAATGTGTTCACATCATCAAGTCCTACCAATTTTCAAATATTCCACACTCTGTTTGCTTAAATTTTTATGCTAACGTCATTTGCATCATCTCTTGTAATGGGTTTTAGATTTATTTTTTCTTTCATAATATGCAAAATTTCTTCTACTTAAGGTGATCGCAATTAAAAGTATCCACAAGCTCCCCTTTTTTGTTTGGTTTTCTTTCTTGGTTTAGAATTTTTTTTCCCTTGTAGGAAGAAAAAATAGGAGGGGCAAATGTTATAGGAAATAGGTTTTTTTTTTATTACTTGAACTAGAATTTCTATTTGATCATCCTCTTTTTCTCTCTATATTTTGTTTTTCTTATATATATCTGTGTGTGTGTGTGTATCTTTTGCAGAAGATTTTCTTCTTTTAGTTTTATGTTTGAGCTCCTTAGTTTTGCTTGAGCTAGCTGTGCTGTTTGGGTATTTCCAAAAACAAAATTGGCCGATTTGAACTTGGCCCAAACTCTCAATTTTATTTGGAGTTGAGTTTGAGCCCAACTTTTGAAGGCTGCTTAGAACAAAACCACTTGAAACTGAGCTAAGTTTAGTCAAAGCCGAGTTTGGCATATAGGGGCCTGATTGGGAACCCTACTTAGTACCTATTAATCGAGAATGTGGATAGAGGTGGATTGGATACAAGTCTGATTTTTGGTATTTCTTGCTAAAAATGGTTGTTTGCAGATTTGAACCCTGAGATTCATGGTGGCCAACTGAAGCTTCTGCATTGCACTAGGCAATGCCCATTTACAAAAAAGAATAAATTCATTTTTCTGGCACTATTCGCACTCCAACAATAGATTAAGGCTCCCTACCCCGGTTTTTTAGCTGAAGTAAAAGGACACAAATCCCTTGTACCAAGTTTTCCCATTTCACAGTGCTATCATTTATCCTTTCCTAAGAAGCACGGACACGGACACGGGCACGGGACACAGATACGACACGACACGGACACGTCGACACAACATTTCTAAAAAAAGTAGGACACGGACACGTTAAGGATACGCTACAACAAAAATTATATTTTATATATAACATTATATAATTTGTTACAAATATAGTGATAATGATATACAATTCATAAAAGATTAAGTATTTTATGATAAGTAAATCTAATGTTTAGTCATATTTATGAATTTTTAGACTAAAACATCCTCATAATAATCGGTAATCATCAATTTTTTTTGTAGACAATGTGTACCTAATATATAATTTAAATAATTGTTCTCATTTTTTTAATTTTTTTTTTAACTTTTATTCATCTTTTGTTTTTATTATTATTTTTTGAGTACAATTTTGATATGTATAGTATTAGTAATTATATGTTCTGAAATTTTTAAACTTTGTTTATCACATTTCAACACATGTCTATTGTTTAGTAGTAGACACGTTCTAAAAAAGTGTTAAAACACTTCACCAAAAAAGTGTCCGACACGTGTCCGAAATTAAAAATTTATCAGTTAATTATGGACACAGATAAAAGAGTATTGGACACGTGTCCGAGAGTGTCCGAAGAGTGTCGGTGTCCGACACGTGTCGGATACGGATATGTCTCGAGAGTGTCCGTGCTTCATAGATCTTCTCTCCCCTATTGAAGTTCTCTCACCTAAAAAAAAAACCCACTTGGCTACAAACTCTTTGCCTTTGCTCTCCTCATCCTGTGTAAACTCTCCTGCACACACCATCCCTTCTCCTCCATGCCTGCCCCCACTTCTTCTACTTCTCTGTATGCCAAGTCAACTCCTCCTCCCTCCTCCCTCC
>CM042193.1:19858356-19914211 GCA_023539305.1 Ilex asprella | reverse complement strand
GATCCACTTGTAGTCACACATATGGACATTTATGTAGGGTGGGATAACTTCTCTAGGTGAGGTTTACTAGCTATGTCTATGTAGTGGTTTATTATTGGTTTAAACAACATTGTCAACATAAAGAATACTTTTACTAAGGGTTATCTTTGTAATTTCAAAGGAACAATAGTTATTCTTCTACGATATTCTTAATCTTTCTTTTTATTTTGGTTCTAGCATATTTTGGTCTCACAAAAAGACGGCTAACAATCTTTACCATTAATAAAAAAAATATTTTAATTTGATAATAGTCCACGTGCAACGCACGTATGCACCAACTAGTATTTATAAAATTCAAAAACATCCTTGAACAAAGTTGGCCAATAAAATTCGCATTGCAAAATCTTTGCCGCATTTTTTCGATGTGAAAAATGGTCACCACAAGCCTTCATATGACAAAATGTAAGACACTTGCTACCTCATCATTAATAACACATCATCAGATGATTTGATCTGGGCAATATTTGAACAAGTATGAGTCATCCCAAAAGAAGTTGCTAGCCTCCACTAGGAATTTTCTCTTCTCTTGAGCACTCCAATGCTTGGGTATTTCACCCATGACAAGGAAATTTACATTATCAACATACTAAGTTAAAAAATATGTAATAAAAATTTGTTCATCAAAGAAAGTATCCTTGATGGGGGTTGATTCAATGGCTACATCACTCACAAGCCTTGATAAAAGGATATGCCGCCACATTTTTCACCCCTTTTTCGTCTTTGATGGTGAGATCAAACTCTTGCAATAATAAAATCCATTGTAAAAAAAGGGGTTTGGCATCCTTCTTAGTCAATAGGTACTTAAGAGATGCACGATCTATGAAAACAACAATTAGTGAGCCAACAAGATAAAAACAAAATTTATCTAATGCAAACATAGCTGCTAACAATTCTTTTTCCGTAATAGAGTAATTCATTTGAGCATCATTCAATGTACGACTAGCGTAATAAATTGCATGAGTTTTTTATATTTCCTTTGGCCTTGCATGGCCCCCATGACATAATCACTAGCATCACACATTAACTCAAATGGAAGGCTCCAATCATGTGGTTGCATGATTGGAGGGAAAGTGAACATGCCCTTTAGTTTCTCAAATGCCTCTTGGCATTGCTCACTCCACTCAAATGAAACATCTTTTCCAAGCAAATTATACAAAGGGTGTGAAATGAGACTAAAATCCTTGATAAACCTTTTATTAAAATTGACATGTCCTAAAAATGATCTAACATCCTTAAGGAATTTGGGAATGGGCAAATTAGGAATCAAGTCAATCTTAGCCCTATCCATTTGTATGTCTTCGAATGATATGATATGCCCACGGACAATGCATTTTTGTACCATGAAATGACACTTCCTCCAATTAAGCACAATATTTTTTTCTTCACACCTAATCAACACTTATGATTAGTCAAACAATCATCAAATGAATCTCCAAAGACAGTAAAATCATCCATAGATACCTCAAGAAATCACTCTACCATGTCACCAAAAATACTTAGCATGCACCGTTGAAATGTCACGGGTGAATTGCATAAGTCAAAGGGCATTCTCCTACAGACAAATGTGTCAAAGAGACATGTAAATGTGATTTTATCTTGATCCTTGAGAGTAATTTCTATTTAGTTATATCCAGAGTAACCATCAAGAAAACAATATTAAAGATGAGATGCAACTCTTTTAAGAATTTGATCCAAAAAAGGAAGAGAAATATGGTCTTTTCTAGTGATAGTGTTAAACTTGCTATAGTCCATGCACATCCTCCACCCAGGGATGACTATAGTGGGAACAATTTAATTATTTTCATTAGAGACCACCGTCACACTGAACTTCTTAGGAACAACTTGAGTGGCACTTACCCACTTGTTGTCTGCAATAGAGTAAATGATTCCCACATCTAATAACTTCAACACCTCTTTCCTAAGCATCTCTTCATGTTTGAATTCAAGCGCCTTTGCATTTCCATTGTAGGTTTTGCATCATCCATTAGATAAAATCTTATGAGTGCAAACAAGAGGGCTAATCCCTATTAGATCCTCAATGATCCATCCAATGGCCATTTTATGCTTAAAAAGAAGTTAGAGAAGTTTACCCTCTCAAGGCTCGTAAAGATGAGATGAAATGATTATTGAAAATGTGTTATCTTCTCCAAGGAAAGTATACTTCAAGTCCATTAGCAAAGACTTTAATTCCAACTTGGGTGTTTGAATGCTTGAAGGAATTGGAGTGGTAGTCTCCAGTGAAAGCTCTTCAAACTTGGATTTTCATTCTCTTATCACAAAAACCTGTAAAGAATTTAATTAGGAAGCTCACTAACCTCATCATTATCCTCATCAAATTCTACAAATGATTTAGCCTTGTCAACTAAAAATGCTTCAAGAGGATTGAATAAAAAAAACTATTAAATTAATAATGCACAATTGAATCAATTAAGTTAACTTCATGCAAGTCATCACTCACATCACCTGGTTGCTTCACAACGGGTTGAGTGTCTAGAATAATGAAGTCAACCGAATAGTAGAAATTATCAACTTTTACCAAAACATCCTCTATCATACCCTTTGGAAACTTAACCAACCAATCCGCCAACTGAAGTGTGATGGAGGTAGATTTCAACTCCCCAAGTCCTAATTATTGATACACCAAATAGGGAAGAAAATTCACACTAGCACTAAGTTAAGTAATGCTTGTTCTATTTTTCATTTCCCTATGACACATGCAATGGTGGGACAACCGAGATCTTTGTATTTTCGAAGAGTATTATGTTGGATGATGTATGACACATGTTCGGTCAAAAATGATTTCTTTTGAACATTTAACTTCATCTTGATGGTAGTCTTTCAAGAATTTAGCATATGATTGGATTTTCTTGATGGCATCTAACAATGTGTGGGTGTAGGACACTTAGGTGGTTCACTAGGCACATCTTCAACTATAGACTCGGCATGAAAAATACTATTATCCTCCCTAGTATCTTTCTCACTCTCTTTATGATCTTAAGTCTTTGTAGAAATAATTTTATCAACCATTTTCTCACTCCTAAGGGTGGTGATAGCTTGAACTTGTTCTTGGGTGATTTCCAGTATACAATAGGAAACTCCCACTTGGAGTTGACCTTATGGATTTGGTTGAGGTTGGGCCAAAAAATTTCCTTTTTCTTGGTGACATGGAATTGTGGTCAACTTGGTAAGTGTATTCCAAATATCATTGATAGCTTGTTGTTGTTGAGTGAAAATTTGGGTCAATTGGACAAGAGTTTGGGCAATTTGAGTATTGATTGTGGCTTCGCTAGAGATGAATTGTTGCATATTATCCTCCAAAGTCTTCTTGGGTGGTGAAGTATAAGGAATAAAATTAGATGGCCCTTGAGGAGATGGTTGGGAAGGAGGTTGTTGTGTGGCATTATCATTCCTCCAACTAAAATTGGGTTGTGTCTTCCACCCCGAATTGTAAGTGTTTGAGTAGGGGTTGTTATAGGGCTTGGAAAAGGCATTCACAATATTAGCTTGATCACTTAACACCTCCTTCAAATCGGTGATCATAGGGCAATCACTAGTTGAATGTCCTTTGATCTCAGAAATTGAGCATAACTCCTCTTGAGACACGGTTTGAACCTCATTTACTTTTTTATCTCCATGGCCTCAATTTTCCTAGCCAAGATTTCAATCCTTGCATTCAAGTCATCCTCCTCCTTCAATTGATAATCTCCCCCTCCTAATGTTGCATTTAAGGTCTTGGACCTAGAATCGGGGGGATTGAGTGTCCCAAGCTTGGGCATTCTCGGCTAAGGAATCAAAGTAATGAAAAGCTTCTTCCAATTCTTTAGCCATGAACTCCCCGTTACACATCATCTCAACAAATTACCTCATTTGGAAAGACAAAGGCTTATAGAAATAACTTGTAATCCGCTAACTTTCATATACATGATAAGGGCATGATGCAAGTAGTTCCTTGAATCTTTCCCAACATTAGTAAAATGTTTCATTGTCTCTTTGAGAAAAATTCATGATTTGTCGCTTCGAAGTGTTTGTTTTCTAAGTTGGATTTTTTTTAAATGGATTATACCCTCCATAGCCGTCAAGCCTTGAAATGTAGCACAATCCTCCTCAAAATCACAGATATTGATGTGAACCCCAATCGACTTGCTTTGAGACCCAACAATAATATTAGAAATACAACCCAAGAAAGCCAAACCCAGGTCTATGGATGGAGAATTTAGACCCGTTGAGAACTCGTGTCAAGAACCTAAATTATATTAAAATCTAGACCCATTGAAGAACCCATCTCAAGAACTCAAATTACAAGGAGGAACGCCACAAAGGTTGTGATCTACCTTTGATAAGTTCAAAAGTTCAATCAAGAACAAGAGGAGTAAACTCAACTCAACTCACAATCAAAATTCATTATTTATTGTCTCCCATATTGTCTCCCCTTTTTCATTGATTAAAAGCCTATTCATAAGGCTGGTCATTACAAGGGAACAAATCCTAATCTAATAAGAAAACAAATCCTAATCTAATAAGGAAACAAATACTAATCTAATAAGGAAACAAGTCCTAATCTAAATAGGAATAACTAAAGACTAAAACTTGTGACCCTTTCTCTCAAAAACGCCCTTGAGTGAATAGTATCACGGGTACTGTAACATGAACAGTACCGTGCTACAGTACTTATTGTAAACCCTACTTCAAATAAAATAATAAGACATATGTGGGCTAAGCATCCTCAAACCCACTTATTCTAAACTAATAATAAAAATTATTTAAACAAATTGAAAGCCTTAACAGCTAAAGACCCTCTCTCTAAGTCATGTCTTCATGTCTTTCATAGTTTGGATCAAGTGGATCAAAATTGGTTCTCCTTCTTTCAAGGCCATCTTGAGTGTTGGGCTCTTGCTAGCTTCATCCCAAGTGAATTTCACCAATCTTTGCATTGCTTTTCTTGATCTTCTTGGCTCTTAATCTTGTAATTGGCTCATTTGTATATGCAAAGGATTTTCAAGAGTAGGCCCACCTTAGTTCTCATCAGATATAAAGGTAAGAATTTTCAGAATCTAAACCATAGAATTTAGGCAACAATTCATTGTGGGTAAGGCTTTCTAAACATAGGCCTCTCAGTGTTTCTAAGGCGAGGACCATAAAGGTCTTGAATTATTTCTACGAGTTGGTTCCTATTGAAAGCCATGTTCTGGTGGCCCTTTAGTCAAGGGGTTTTTGTAACACCCCGCATTTTTCTTTTATATATGCATATAAATATCTAGTAAAAGAGTGTTGTAAAAAGGTGGATATGTGTAGTGATGTGTCTTTAAATCTTGGTAGATTTAAAAAGTAGAGATTTAAAAAGGTTAGTGAAGATAATAGTTAAATTTTTGTTTTAATAGGTGAAAATATGAAACTTAAGGTCCTAGAACTGGTACTGAATAGGTTTGGTGTAGAAATATGTGTTAGAGATGCATAAGATGGCTTTGAAAGGGTTTAAGATGAATTGAAAATGAAAAATGAAGGAAATAGGAAAAAAACTGGGAAAAACCGTACCGGTACTAACTGGTCTGGAGATTTCGACGTACCGGTACTGCATACCGGTACGACCGAAAAAATTCTGAATGTTTAATGTTGCGATCTTAGTCCAATTTTTACCCTATAAATACATTATGTAGCCTCTTTTGGCTCCATTTCGGCCCCTCCAACCTTAGAAACCCTAAGAGAGAAAAAAAGGAGAAAAAGAGAGAAAGAAAGGAAGAGAGAAACACTTGCTTGGAAAGGATTTATACCTTGGAGTCCATCAAAATCTAACTTTTCAAGAACAAAAGGTAGGTGTTTTCTCTCACTCACTTGCATTGAGGCTAGGGTTTACTTATATGTACTCTTTCCACTCTAAATCTTATATGAATGATGTAGATCATTGATTCTTGATATCCTTATGAATATTACCATGCTTTAAATAATATTAATGGTGGGTTAACCATTAAATCCTTGTTCTTGGCTAAAAACCCTAGATTTCAAGAGAGATGAACTTTTCTTTAAATTTTGTTTTATTCTTGATTTCAAAATCTTAGTGTTTCATATTGAACCATAAAATGATGCTATTGTGATCTCATGTATTTTTCTTAGTTGGTGGTGGAATTGTTGCATGATATATTTTGGAAATTTTGGATAGGTGCTTGTGAATTGAGATAAATGTGGAAATTGTATGCTTGGTTGGGTTGTTTGTGATGCACATGAGTGAGAGGTTCCATGTAAGGATGCTAACCCTTTCCCAAGAGATTCCCGATAAGGATGCTTGGAAAACAATGTAGTTATTAGTGAGAGGTTCCTTGTAAGGATGCTCATTCCAAAAGAGGACAGTATGTGATTTTCTCAACAGGTTCCTTGTAAGGATGCTCACCCATTCTCAAGAGGTTCTCGGTAAGGATGCTTGAGAATCAAATGTGACCTTAAAAGGGGGTGGAGGTTACCCTAAAGTATGCCACCTACCAAAAGAAGTGTTGGAAATTGTTTATGACCATTAATGGCTATTATTTGTATGTGGTGCTCGTTTATTCATTTAAGTAAGGCTTTTACATAAACTTGAGATCTTTTTTCAATGTCACTGCTTTATTTCTAATTATGTATCTATGTTATGTTAAAAAAATGAGACCGACCATTTTAAATGCTTTTATAAACCTTGTATGAGTTTGGGAGAATTTTTCTACAGAGCTTCGTGCTCACCCCTAGCTAACATTTTTAAGATTACCCGCTAGAGGAGGACGTAAGGGTCGTAGAGCCCGCTACTTGGGAGGCTCCACTTGACGGGAGTGTGGATCCCGAGGTAGACGCATAGAGCGACCTTCTTTCCTTTTGTACTAGACAAGGACATTCCTTTGGAACATTGTATAGTCTAGTTTCTTTTGTTTATTCCGATGCGTTTCTTTAATTAATTTTTGAGATGTAATAGCCATGACTTGGGCTTATTCTTTTGGATAATGTTGTAATTATTTATGGATGACAAATGAAGTCTTGTTTCTTAAGGGATTTTATTAGTACTCTCATGATATGAATGGTTTTAGAATGTAATGTCGTCCAGGGTGTGTTTTAGGGTGTTACAGTTTTCCCCTGCCCTTGGATTGAATTCCTCCACGGCCTCCATTAAAGGCATGGCATGTCTCTCACAACCTCTTCTAGGAAATTCAGGGAGTATCCTTGGCCCATTTCTGCCCCTAGGATTCCTTCCTATGAAGAAATTTTTGAATACTTTAGTGATTTTGATGTGACGGACCTGATCTTTCGTTCATAACCACTAGTGGTGGTCTTTGGTTTTCTATAGGGAATACCACAAGACCAATATTTCCTTCCTCCACCACTTGGTTTCTAATGGCCGTGTTTGATTTTCGATTAATTGGTCCTAACATTGGTGTTTGGACATTCATTAACTCATGCATGATATTAACTATCTCTTGCCTAATGCCAGAATTATGATTGTGCAATGCCCATTTTAAATTCTGCACAAACTCTTGTATATGCTGATTAGCCCTAAATATTGCATATTTATTATATTTTTTGTGGGCTAATTGTCAAAGGTTTGGACTTAATTGTATAGAATTAACGTTATATTTGATTTTATCATGATTAAATTGGTGTTTTCCTATTTAAAAAAATTAGGAGGCAAATAGGCAAACATAAGAGTGGACTGCATAAAGGAAAATAAAAAATTTAAGATTGAAGTTCAGAAGTCCATGTCCAGACGAAATTTATCCATGTTTGGACATTAGGTGCTGCATCAAAGGCAGAAACAGAATAAAGCTCCCAGAAGGCCACGAATGGACGTCATTAATTCATATTCAGATGTGTGTTGAATCACTTGTCACATTCAGACATCAATTATTCACATCTGGACGCATGTCCTTGCGCCCAACCAATCAAAGAGCCCAGTGACCCGAGAAGAGATCATCTTCCTCCTTGGGAAAAAGTACTTTGTACTTTAGAGAGTGTAGAAAGCTTTACCAGATCTAAAAATTTTCTATTTTATTTTTCTTTCATAAGTTTGTGATTAGCACTTCATTTACAGCTGGCTAAGCATCTATATTAAAGCTAGGGGAGATTTCTTTTCAATTGGGTATGTAAGTTAATTTTATATTCTTATTTGATGACTACTTTATTAATTCAATTCATCCTATTTTAGCAAAAAATTTTCTCTATATAATCTCTTAAATTATTATGCTAATTGTGATAAATGCTTAAGATTCCCTACGAATTGAACAGCTAGATATACATGCTTGGGTTGAATTGTTAGATTTTTCATCTAATTAATTGATTTGTTGGTTTTTATGAATTTGGATGTTTCATTGGTTAATTGTTTGATTTACCACTTCTAATTAACAATTGAATGTTTGGATTCATTTAGATCATCTCCCTGTGGATCGACTTTGAACTCTATCAAGAAATTACTACTTGCTTGACACCTATACTTGGGTTTACAACTTCTAAAGGAAAGCATCTGTAAACTATCTTGGCCATTCCCTGGATTTGCAGACTCCACTAGATTAGTACTCGAACTTGCTTCATGATTGCCATTAGTTAGCGTCATTTCCATGATTTCATTTTGTCCCCTTATTTCAGAACTTCCTTGGATAAAGTTTAAAGGGATAAATACATTGAACAATGAACTAAAAAAAGAGAATTCATTTATTAATCCAATTGAAGGGATTTTATTTTACAGAAAGACTGACTTAATAGCCTTGATTACAATAGTTACTACTTTCTAAAACTACTCCTAAAAATGCTCAGACCGAGGGTGAATGCGTCCTTTAACTTTTCCATCGTCCGCCTTTTATAGCTACTAATTTCACAGTTTTGTCTCCATCAACGGTTATTTTCCTGGTAACTCACAGACAGATCTCCCCTTTTGAAACAAAGTATTTGCTAATAATTTTTCGTCTTTCTTCATATTCTTGGACGTGGCCTCATCTTAATGACTTTGGGCTTGCCAAACGTTGATGCATCGAACATTCCTATGTTTTATATTTTAGGTCCAAATAGATACCTACATTAAAAAGTGTTAAGGACCTCTAGCAGTCCCATTCCTTGACCAATAAAAATGCTAAGTTGTGAATAGTCTAGGTAAGTAATCCTCTCCTAGCTAAACACAACTTACTTAATCACACCCTTTTTAACTTTATCATTGGAGGGTCGACCACCAGAGCTCTTCCAGTCCTCGACTTCCCTATTGGTAGCAACATCATCTTCACTACAAGAAATAAGCTTATTAGTGGCAAATGTATTAGTGATGAAACTTATATCATCACTAAAATTTAATTTTTAGTGGCGAAAATAAATATTGACCACTAACCCAAAATATTTAGTGGCAACCTAAAAAAATTGTCACTTAGTTCATAAAATAGAGTGTTTCTATTGACAACATTATCTATGCCACTAAATTTTAGGCGGGAGATATTTGGCACCAAAAAAATGGAGGGAAGTACATTATTGGCAATTAATTTAATGTCGTCTCTAAATAATCAATCAAATGACAACTCTTTAGTCACGACTTGTCCACTAACTAGTATTTTTATGAACCAAGGTGGTCTTAGTGACAATTTAAATTGTTGCTAATAATCTAGTCTCTCATTTGGGGGCGAGAATTTTTCAACGAAAAAATATGTTGGAGGGAAGAATTTAAGTGGCAATTATTTAACGTTGTCGCTAAATAAACAATCTAGGCCCAACTATTTAGTGATGAATTAGCCATGAGTCACTATTTGGTATGAACCAAGGTGCAATTAGTGATGAATTTAAACTTGTCACTAATAACTTTATCATTAATTTTAAGGCGGAAATTTATTGGTGCTAAAATATGTTGGAGGGAAGCATTCTACCAACAAGCTTTTAGTGTCATCACTAAATAATCAATCTAACACCAATTATTTAGTGGCAATCTTACCACACGTCACTTTTTTCATAAACTAATGAGAGATAAGAGGTATTTAGTGACAAATTTAAGTTTGTCACTTATAACAGTGTCAATCACTTTATCAGAATCAGATCGGACCGGCCGATCTGACTAATGAATCGGGTCCTTCAATGGTCTGGTTCACTAAAAAGATCGTTGGTATAATCAAACCGTTGAAAAATCAGAAAATTAGTCAATTTTGACCAAAACCGATGAACTAAAAACTCTTAAAACCGCCAGTTCAAAACTTAAACCAACTGACTACCACCATCCTTTTTTTTTACGTTTGGAGGACAATTTTCGGCATCATCAGGGACAACATTATTATATGGACTTTGACCCTCCGTGTACTTAAAATAAGGATGCAAATAAATTAGGCCTACAAATAAATCGAATTAAGATTCATATTTGACATGAATACAAAATTGTATACAAATTCAGATTTAATTAATTGAATATAGATTGAAGTTTATTTTAGACTATTCGAATTTGAATACGAATCATTTATAATGCATACAATAGATTCAAATTTTAATATATTGAAAGATAATTTGGTCAAATAATCTGAATCCATTATAATTGATTAAACTGAATCCAAATATGAATATGCTATTAATTAAATAATTTTGATCGAACTAAATTTCAATTTTTAAAGAGTACATATATAGACATTAAAAATGAAATACACAAGTAATGGAATCGGAGTTTTCAAATTGGATTTGCATTCTAATTGGTTTGGTCGAAATCGAATATAAGCTTATCAACTGGATAATCGATTGTGCACTTGTCCTAAATGATCATAAATTAATCCAAATTTGTCATCTTGTATATAGGATGTCTAAATATGACATGATCCGTTATACACAACATGAATACAATACGAAATTAAATGGTTTGAGTCTTTCTTAAGTAATGCATTTTGTAAACTTGTGGACATGATATGATTACAAATCAAATTGATTATGAGTGAAGCCAATCAAAAGAAATACATAATGCAAGTCGTTTATATTCCGATTATACATGATTCATATAAGATACAAACTCGATATGTCACGTTTCGTTAAACACGAATTAATTAATGAATCGGTTATGAGTGGATTATTTTAAGACACAAACTCATTACGACACAATACGAACTCGTCTTACTCTTACTCGACACAATTGAGGCCCACTCTTATGTACTATTTATGTTTGTCAATTAATTTTAATAAAAAAATATTATTTTTAGTATGTGAAAGTCTTTGCTTTTTAACTAGATTAAATATGATTTTTGTCCTAACTAAAAAAGTAATCTATAAAAATTATATTGTATTATATTTTATTATATTGTTATATCATAACACCACTTTATCACCTAATAGCTAGGGCCAGATTATTTGTTTTTTTTAGCAGAAGGGCGGAGAACAGGAGAAAAGCTTGAAGAAATATTCTCATTCACCCACTTATCTTCTCAACCGATCACGTTTTCATCCTAGTTTGTCACAAATTCTTGCAGAATCCTACTATGATTGTTCCTCACATCCTCTATCGATACGTTTCTCTCGCTCTCCCGCTCTCTATACTTTATCAATATATATCCCTCTGCATTTACAAGGGTTATGGTTTCATCGCCTCTGATTATAGGTATTTCTTTATTTTTCACGGTTCAATCATTGAATTCGACTTCTTAACACAAAATTTATTCCTCGTCATTTAATATTCATTATGGATTGCTAGTGTTTGTCTCTCTTTTATATTTTTAGGTTTCTACAACCTTCCCAGTGATTTTAAATATGTTATAGCCAGTGCTTCATGTATGTTGCAAAATGAAAATGCGTTTACCATATTCCTTCCATCAATATTTGAATTTTTGACTTCAATCAATTTTCCAGATGGTTTTACCTCAAACATCTCTTGATGTGTGAAGGTAAATAGTGTTGTATTTCAGGATTGAAAAGGGTAATCCCCCAAAAACTACCTTGGATGACATTACATGCTAAAATCATTTACGTCATGAGAGCACTAATATAATCCATCAAATAAATGTGACTTCATTCATCATCCATAAAATTTACAACATTATCCAAAAGAATATGTCCAACTATGGTCTTTACATCCCAAAAATTGAACTATTGTAATGCAGCAAAATAACAAAAGAAAACTAGGCTTCACAATGTTCAAGATAATATCCTAGTCTAGAACAAAAGAAAGTGTCGCTCTAAGCATCCACCTAGGGATCCACGCTCTCGTCTATCAGAGTCTCCCAGTGTGCGGGCTCCTCGACTCCCTGCTCTTCCTCGAGAGGATAATATGAAAAGGTTGTTAAGTAAGGGGTGAGCACAAAGCTCTATAGGAAACTTCTTCCAAACTCGAACAAGGTTTGGAAAAACATATAAAACGGTCGGTCACATTTCACAAATATCATATATAACTTTTTGAAGTAATATCATGACATTTTAATAGATCTCTAGTTTACGAACAACAATAAAGTTAAACTGAAATGTGAAACTAATTTCCAACAATGAGCCATACAATTTTTCAAAAATAAACCAATACCCCATACATGATATAATATTGTCCTCTTTTGGCATGAGCATCCTTACAAGGAACCTCTCACTCTCAAGGCTTTGTTTCTCAAGCATCCTTACAAGGAACCTACCGAGAATACCACATATTGTCCTCTTTTGCCATGAGCATCCTTACAAGGAACCTCTCACACTCAAGGTTTTATTTCTCAAGTATCCTTACAAGGAACCTCCTGAGAAGGAATGAACATCCTTACAAGGAACCTCGCACTCATGTTCATCCAAACAACCATTCAAGAAGTATCATACCACCAACTATCTCAAATATCCAACATATTCTCTCAAACCACAAGTAACTCCAAAAATCCCCAATTCTTCACATATGATATTTTCAAATAGGACAATTTAAAGAAAAAAATGTAAGAGATCATTATCAATATTATTTTATTACTCAATACAAAGCACTAGAGTTTTCAAAACCAAGCTTGAGTGAATATAGAGAGAGAAGTCCATATTTCTCAAAAACAAGGGTTTTGATGGCTCTCCAACCATCCTTTTGTTCAACACATGATAAAGTTTGCAAAACCATCAAGAAACAAGGAACCCATAGCAAATACATATGATTGAGAGTCAAAACTTACATATATAATAACTCTAACCTCAATGAACAAGAATGGAAGAAAACCCCTACCTTGGCTCTTGAATAACTAGGGCTTGAATCTTGAATCACTCTTAAATCTCTTGTTTTGCCCTTTTGATCTTGTGCTTTCTCCGTCTCTTCTTCTCTAAGTGTTTCTAGGCCAGGAGTGGTGAAATGAAGGCTAAGGAGGTGTCTCTAAGTATTTATAAGGTGAACACAGACCACAAATCGGGACTTTAAAACTATCAGATCTCTTTCGGCAATACCGGTACACAGTACCAGTACAATACAGTTCCGGAGCACAATACCGGTACGGATAACTCACTGGACCAAATGGTTCTAAAACACAATATTGGTACAGTTCAGTACCGGTACACAATACCGGTATGGTTTGCCCAGTTTTGCCTATTTTCTCTATTTTTAATTACCAATCTTCTTCAAACTCTTCCAAAACTAACTCAAACTTATACAACATACATTTGCACATCAAACATAGTTGATATAAGTTCTATTACAAATTATTTCGTATATTCACGAGCTAAAATCAAGTTTTGACTAATATTTACAATATTAACATTTCCTACAGTCATAACCTATGAAGTTTATTTCTACACCATTAAATATATTAAATTACTAAATAATTTATCATTAGATTACTTTAAACATATGGGGGTTTACAAGCCACCCCCTTAAAGAAAGTTTCATCCTCGAAACTTACCTCCAGTAGTGAACAAATGAGGGTACTTCTCGCGCATCTCCAGCTCCGGCTCCTAAGTAGCTTCTTCCACGTCATGGTGTTGCCACAAGACTTTCACCAATCGGATGACTTTGTTGCGAAGTACCTTCTCCTTGGTATCAAGAATCTTCACTGGCTGTTCTTCATATGTTACTCCATCTTGAACTTCAATATTTTTCAAATCTACAACATGGGTGGTCTCCGACTGGTACTTTCTCAACATCGAAACATGGAATACGTCGTGTACGCATGATAATTGAGCTGGTAACCGAAGTTGATATGCCGTTTTTCCCACCACCTTCACCACTTCGAAAGGTCTGATGTGTCTTGGAGCTAATTTTCCGTTCTTGCCGAAACGAAACACTTCCTTCTTGGGTGAAACTTTGAGTAACACGTAGTCCCCCTATTGAAACTCCAATGACCTTCTTCTTCTATCAGCATAGCTTTTCTGTCGACTTTGTGCCATGCATAGCCTCTCCCGAATGAGTTGAATCTTCTCCGTAGTTTCCTGAACAATCTCTGGCCCAAACAAACTACTCTTGCCAACTTCTAACCAACAGGTCGGGGATCTACATAGTCTCTTATACAATGCCTCATAAGGTGTCATGCCAATGCTAGCCAGATAGCTATTGTTATATGTGAATTCCACCAATGGCAAATGCTCGCTCCAGCTTCCCTTGAAGTCCAACACACAAGCTCGTAGCATATCTTCTAGTATCTGTATCACCCTCTCAGTTTTGGCCATCCGTCTCGGGATGAAAGGTGGTGATATAGTGTAGTTCAGTCCCCATAGCTCTTTGAAGACTTTTCCAAAATTGAGCCACGAAATGAGAATCACGATCCGATACGATGGAGAGTGAAACTCCATGCAGTCTCACAATCTCGTGGATGTACAACTTGCTCAGGGTCTTTAGAGTGTTCGTGGTCTTCATACTCAAGAAATGTGCGAACTTGGTGAGTCTATCCACTATGACCCATGCTGCATTATGTCCTAGTGAAGTCCGTGAAAAACCAGACACGAAGTCCATGGTGAGGTGATCCCACTTCCATTCCAGAATAGGCAATGATTGTAGTAATCCTCCAGGTTTTTAATGTTCAATCTTTACCTACTGGCAGACCACACACTTTGAAATGTACTTAGCCACCTCTCACTTCAGTCCCCTCCGTCAATATTGATGCTTCATGTCCCTATACATTTTTTGTGTTTCCAGGGTGGAGAGCAAACTTAGAGCGGTGACATTCTCCAAGTATCTCCTCCTTCAAAGACGAATCATTGGGTACACATAGTTTTTCCTTATATCTCAATTCTCCATTCTCCAGAGACCATCTTTCAATTGTTTTCCCATTTCCCAATGGAGCTCGAATTGACTCTAGTTCCGGATCCAGGCATTGCAAGTCAACCACTCTATGTTGGAGAGTAGGTTGAGTCACAAGGTTGAACAAGCATGGTCGGGATTCATCTTCTTCAACCCATTGATCATAATCTCCAAGGGCATCCTTCAACTTCAATTCACCCATAGAAATATTGAGTTCACCCCGAGACTTCCTGCTAAGTGCATCTACCACTACATTCTCCTTCCCCGGATGGTAGTTGAGTGTGAAATCGTAGTCTTCTAGGTACTCAATCCACCTTCTTTGTCGGAGATTCAAGTCTTTCTGTGTGAAGATATACTTGAGGCTCTTGTGATTAGAGAACACTTGAAACTTTTTCCTATGCAAGTAACACCTCCACAACTTAAGAGCAAAAACCACAGCGACAAGCTCCAAGTCATGAGTGGGATTATTCTGCTTGTGAACCTTTAATTGTCTCGAACCACAAGCAACTACCTTGCCTCCTTGCATTAACATGCATCCCAATCCTCGTAGTGAAGCATCGATGTAAACATTGTATCCTTGCCCACTGCTCGGAATAATGAGGATAGGAGCTGTTGTCAATTTCTCCTTCAAGGTGCGAAAAGCTAATTCACACGCTTGAGTCCATAAGAATTTTTTTCCCTTCTTCGTAAGGTGCATCATTGGCATTGCTACCTTTGAGAACCCTTCTACAAATCTCCGATAGTAACCTTCTAAGCCCGGGAAACAACGTACTTCGATCATGTTCTTTGGTGGTTCCCACTTCATCACTGTCTCAATCTTTGCTGGGTCAACAGCTATACCCTGTTACGACACCACGTGGCCAAGGAGTTTCATCTCCTTCATCTAGAACTCACATTTACTCATCTTAGCATATAACTTATGATCCCTCAGAGTCTGGAGCACAATTGTTAGATGGTGTTCATGTTCCTCGTGTGTTCGCAAATAGATTAGTATGTCATCAATGAACACAATGACAAATTGATCTAGATACGATCGAAATACCCTGTGTATCAAATTCATGAAGGCTACGGGTGCATTAGTCAATCTGAACGGCATTACTGTGTACTCGAAATGACCATACCGGGTAGGAAAAATAATCTTAGGAATATCTTCCTCCTTAATCCGCAATTGATGATACCATGTGTGAAGATCAATCTTGGAGTAATACTTAGAACCTTTCAGCTGATCAAATAAATCATTAATTCATGGAAACAGATACTTATTCTTCACTGTCACCCGATTCAACCTTCGGTAATCTGTGCATAACCGAAGCGTTTCATCATGCTTCTTCACAAATAGGACCGGGGCTCCCTAAGGTGAAGTACTCAAACGAATAAACCCAATAGTCAACAGATGATCCAACTGCCTCCATAGCTCTTTTAACTCCAAAGGTGCTATCCAATAAGGAGCAATGGATATGGGTTCAGTTCCCGGATAGAGATCAATCCTGAACACAATCTCTCTTTGTGGGGGTAACCCTGGTAATTCGTCAGGAAAGACATCCAAAAAATCTGATACTGTCAACACCACATCTGTAGTGAATTTATCTCGATCGTCTCCCATCAAGCTAGCTAAGAAACTCAATTTTCTCCCCGCCTTAGCTTTCAGAAATTTACTCCCTGTAGTGGGAAATGGATGGAAGCAATTGCGATCATTTATGAAAGTAAAAACTACCCCTCCTAGGAACTGAAATAAAATTAGCTTGCGAAAGCAGTCCATCACCACACGAAAATTTGACAACAGATTCATCCAGAATATGATGTCATACCCCTTCATATCTAACGCAACCAAATCTACAATCAATTCATGATCCCTAATTCGAAGTACACACCGTCTACACATTCTGCTAGTATCTAACAGCTCTCATGTGGGCATGTCGAAACTCAGAGCATGTTCTAGCTTCTCAAATTCCAATCCCAAATGAAAAGCATGCAGTGCATATGAATGAATGTGTAGCACCGGGGTCAAATAAGATTCAAGCCCAAGAATTATAAAGAAGCACGATACCTTCTACTACGGCATTGGAAGCGTCTTCCTTCAGTTGAGTCAAAGCAAAAACCCTTCTTTGATTGGCGGCGCCTGGGGCTAGAGCTCCTAGCGATCTATACTATAGTGGCTTCTGAAGTAGTGGTTGGCTCGCATTCACTTGTTTAGTTTCTTGATTGGTCCTTTGTGGCAACGATGGGCAGTTATTTCTAAAGTGCCCCATCCCTCCACATGCGAAGCATTGACGCGTGTTAGTGGCTACTCTATCTTGAGTAACCCCAACTCCTCAAACTGCTTGGTTTCTTTGCCTTGAAGCTTGAAAAAGTCAGTGATATGGAACTTCCCTTTGTATGACTCCATTGCTGCTACCGGCTCTCAGGGGACTCCTTTAGTAAAATTTCATCTGGTCACCTCTGTGTCTCTCTCCACCATGTTCGTCCATTCACTAGATCCATGTATTCTCGAATTCGGAGTGCAACTAGCTTCTCGGGGATGGAAGGCCTCAAACTTTGTTCAAAATGTTTAGCTGTCTTTGCATTAGTGGCCACAAACTTAATTGCGTAGCGAGACAACTCAACGAATTCGAACAAAATAAATAAATAAATACCTAACCTAACTAAACAAAAAATTACCCAATTTGATAAACATATGACCTCAAACAAATTCAGGCCTAAAGTTTCTTCAACATAACCTAATACTCCAGTGATAGTCCACAACCTAAAGCTCCTATGTAAGACCTAAAGCCTCAGCTCTGATACCAAAACATGTAACGCCCCAAAAACTATCTTGGACGACATTACAAGCTAAAACCATTTACGTCATAAGAGTACTAATACAATCCATCAAATAAATGTGACTTCATTCATCATCCATAAAATTTACAACATTATCCAAAAGAATATGCCCAACTATGACCTTTACATCCCAAAAATTGAACTATTATAATACAGCAGAATAACAAAAAAAAACTATGCTTCACAATGTTCAAGATAATATCCTAGTCTAGAACAAAAGAAAGTGTTGCTCTAAGCGTCCACCTAGGGATCCACACTCCCGTCTATCAGAGTTTCCCAGTGTGCGGGCTCCTGGACTCCCAGCACTTCCTCGAGAGGATAATCGAAAAAGGTTGTTAAGTTGGGGGTGAGCACGAAGCTCTGCAGAAAAATTCTTCCAAACTCAAACAAGGTTTAGAAAAACATATAAAGCGGTTGGTTACATTTCACGAATATCATATATAAAATTTTGAAGTAAAATCAAGACATTTTAATATATCTCTAGTTTACGAACAATAATAAAGTTAAACTGGAAGGTGAAACCAATTTTCAACAATGAGCCATACAATTTTTCAAAAATAAACCAATACCCCATACATGATATAATATTGTCATCTTTTGGCATGAGCATCCTTACAAGTAACCTCTCACCCTCAAGATTTTGTTACTCAATCATTCTTACAAGGAACCTCCCGAGAATACTACATATTATCCTTTTTTGGCATGAGCATCCTTACAAGGAACCTCTCACCCTCAAGACTTTGTTTCTCAAGCATCCTTACAAGGAACCTCCCGAGAATACCACATATTGTCCTCTTTTGCCATGAACATCCTTACAAGGAACCTCTCACCCTCAAGGCTTTGTTTCTCAAGCATCCTTACAAAGAACCTCCTGACAGGGAATGAACATCCTTACAAGGAACCTCTCACTCATGTTAATCCAAACAACTATTCAAGAAGTATCACACCACCAACTATCTCAAATATCTAACATATCAAATCACAAGTAACTCCAAAAATCTCCAATTCTTCACATATGATATTTTTAAATAGGACAATTTAAAGAAAAACTTGCAAGAGATCATTATCAATATCATTTTATTACTCAACACAAAGCACTAGAGTTTTTAAAACTAAGCTTGAGTGAATATAGAGAGAGAAGCCCATATTTCTAAAAAACTAGGGTTTTGATGGCTCTCCAACCATTCCTTTGTTCAACGCATGATAAAGTTTACAAAAACATCAAGAAACAAGGAACGCGTAGCAAATACATATGATTGAAAGTAAAAACTTACATATATAATAACTCTAACCTCAATGAACAAGAATGGAAGAAAACCCCTATCTTGGCTCTTGAATAACTAGGGCTTGAATCTTGAATTACTCTTAAATCTCTTGTTTTGCCCTTTTGATCATGTGTTTTCTCCGTCTCTCTTCCTCTCTAAGTATTTTTAGGGTTAGGAGTGGTGAAATGAAGTCTAAGGAGGCGTCTCTAAGTATTTATAACACAGATCACAAATCGCGACTTTAAAACTGTCAGATCTCTTTCGGCAGTACCGGTACACAGTACCGGTACGATACAGTTCCAGAGCACAGTACCTGTACAGGTAACTCACTGGACCAAATGGTTCCGAAAAACAATACCAGTACAGTTCAGTATCGATACACAGTATCGGTATGATTTGCCCAGTTTTGCCTATTTCCTCTATTTTTAATTATCAATCTTCTCCAAACTCTTCCAAAACCAACTCAAACGTATACGACATACATTCGCACATCAAACATAGTTGATATAAGTTCTATTACAAATTATTTCGTATATTCATGAGCTAAAACCAAGTTTTGACTAATATTTACAATATTAACATTTCCTACGGTTATAACTCATAGGGTTCATTTCTACACCATTACATATATTAAATTACTAAACAATTTATCATTAGATTACTTTAAACATGTGGGGGTTTACAAAAAGTCACGACTGTCACATTTTCCTTCAATGGATACTCTTAGTGACAATACGTGAATCCTTGGGTAGGGAAGTGTGTCCGTCATTAGTTGAACACGGTAGTTTTTTGAAATAGTAATGTTCTAGGATGTTGTACTTAGATGTGTTGGAGAAACTTGAAAGGCAGATTTATCTGGCACCGTGCGAACTTGAACGTTAACTTCCCCCAGCGTCCTTCAACCTAATGGTAGACTTATTGGTTCACCTTGCTAAGGAAGCCAAGCTTGCTAGACCAATCCAACACCAATGGATGTTTCCATTTGAAAGGTATTTAATAATTTATTTATCAAGTGATTACTTAAGCATCAATCATGTTTTTCTTTTTCAGTTGTGTATTAATTCTTTTATTTTGTATATAGATAGGCAAATGGGGAGACTAAAGAGATATGTACTTAATGAGGATCGGCAACAAAGGTCGATTGCTGAGCGTTACATTCACAAATGAATGCTTGAATTTTTGCTCTATGTACTTGGGTAATGTTGAGATGAGATTCAGTCGAGTAGAACGAAACTATAAGGAGGTTCAAAGTCGAGCAAGTTGTCTATATTTTTATACAATGGTCATGCATTTGGTGGGACCATATATGTGACGTCCCATAACCGAGGGTCCTTTGTCAACCGTTAATAACCCATCAACCCACGAAAATACCCATGATTATTGTGCAACCCGACATCACGTCAATAACATCCCCTTAATCGGGACTATAACCAATACGTGTAACCCATGTACAATTTACCATTTGACCCAACTGAGGTCTAACGTACCTTAATTTATACTCATTTATAGTCCATTTACACATTTAACTAAAAGGTTTTATAGCCCAAATGCATGGCAAACAATTTCAAAATTTTAGATTTTTGGAAGAGCTACCGGTAGGTGTTTATAGACCTACCGGTAGTTTGGGTCCACTGGAAAAGTACTACCTGTTGACTGCCAGTAGGTGTTACCTACTGGACCACAACTACCTATCGACTACCAGTAGATGTTACCTACTAAATTATAACTACCTGTTGTCTACTAGTAGTTCGTGCCCAGAAGGCAAAGTTTTACATGTTAACTACCGGTAGGTTCAGGCCAGATTTGCCTACTTCACCTATTTTTCATTTCCAATTCATTCCAAACCTTTCTAAAACCAACCCAACCCTTACACAACATGTATTTGGGCATCCAACTTGGTTTAATAATGTTTTTCATATAAAACATGACTTGTACAAGTTACATTACAGTCAATTCCATGAATTTATACATAAAATGGAATTCATTTACAAAAGTTTTACAAAATAACCATAAAAGCCACAAGTCGGCTTTCTTCATCCTTAGGACTCTAAATGTGAGCCTTTTACCAGTGTAAGCTCGCACCTGAAATATTTTTCCCATAAAGGATAAGTCACGCTCAATAGAATATTTCCTACAGAGGCTACTCCCCAACCTAAATGCATATGAAATGTTCACATGCAACATTCAACAGCTCATAACATTCCAAGTAAGATTATGCATCCAGTGTTGGAATTTACCATGTCATGCCATGAAATGAGATGAGACTCACTCATGCAATTCAACCCGAGCCCTTCCCGGCTCCCCAACATATGCAATTGCCAATGTGTATGAACTCGTCATCTATGTTACACATCAAATGATATCATCCATTCTAGGGTCTTTTGTGGGGTGGGTATTTATGGACTTACACCAACGGCACCCAACCGACACGGAATTTATGGACTTTCACCAACGGTTCTGCGTACACCGACACACTTTGTGGACTTCTACCAACGAAAGTGCATATCAAAATCACCGAGCCTCGCACCCGAGGGATCTTCTAGCCCTTCTTGCTAACCCCAACCCACTTTACCTTGCAAACAGTGCGACTTGGCCAAGTTATCGACTTAGCTTACTCGAGTCCACTCGTCACCCACCAAGTTTGGTGTTGACTATACCCATGCACCACCACTCATTTAATGCGATATTCTCGTGCATGTGCAATGTAATGTCTCATTGCAACCCTAATACAATGTTCAATATGCTATGTATGTCATATGAACTATATCCAACACATTTCATATAACCCATAACAAAATATATCAAAAGCATATAATTATCATAAGTCTCATAATGTCAATATATAAACATGCATATATCAACATTTCAACTCTAAACCAAACCCAAGCATGCTATCACATATCAAGCAATAGCACACTTAATTTTTAAGGCATTATGCAAACACATAGCATGCCCACAATTCACATAAGTCAAGAAATTATATTAGATAATCTCTACATACCCAATTCAAGATAGAATTATTCTTCCCAATTTCAATACCCATTTCATCAAAATCTCTTCAAATGGCAAGTGATATACACATCTATCAACCTACCCATTTTAATATAACATCCTAGGTTGTAAATAAACCTAAGTAGGAGAAACCCTACCTCTTGAAGCGTAGAATGACGTTGAGAAGCTCCGAAAACCCAAGACAAGTTAGAATTCTCACACTCTCAAAATTCCGTCCTTGGAATCTCGCCCAAAACCAGACCTCCTTGGTATGGCTTTGTAGCTCTCGGCGAGGAAAATAACTTTTGTTCTTAGCCCGAGTGGATTTGAGCTCCCAATATTCGTAGATCGTAGAGAGATGGTGGAGTCTCCACTTGTTTCCCTCTCTTCACTCTCTCAGCTGAATCGGCTGAACAAGAATGGGGGAAAATCAGATTTTTCTCCCTATTTATATTTTCTAATTGCTTGGTCCAAAATGCGCCACACGTCCCTCTTAATTCCGGGTCCATTCTTATCCCTAAACGATTAAATTTTACTTTGATTCAAGTTCAAAAATATTTTTATTTTGCTCTGATTCAAGTTCAAAAATCAGGATGGTCCTCTCTGACTGACCGTCCATCTGGGGATGAAAGGTTATACTCATTGTCAACTGCATCCCCATGACTTGTTGAAAACACTCCCAAAAGTGAGCCGTAAACCTGGGGTTCCGGTCAGATACTATATATATAGACACCCCATGTAACTGGACTATCTCTCATATATATAACTTGTAGAATTCCTCCAACCTAAAGGTTATCCGCACCGTCAAAAAGTGTGCCGACTTAGTAAGTCGGGTTCACTATCACCCATACTGCATCATGTCCTCGCGATGTCCGTGGCAAGTGGGTCACAAAATCCATCATGATATGCCCCTACTTCCACTCAGCCACTTCCAGGGGCTGGAGTAAACCTGCTGATCTCTGATGTTCAGCCTTAACTTACTGACACGTGAGACATCTACTGACAAAATCGTCAATCTGCCTCTTCATTCCACTCCAATAATATTGGCGACGAAGATCGCGATACATTTTTGTGCCGCCTAGATGTATCGCAAAATAGGAGCAATGGAACTCCCTAAGGATCTCCTTTCTCAGGTCCGCTGACTAGGGAACCGCAACTCTTCCCCTATACCGAAGACTGCCATCCGAGTGAATGGTCCAGCCCTCGTCACCAGTACCCATCTGCACCCAGTCCTTGAGGGACAATAACTCCGTGTCTTGCCCCTGGGACTCAATCACCCTGCATAGTAGAGAAGGGGTTGCTAGTAAACTCCCCAAAATGCCCTGAGCCTGACCCCTATAGTGTAGCCCGAACTGTCCCACAGTCTCGAGTATCTGCCACTCCCGGGAAATCACATTAGCCAAGACTCCCCGTGACTTTCGGCTGAGTGCATCAGCCACCACATTTGCATTACCGGATAGTAATGCAAAGTGAAGTCATAGTCTTTCAGGTATTCCATCCACCTGCGTTGTCTCATGTTAAGGTCCCATTGTGTGAAAATGTATTTCAGACTTTTGTGGTTTGAAAATACCTCAAACTTCTCACCATACAAATAGTGGCGTCAAGCCTTCAAGGCAAAGAGAATGGCCGCCAACTCTATATTGTGTGTAGGATAGTTTTGCTCGTGGTTCTTTAACTGCCGAGATCTGTAAGCCACCACCCTCCCGTACTGCATGAACACATAACCGAGTCCATCTTTGAAGGCATTACAGTACACTGTATACATCTGTCCCCTCTCTGAGACCATCAAAATAGGAGCTGAAGTCAACCTCCTTTCTAACTCCTAGAATGCCTTCTCGCAAGAATCATTCCACTCAAACTTGACCTCCTTCCGGGTCAATCTCATCATAGGTGCAGCCAGTCGAGAAAAGTCCTCAATGAACCTCCGATAGTACCTCGCCAATCCCAAGAAACTTTGTATCTCAAAGTTCGACTTCGATCTCTCCCAATTCATTATTGCCTTAACCTTCTCCGGGTCCATGGATACACACGAAGCCAACACCACGTGTCCCAAAAATTTTACCTTCATGAGCCAAAATTTACACTTGCTGAACTTGGCGTATAACTGATAATCTCTCAAGGTCTGGAGAACAATCCTCAAGTGACCCTCATGCACCTTCTCAGTCCTCGAGTAGATCAGGATGTTGTCAACAAACACCATGATGTGTTCTAAATAGGGTTAGAACACCCTATGCATGAGATCCATGAACGCCGTCAGGACATTCGTCAACCGAAATGGCATCACTGTAAACTTGAAATGCCTGTACTGTGACCTGAATGCCGTCATGGGGATATCTTCCTTTCGAATGCTCAACTGATGGTAGCCCTTTTGGTGATTTATCTTGGAGTAGACTCTCGTTCCCCTCAACTGATCAAACAGATCTTCGATCCTCGGCAAAGGGTGTCTATTTTTTATAATAACCCGATTTAACTGTCGGTAGTCTATACACAGTCATAGTGTCTTATCTTTCTTCTTCAAAAATAATACCAGAGCTCCCCAAGACGAATTACTCGGTCTGATAAAATCCTTGTCCAATAATTCTTGTAATTGGACCTTGAGTTCTTGCAACCCAGCAGATGTCATTCTATGCAGAGCCATAGAAATAGGAGAAGTACCGGGATGCAACTCAATGTTGAAGTCCACATCCCTATGGGGAGATAATCTCGGTAGCTCGTCCGGAAGCACATCCTTATACTCACAGATAACTCGAGGTACCAATTCTTATCTTACCTCATCCTCCAGAGTAAGGCTCATAAGCCAACCCATCAACTGTCCGTGCAATTGAGAGTCATACATGGATTAGGGGCAAACATCATGCTTTTCTCCTTGAAACTTGAAACAAACACCTTCAGGCGTATAAGGAGTGACCCTCTTCCGGTCACAATCAATGACGACCTGATGTGCCATTAACCAATCCATCCCAAGGATGACATCGAACTCTGACATGTCCATGACCATAAGGTTTATGGTGAGTAGGACCCCCGAGATCTCTAACTCATACCCCCGATATATCTGATTAACACACACCCTAGCTCCTAGGGGTGAATTTATATATAACGGCTTTTCCAAGGTATCAACCTCTGAGCCCAAATCTCTAACACATGATACATAAATGAATGAATACGATGCACCAGAGTCAAATAACACCCTAGCCCATAAGTGAGAGAGTAAAAATATACCCTAGATACTGACTGATTCACTGGCTCAGTCTGAGGTTTGATGGCGTAGACATACCCCTGGGTCCCCAAAGTTTTGGCCTGTATGCCCTGCCCTTGGCCTCGACCTTGACCCATGCCTTGGCCCATTTGGCCTGACTGCGAAGTCCCTGCTCGAAAAGTGGTAGGGCTGGAGTAATGCCCTGGAACTGGTACTGACTTCCCTGGCCCGACGGGGTAGGAAGGAGTGTAATGTATCTGTGGCTGCTCCACTGATGATTAGGACTAAAAAGTCCCATAACTCTAGGATCCTTACTTCTGAGGACAATCCTGCTTCATGTGACACGGCTGATGGCAATGAAAATAAGTCTTATAGCTTGCCGAGTAGGTAGTTCTGAAGTTTCCCCCACCTTGGGAGGATCGACCTTGGCCTTGGCCCTGATAATCGCAGCCCTGTCCCTGAAACCCTTGAGGGGTAAAAGTCCGCTGCCTCTTTCCCGAACTTGAAGAAGAAGATTGAACCTCCTTCTTCTTATCCTTAGCACCCGCCTCTCGAATGCTTCGTGCATCTTCAACTTCTCTCTCAATGGCCATGGCCGTTTCGACCATTGTGTCCAAGTCTTGTATGCGAAATCCCACAATTTTTGTCGGATGGATAATTTCAAACTATCCTCAAACTTTTGTACTTTGGCCATGTATGTGGCCACATAATCATCGGCAAAGTGGGCTAGTTCGGTGAACTTGGCCACATACTCCATCACCATCATTGTCCCTTATTTCAAATCTAGAAATTCTCGAGCTTTTGAATGTCGAACAGCCGTTGAGAAGTACTTGCCCGTGAAGAGCTCCCGAAACTCTTCTCATGTCATAGCCTCTAATTTCTTTAAGGTCGTTACCCAATCCCACCACAACTGGGCTCCTCCTTCTAGCTGGAATGTGGGTAGTCTTATCTTAGTGGCATCTGAAGTGATCTCCATAGCCCCTAAGATCTTATTTACTTTTCGGAACCAATGGTCGGCCACCATCGGATCTGTCCCTCCCTTAAAAATTGGAGGCTTGTGTGCCTTGAAGTCTTGGAGGTTACTCGTGCCTCCCTAATTGGAATTGGTGCTAGCTTGTGCAACAGTAGCCACCATCATGCCCATGGTTATAGTAAAAGCTTGTTGGTTGAAGGCCGGTGGTGGTTGATTATTACTCCGCCCCCCACCTTGGCGTCCTCTTCCCCTACTTGCCATCTACACACATGTCAAGTAGCACTTGAACACTAACTTAGCATCCAGAACTAAGGATCTAACACAAATGTTGAGAATTCTCTTATTGTCTCTCTAGTAGAACGTGTGTTACATACTAGCAGACATTTACACCCTAAACAATCCCGTTCATTTACTTTTCCACTCCCAAGGTTATATTTTCTAACCCTAGGGTGTCCCTTTCCACACACATTACCTCATGTATATAATCCACATAACACATAGCACATAACAAGTAGCAATTTAAGCACACAACTTGAAATGCACAATGAATGCAAAGGTCTAGACCTATGCCCATCAAGCCCAAGGTAACTCGTATACCTACGCTCTAATACCAAGCTGTGACATCCCATAACCGGGGGTTCTTTAACAACCGTTATAACCCATCAACCCGCAGAAATACCCGTGATTATTGTGCAACCCAGCATCACATCAATAACATCCCATTAATCGAGACTATAACCAACACGTGTAACCCATATACAATTTATCATTTGACCCAACCGAGGTCTAATGTACCTTAATTTATACTCATTTATAGTCCATTTACACCATTTAACTAAAGGTTTCATAGCCCAAATGCAAGGCAAAATAATTTCAAAATTTTAGATTTTTAGAAGAGCTAGCGGTAGGTGTTTATGGACCTACCAGTAGTTCGAGTCCACTGGAAAAGTACTACATGTTGACTACTAGTAGGTGTTACCTACTGGACCATAACTACCTATCGACTACCGGTAGATGTTACCTACTGAATTATAACTACATGTTGTCTACCGGTAGTTCGTGCCCAAAAGGCAAAGTTTTACTTGTTAACTACTAGTAGGTTCAGCCCAGATTTGCATACTTCACCTATTTTTCATTTCCAATTCATTCCAAACCTTTCTAAAACCAACCCAACCCTTACACAACATGTATTTGGGAATCCAACATGGTTTAATAAGGTTTTTCACACAAAACATGACTTGTGCAAGTTACATTACAGTCAATTCCATGAATTTATACATAAAATAGAATTCATTTACAAAAGCTTTACAAAATAACCATAAAAGCCACAAGTCGGCTTTCATCATCCTTGGGGCTCGAAATGGGAGTCTTCCACCGGTGTAAGCCCCGCACCTGAAATATTTTTCCCATAAAGGGTGAGTCACGCTCAGTAGAATATTTCCTACAGAGGCTACTCCTCAACCTAAATGCATATGAAATGTTCACATGCGACATTCGACAGCTCATAACATTCCAAGCAAGATTATGCATCCAATGTTAGAATTTGTCATGTCATGCCATGAAATGAGATGAGACTTACCCACGTAATTCAACTCAAGCCCTTCCCGGCTGCCCAACACATGCAATTGCCAATGTGTATGAGCCTGTCATCTATGTTACACATCAAATGACATCATCCATTCCAGGGTCTTTTGTGGGGTGGGTATTTATGGACTTACACCAATGGCACTCAACCAACACGAAATTTATAGGCTTCCACTAACGGTTCCGCGTATACCAACACACTTTATGGACTTGTACCAATGGAAGTACTTATCCAAATCACCAGGTCTCGCACTCGAGGGATCTTCTAGCTCTTCTTGCTAATCCCAACCCGCTTTACACTACAAACCGTGTGACTCAGCTAAGTCATCTACTTATCTTACTCGAGTCCACTCGTCATCCACCAAGTGTGGTGTTGACTATACCCATGCACCACCACCCATTTAATGCGATGTTCTCGTACATATGCAATGTAATGTCTCATTACAACCCTAATACAATGTTCAATATGCTATGTATGTCATTTGAATTATATTCAACACATTTCATACAACCCATGACAAAATATATCAAAAGCATATAATTCTCATAATTCTCACAATGTCAATATGTAAACATGCATATATCAACATTTCAACTCGAATCCAAACTCAAGCATGCTATCACATATCAAGCAATAACACACTTAATTTTTCAAGGCATTATGTAAACACGTAGCATGCCTACAATTCACATAAGTCAAGAAATTACATTAGGCAATTTATATATACCCAATTCAAGATAGAATTATTCTTCCCAATTTCAACACTCATTTCATCGAAATCTCTTCAAATGGTAAGTGATATATACATCTATCAACCTACCCATTTCAATATAACATCCTAGGTTGTAAATAAACCTAAGTAGGAGAAACCCTACCTCTTGAAGAGTAGAATGACGTAAAGAAGCTCCGAGAACCCAAGATAAGTTAGAATCCTCACTGTCCCAAAATCCCGTCCTTGGAATCTCGTCCAAACCCTGACCTCCTTGGTATGTCTTTGTAGCTCTCGGCGAGGAGAACAACTTTTGTTCTTGGCCCGAGTGGATTTGAGCTCCCAATCTTCGTTGATCGTAGAGAGAATGTGGAGTCTCCACTTATTTCACTCTCTTCACCTCTCGGCTGAATCGGCTGAACAAGAATGGGGAAAAATCATATTTTTTTCCCTATTTATATTTTCTAACTGCTTGGTCCAAAATGCGTCAACGTCCCTCTTAATTTCGGGTCTGTTCTTATCCCAAAATAATTAAATTTTACTCTGATTCAAGTTCAAAAATATTTTTATTCTATCTTTCCTTCATTATATTACAAAATTCATAGTTTTGTTAAAAAATTTTGTACTTGGGTCACCCAAGTCTCGATTGCCTCGTAAAACATAAAAAATTCGACTATATCAAAATTCAACGAGATTTGACAGGGTAACTAGTTTTCGCGAGACGAATCCAACAGTGAGGTCAGTTTCGTCATCCGAGTTCTTAAAAAATTTAGGTTTACAACCGGAGCCGTGATAACAATTTACCGTTGGCCCTTTATTCTTAAAAGTTTAAATTTACTCGGGTTTTACAATATATGCCGAGTTGAATAATATTGAGTGGGAAAAAAGCTCAGAATTATGTGCTGAATAATTCTGAAGAGGTTCAAGATTTTATAGTGTAAGTTTAATTTTTTAAATCCTTGTATTTAAAATTTGAATGGTTGCTCATTAGATTTATGCCTTAGTATTAGCTAATTTATGGTCATAATGATATATACTTAATTCATAGCAAGCATAAAGAAATTCTAAAGGCTGAGAGTACAATGACCGTCAATCAAAGGCATTACTCGCAGTTTCCTAAATGGTTCAAACAACATGTAAGTGCACTTTGAAATCAACCTATTTTTGTTGCTATTATCAAAGCAATGTGTATTTGATTATTTGGCTAGGCTTCTATTGAAAATTTTCACTTCTATCTATACGTTAAAAAATTGTACCATGAAGGGCGTCCCAATAAAGAACTCTTGTCCCTTGCCAAGGGTCCTGATAATCGAGTGAAACGCTACACGGGTTGTAATGCAAATGGGTTTAGGTTCCACACTCAATATCGTGAGAGGAAAAGGAAAACACAAAATAGTGGTGTGGTTGTAGAGGGAGATCATGATGGGAGAATGATAGACTTCTATGGCGTGATCATTGAAGTTATTGAGTTAGAATATCTACTTGGCCAGAATCGAGTTATGTTATTCAAGTGGGACTGGTGAGATGTAAAGGATAGTACATGTATCTAAACAAAAACGGATCGAAAGATACTTGTGTAAATGTATCACGAACTTGGTATAAGTACCAACAATTTGTGCTTGCTTCTCAAGCAAAACAAGTTTTTTATATTGAAGATTTGAAGCTAGGGAAAATTTGGTGTGTTGTAGAGAGAACTAAACCTAGCGGTTCTTTTGATGTTCCTGAACAGTTTGAAGAACAATAGATTTCTAGTGAGGAGCCTTACCAAAAACATGTGCTTGATGAGGTTTTTGATTCAATGAAAATTGATAAAATGCCATCATTAGAAAGAAATTATATGATCCCATTAGGACGCGCTGATAGAGATAATATATTGTGTGACCAACCAATGGAAAATGTACTTCGTTAATGACAGTGATATCGATGAAGATGATAAATTCATTAATGATGAATGTGACTCTGACTAAAGGTAAGGTTTCAGTGTAATTCACTTTATACTAGGGAAATTTTACATTGTTGCAATTCTTGTATTTTCAGTATCGACACACATAAATTTGCATAACCATTTGTATTTATTCAATTCATTTATTGTATTATTTTGTTGCTTCATTGCACACAGATGGCCGGATCGGGGAAACGAGGAGTTTCTAGGTGTGGTGGAGAACAATTATCATTTTGCACCCGGTTTCATTACCATGTAATAAGCAGACACAGGCTGGTGCTAATTGTGGTACATCTCCACACGCACGAGAGTCTCATGGTTCCACAAGTGTGCATACTTTTTCTTTGCCAGAGGGACATGTTGAACATAATATTGGTATGTTTGTTCAATGGAATTATTGTTAAATCTTGTTCAAATTATTGACTTATAAAAGCTCCATTTCTATTTTTTTATTGAATTGCCATTATGTTTTAATTCTACGAAAAATTAGGTTCTCAACAAAATCATCTACCAACATTGTTCACACTTTATCAAAGTCATCCTCAACGAGGAGAAAACGGGGTCCAACCCAAAATATTGCGCTTGCAAAAAAAAAAAAGCAAGCCGGTGAGAAGCTTAATGTCGAGATGCCTGAAGAGCTTGGGCAAATAGTAGGATTGGAATGCCAACAACTTATAACCCAATTGGGATGTACTGTTCAGAAGCATGCACCTCTTTAAGTCACAAAATTGGCAAAGATTGACAAAAACGATTGGGAGAGTTTACTCCAAATAGCCAAGGTAAGTACTTTTCCAAGTAATCAAACATTTCAACTAGACTATGTATTTCAATGTATTGATATAAAGGATAAATGTAACAAATTTTACTTGCGAACTACATGTTAACCAAAAAGGTTATTGAGCAGAAGATATGACAGTTGTTTAGTCTAAAGGAGTATATTGAGTTGAATACAGGTTGGAGTAGAACTAACCCTACATGAACTCTCCCATTATTAAGAACTAATGTACAAACTAAGCAAGTAACAAAAGTTCAGTTAGGGCATCACAATGTATCTTTTTAAGCATTGCCTCATTGCTAATTGATAGCAAAACAAAAGTTTAAAGGATATGAAATCAAGCAGAATTTAGGAGATGTTGCAAGTATGAGAAAATAAACAAGGAAATAAGAGGAGGAATAGGAAACAAAAGTTAATAAAAGGGGGTTTCTGGTTTTTCTGCATCCAATAAACAAAGTTACTTATTTTTTGTTTTGTAATTCAATTGTTGTTACCTTTATTTCTCGTAGTGTCTTCGTTGTTTATAATGTAAACAATTCATTATTTTTTTTGTAGGAATCGTTCAATCTCCATGATGGACAGGTTAAAGATATAAAATTTTCCCAAATGAACAGACAATAGAGGAATCATCGCCATAAGGCACACAAGAACTACTTCATGCCACACCCAACGACAGAAGTAGCAATGCAACATCCACCACCAAGCGTGCCACAAGAAAATTAGAATTATCTTTATTCTTACTTTTCTTCTGAGGAATTTAAGGTTTTTGAACTTGCTATAGATACTAAACAAAATCAATTCCCTTTATTCGTTTAAATTATTTCTAATTTAAGATACTTGTTATGTTTTAATGTAGAAAATGAGTACTCAAATGCAAGGAATCGGGCAATGCAAAACACACCTCATGTAACTGGGATAAAGTCTTTTACCCGGATGGATGTTGAAATGATAGCAACATAATTCTCAGTTTTAAAGTGCATGATATACATAGCGATATGTTTTAAAATCTAATTCACATATTTGAATTGTTGTAGACTGCCCAAACTAGTGAAGTGCTTGGTCCAATTGAGTTATATAGGATAACACACTATAGTAACAAGAAACACTCTTAGGTGAATGACCATGCACATCATAACTATGTAAGTTATCAATTTGGTTAAAATTTTTGTTTATCAGCATATTAATTGAACTAATGTAATTTAAAATTTATACGCCTCGCCACTTTAGGAGAAAATGGTTGAGCTTCAATCGCAGCCCGTAGGAGGGAATGAAACACCAATTTGTGAGGAAGAAATTGTGACGCCCCAAAAATCGGGGGTCATTTGTCAACCTGTTGATCACCCATCAACCCGAGAAAATACTCATGGATACTGTGCAACTCGATATCACACGTCATACCCCATTTACCCGGATCCATAATTTAACAAAATTCGGACAAAGTTTTCATTGTACAGGGAGCTCTACCCAAAACACAACTTGTGCATCATACAATCACATGACCCATCCGAGATCCAATATACAACATTGACCACATCAGGTCCATTTATCCATACTCTATAACAACATTTAATCACATGACCCATCCGAGGTCCAATATACATCAATTCATACTCCCACATCATGATTTTATGCATTCAACATAATTAATACAAGTTCAAAATTATAATTCTTTTACATATATTACATGCCCAAAAACTAACTTTGTAAAAGTTTTACAAAAATTAACTAAAAGTCATAAGTTGGCCTTTCTTCATCACCGGGGCCCCTAATAGGCACCGTCCAATGGCGTGTATCCCCCACCTGAAATATTTTTTCGTATAGGGTGAGCTACGCTCAAAAGAGTACCTCCTACAAAGGCTACTCCCCAACCATATGCATATGAAATATGCACAGGCAACAATCAACAACCATTATCCATTCCGAACAAGAACATATAATTCAAGATTAGAATTATGCCATATCATGTCATGATATGAGATGGTACTCACTCATGCACTTTAACCCGAGTCCTCACTGACTGGCACAACACAATGCTACACACGTGTATAATACATTTGTCATTGATGAAATACATCCAATTATTATTTGAAAGAAAAGTTATGTATTTATAAAATCAAGTCATTGTTGGATGTTACATGTGAAATGAGTATTTTTTTAAAAATAAAATCTTGTGTCTTTGTTGGGCAAAATGGATTTTGGTATTATAACGCCCCAAAATACACCTTGGACGGCATTACTATCTAAAATCATTCACAACATGAGAGCAACTAATAAAATTTATCAATAAATAAAATTTTCATTCATCATATCTAATATCTATAACATCATCCCAAAAGAATATGCTAGATCAGGGCAATTAAATCCAGAAGAATCAAATTTAACTTGCAGTAGAATAACAAAATATTGACTATATCGAGTCTCAAAATAGATTTTCTAGTCTAGCACATAGGAGAGTATATCTCTAAATTTCCACCTCGGGATCCACGTGCCCGTCTAGCAGAGCTTCCCAATGCACATGCTCATCGACTCCGAGCTCCTCATCTAACACGCAATCTGAAAAATATGTTGTTTGTAAGGGGTGAGCACTAAGCTCTGTAGGAAAATCCTCCCAAACTCGAACAATATTATGTATTTAAATCCTCTCATCTAAACCTTCAATAGATCTCAAGTTTAAGCAAGAGCAATATTTAAATGAAAGAAAAAACTAATTTTCAACAACAATTCCAACAAGTCACTATTTTCACAATAAACCAATTCCACCATGGATCTCAATCAACCATTTGCTCAATAAACTATAATCAACAATATATATTTGTATCTCAAATCATAATTTGTATCTCATGTATGGTGCATAATTTGTATGAATAAACACATCGAGAATATCTTAGTCCATACACAGACCCAATCTTCACAAAGATATATACAACTTTAGGAAAGACATGTACCATCACAATGGCAGTGACGAAATTCAACACAAGAATAGTATTCTAACCCGTGAGCGAATAGTGATTTGGTCCTCACAAGGCACCAACCCCACTACGAGAGGTTGAAAAAATTTAAACCCGCACAGAGTAAGAATTTAAACCCGCATCAAGTGTTTTCGGATCATAAGAACCTCAAGTACATATTCACCCAGAAAGACTTGAATCTTCGACAAAGAAAGTGGATTGAGTATCTAGAAGACTACGATTTCACACTCAACTATCATCTGGGGAAAGCGAACGTAGTAGCAGATGCACTGAGTAGGAAGTCTCGGGGTGAAATCAATTTCCTTACGGTGAATAGGTGGAAGATGATGGATGCCTTGGAGGAATTCGACCTATGAGTGGATAGACAGGAGGATCGACCATGCCTATTTAATCTTGTTGCCCAACCAATGCTTTGACAAAGGATCATAGAGTTGCAGCGGTTAGACACAGAGTTGGAAACGATCCGGGGTAAGTTGGGGAGGAATGAAATTGTTGAGAATTGGGCGATAAATGGTGATGAGTTACGGTTTCGGGGAAGGCTATGTGTACCCGATGATGACCAAGTAAGGGAAGAAGTGTTGGGCGAGTGCCATCGTTCTAAATTCTCCATACATCCGGGTAGTACCAAAATGTATAGAGACATGAAGCGTCAGTATTAGTGGAGAGGAATGAAGCGAGATGGGGCTAAGTACATTTCAAAGTGCACGGTGTGCCAGCAGGTGAAGATCGAGCATCAAAAATCTGGAGGATTGCTACAGTCTTTGCCTATCCCCGAGTGAAAGTGGGATCACATCACCATGGATTTCATGTCAGGTTTAACACGGACATCGCGTGGGCATAATGCAGTATGGGTTATTGTGGATAGACTCACTAAGTCCACTCATTTTTTGGGTATGAAGACCACAGACACATTCAAGACTTTAAGCCAGCTATATATCCGGGAGATTGTGCGATTGCATGGAATTTCGCTTTCTATCATGTCGAATCATGATTCTCGATTTGTGGCGCGATTCTGGCAAAATCTACAACAAGCCATGGGGACAGAGTTACATTTCAGCACAGCTTTTCATCCCCAAACGGATGGCCAATCAGAGATGGTGATACATATTATGGAAGACATGTTACGGACTTGCGTGTTGGACTTCAAAGGAAGCTGGAGTGATCACTTGTCGTTGGTGGAGTTTGCGTATAACAACAGCTATCGGCAAGCATTAGGATGACATCGTATGAAGCATTGTATGGAAGACCATGTAGATCCTCGACGTGTTGGTTAGAAGCCGGCGAGAGTAGTTTGTTTGGACCGGAGATTGATCGAGAAACTACCAAGAAAATTCAACTCATCCGAGAGAGGCTACGCACAGCACAAAGTCGACAGAAATGCTATTCGGATCAAAGACGAAGACCCTTGAAATTTAAAGTGGGAGACTACGTGTTCCTCAAACTGTCGCCCAAGAAATGAGTATTTAGATTCAGTAAGAAGGGAAAATTAGCGCCAAGATATACCGGACCATTTGAAGTGATCAAAGTTGTGGTCAAAGCGGCGTATCAGTTGCGGTTACCAACTCAGTTGTCTGGGGTACATGACGTGTTTCACGTGTCGATGTTGAGAAAGTGTCAATCGGATTTAACGCCGGTCGTAGACTTAAAAGATATTGAAATTCAAGACGGAGTAACCTATGAAGAACAACCGGTGAAGATTCTCAATGCCAAAGAGAAGGTGCTCCTCAACAAAGTCATCCGTATATTGAGGGTTTTATGGCAATACCATGGAGTGAAAGAAGCTACTTGAGAACCAGAGCGAGAAATGCGAGAGAAGTACCCGCACTTATTCACTACTTCAGGTAAGTTTCGGGGACGAAACTTTCTTTAAGGGGGGTGGATTGTAAACCCCCATATGTTTAAAAGTGATGTAATGATGGATTGATTAGTATTTAAATATATATAATGGTGTAAAAAAAATTAAACCCATGAGTTATAACTACTAATATTGTAAAATAATAGTTAAAGTCGGTTCAACTAGTGAATATATGACATAACTTGTAAAATAACTTCTATCAACTATATTTGGGATACAAATGTATGCTGTGTAAGTTTGGGTTGGCTTTGGAAGAGTTTAAGATGGATTGGAAATGAAAAACGGAGAAAAATGGCAAAACTGAGCAAAATCGTACCGGTATTGTGCACTGGTACACTTTGGTCCAAGGAGGCCAAAAGACGTCTAACTGTTTAATTTCGCGATTTGGGGTCCATTTTTAGCCTTATATATACGTTATGTCGCCTCCTTTGGCTCTATTTCGACCCCTCCAACCTTAGAAACCTTAAGAAAGAAAGAAAGAAGAAAAAGAGAGGAAGAAAGAAACACTTACTTTGAAGGGATTTATATATTGGAGTCCATCAAACCTAACTTTTCAAGAACAAAAGGTAGGGGTTTCCTTCCATTCGCTTACATTGAGGCTAGGGTTATTTTATATGTATGTTTTTGACTCTTAATAGTATGTATATGTTATAGGTTCTTGGTTTCTTGGTTCTCTTGCAATTATTAACATGTTTTACACAAAGTAGGGTTGAATACTCATGAAATTCTTTCTCTTGCTTTAAAACCCTAGTTTATGGAGAGTGATGAATGTCCTTCTTAAATTTTTCCTTTACTATTGATTTAGAAACTATAGTACTTTGTGTTGAGTAATACAATGATATTGTTGTGATCTCTTACAATTTTCTTAGTTGGTTATTGAAAATGTCACATGTTTAAATTGAGGATTTTTGGGATATGCTTGTAAATTGATGAAATGGGTTTGACATTGTATCTCTTATGAATGTGGGATGACCATGGGTGGCCTTTGACTAGATATCGTAGGGTGGGTAGATGTTGTGCTTGTTCCGTGTCGGTTGGCCTTTTTCCTACCACTCGTAGTGGGGTTGGTGCCTTGCGAGGACCAAACTACTATTCGCTCACGGGTGCCATGTATGGGGATTAGTATACTATATCTGGGTTGGATTCGTTATTGCCAGTGCATTGGAATGGGACAATGTAGTCAGTAGACGCCCTTCCCGAAGTTTGATATCCTTGCGAGAATTTGTGTGTGTGTGGGCCTAGACATTACTTAATGTGTCGATTCAGGTGGATTACCTTACATCATAATGGAGATACATGTTTATAATGTTGATATGAAGGTAGTTGTTGGTAATTGTTCATTCTACCAGATATGGTTTCTACAAGAGTTTTGAAAAATATGGGATGCCGCAAGAACTTGTGAGAAACGGATTATGGTGGAATGTATTATTAATTGTGTATTGGTTCCATTTATTCCTTAAATTACTGTTGTTATCTAAACTTGAGATCTATTTTGGAAATGTCCCTGTTTTCTTTCAAAAACTATATATTTTGTTTGTGAAAGGAGACCGACCGTTCTTATATGTTTTCCAAAATCTTGTTTAGGTTTAGAAGGATTTTTCTACAGAGCTTCGTGCTCATCTCCTACCGTTAAAATATTTTTTCAGATCATGTGCCAGAGGAGGAGCTCGGTGTTCACGAGTCGGGCCATGGAGAGGCTTCCTTAGAGGGATACTTGGATCCCGAGTGGGACATGTAGATATGTAGTTTATTTTTGTGCTAGACTAGAGGGTGTATTTACGATTATGCATAGTCTAGTATTTTGTTTATTCCGCTGCTAAGTTTAAGTGTAATTATTTTGGAATGTAAATGTCATGGTCTGGCCTATTCTTTTGAAATGATAGTGTGGATATGATATATGGTGAATGAAAGTTTATTTTATGATGGATAAATGGACCCGGTGTGGTCAATAGCTATGCATATGCGGACCCTGTGCAGTCAATTGTAGTGTAATTGTGCAGGTTGTGTTTTGGGTAGGGCTCCCCGTACAAAGGAGACTCTGCCCTAATTTCGTTAAAACATCAATGGTGGATGAATGAAACTTTCTTATTTATGGAGTTATTTAGTGCTCTCATACAGCGAATGGTGTTTAGAATGTAATGCCATCCAATGGGGGTTTTGGGCCGTTCCAGGTACTTCCGTGGATTAATGGATGATCAACTAGTTGACAAAGAACCCCCAATTTTAGGGGCGTTACATATTATCTCTCGTGTCTTGAAATTTTCTTTTAGGTGGTATAGTTCACGTGATTCAGGTTCTTGGAATAATTAAAGATAATGTTCAAAACCCTCGCCCACAGATGCATGGTTGCAAAACAACAACTTTGAAGTTTCCATGTCTCAACAGCCAATATATCCCATCTTCTCTTTAACTTGCAATGCTCATAGAAAGTTAGAAGAGCACCAGATGAAATGGATGCTTTTCGTCCCCCTATAATCACTCTAGCAATTGAACAAGTTTTTGTGTATTTTTATACTCAATTTCTAGGGACTAATTGAATTTTTTTTTTTTTGGGATGTAACCGTCAAAAATTCATTATAAAGAGATATCATCTTGGAGGAGACACCTAATAAAATCAGGTGCATAGTCCTTTCATACATCAAAAGAGTTAACAAATCTAGCATGCATGTCTCACTTACTGATCCATTCACTACCCCATCACTAAGGGTGGAGCTAGAAATTAGTTTAAGGGTGGACAATTTAACTAGATCTAACTCTATAACATAAAGTGATTAATGACTTTAGGCTTCCACAAAGATGACTCTAATTTTTTGTATACTAGTTAGTGTACACGTGCGTTGCTTATGAATAATTTTCAAATTTAAATCTTTGATTTGATGTGATGTGGACTTTACCTCTAACAAGACTTGGTACCTAATGTTAGATCAATATTTACAAAAAAAATCAAAGAAAGTAGGTTAGAGCTTAGATCAATTCCTTAATACATATTCACACAATAACTTGGGAATCTCTACATTGCATTCCTTCTTATGTCTTGGCCTTAAGTGTTGTCATTGGTATCCAAAACTTAATGATTTATCATTTTTCCTAACACACTTCCAAACGTCAATCAGAACACAGTGATGACCGGATACAAGCGTTGGCCAAATATATTAATGAAAGGGAAAAAATAGGCAATTAATATAAAACTGTCCAAAGCTCACACAGAATAATTGCTGAAGATACAAGTCATCTATAATGATATCGATGATCCAAATGCACCTAGAAGGCTATGAGAAAATACTTGAGCTAGCTAAGTGTCAACACAAAAAAAAAACTACCAAACATGCAGTTACTACACAGCTAAAAGCATACAAGCACCCCACCACTGTACCAGTATTATTTACAGATAGCCAAATGTTGTTACTGACGATGCAGCTCAGATTCTATGAATGTCAAGACCAACATTAGAAGTATTTGAAACACCCAAGAGAAAAAGGAGTACAAAGCTTCACATTACATATGCATCAAGCAATGAATTACACGAGAACAATAGCAAAAAAAAAATGAATTACACGAGAAGAGAAAAGGTAAATATACCTTAATGTAGGCAAGTTAATAACAAGCTCCATTAACTTACTTGAGCTCCAACAAGCTTGTTGTCCCCGTTAAGTATACTATAATCTAGGCCTCCCTAGAAGGCACCACCATGTTTGGCGATATCTAGAGTTGTAGGCAGTTGAATTTATGAAGAATTCCAGTAGCATAATACAACCAAGTTGCACCCCACACATACTCATCATAGTAATTAGTGGAATTATAGAAAATATAAGCATCAGCACTAGCAACACTATATCTGCCTTGTTGATCCCTGGAAAACTTGAAGAGGGTTCTAGCACCATGTACAAGTTCCTGGGAGTAAGCCTTGTTATCCTTAAAAACAATGGATGCGGAAGCTAAAGCAGTAACCATCTCTGCAACAAGGTCTAAGCAACTATGACATTCATATAGAGGCAGAGTGTAATCAAAATCGTCCAAATGCATCCAACAATAATGATCATTAGCAGAGAGAGAATTTTTATCTATTGACGCAGCCTGTTGATATCGCTGCACAGAGAGAGCTTGTTAACAATAAGACCAATGTGTGTGAGACTATAAAGTTTAATTTCAAGTAACATAATTATACTACCTTGATACGAATTTCTTAATTTTTATTTAGAATCCCATAACTGGTAAAATATTAATATGTATGAAGTAAGTACCTTGCTGCCAAAAGTTGTAAAACAATACAACAGTAAGCAAATGTATCAATTAGACAATCACTAATACTCTTTTTTTAGAAAAAAAAAATGGATTAGTGCCCCCCGCCAATCTCAGTTATTGAGTTGTCAAAAAAAATCAGCAAAACAAACAAAATTATAAAATTATATTCAATCAAATATATTAATTAAGTATGCATGTATGTATATATACATAGAGAATAGAGGTTTGTCTAGAATAGAGGTTTGTCTATAATATAGAGAATAGAGGTTAAATGATACAGTAGGACATGATTGGCAATAAAAAATTAAATTGGGTTAAAATAAATTAGGGTTATAAGTAGTATATGTGTGTGTGTGTGTGTGTGTGTGTGTGAATGAAATTAATTTAAGAAGATCATGGAATATGATAGATTTATGTATTTAATTTAAGAAGTTAAAAGGGTATAAGGGATATAATGGACTATATTAAATTAATTGAGGGTAAAAGTAGAAATCAAAAGTTTTTTATGGTTAGCCACTTTTATAAGTAGTATAAATATAGATATAGTTTAATAAAATGGTATAGACAACAAATCTAAACTCCATTAAAATCCAAACTGTCCATAAAACATATTTCATAGAAGTGTCACATCAAAAAAAATCTAAATACAAATTAAAAAGGTCATTACCAACTAATATTCCTTTTTACCAAATAGTCATATTGAAGTCAACCACTAATTATACTCGAGTGATACACATATAAAGATATAAAAGATTCAGTTGAGAGTCAATTTAAGCAATAGATTTATCTCAAGTTGTTTTTCATCGATATTTAAAAATTAACGTTGACATGTTTTTATATTTTATATCAAAATCGCAAAGTTATTAAATAAGAATTCAAGAAGTAATTGAATTAATTTATATAAATACTACTTCTAAAAGTACCTTAAAGTGAAAAAAAAATATTTTTTCAATTTTAACCCTGATTTACTTACAAAACCAATCTTATACTTCATCCAATAATTGCGGCAGGTTATTCATATTTTTATGCTCTATAAATTCTGACACTAATGCTTTAAAAGTTACTTACAGATTTTAAGTATGAGACATTATGGATTCAAATTTGCATTCAATGTACTAAATAGACTTTAAAACTCCAACTCACATTATTTATATCTATATCTATCTATCTATATACATATTACTTTTCTATTTATATCTATACCTATACTAATATAAAATATCAGTCATTCATCAAAACTTTTGAATTCTTTTTTTACCCCTCAATAGCTTGATTAGGTCACTTGAATCCCTAACTCAAACGCTTCCTACCAAGAAGGGGCACCCAGGGCCGACCCAACCGCATTGTAAAAAAAACTTGGGTTTTAGGCCCCACAATTTGAGAAGGCCCCATAATTTGAGTTTTATAATTAACCTACATACAAAATTTATCTTTACAAAAATTTTATGTCCCATCAAAAGGCCTCAAAAAATTTAACTTCAATCATAAAAATTAAAACATTTCTATCGATAACACTGATTCTTTCTCATCAGACACATATAATTAATAAAATAAAAAAATAAAAAACCTTATCCGATATTATTGCTTTAGGCCTCAAAATACTTTGGGCCGCCCCCGGGGGCACCCATTCGTCTACCTCTCCTCCATGGTCTCTCTCCTTCCTCAATGCCTGTTGCATAACTTATCCAAACAAAGTTTGGTTGTACAAGTTCCAAGAACAAATATTTAACTAAAAATACATCAGTTACCAATATTGGAACTTAATGGTTTAATTACAGAACCAGTGTGCCTTTTCAATGTCAATGCCAAAGAATAAAAGAACAAAGAAAACATTGATAAAAACTGAGGCAAATTTGCCTAGAACACAGAGGACTAGATCAAAATTGGTTCCACTTATGTGATATTCTCCAATGAAACCATTCGATTTGGATCCTAAATGTCTGAGTTCTCAGGTAAAATCCTATTTTGATAAATACAACTCTTGGAGACGGAGGTACAATTTCCTACTCTCTTATTGCACTACTATCAAATATTAACGGATGTATTGACTTTGCCTTATTTTCATACAGTAGTTATTCTATTTGTTTATTTCTATATTTCTGTTTATGTTCTGGAATTAGTGAGCCAAATGTGTTGTACCTTGTGGGTTTTGACATATTTAGTTTTAATTGAAGTAGGAATTATATGGATATTCCGGCAAACTTGGTTTACAGATGGGATTGTTCCGTTGAATGTGTTCTATTACAATAATTTTTTAAGTTGCTCTATGACATATTCACAAGGTTTAGTAATAGTTATGCCATGTGTTACTTCACAATTTTTTTTTTTTTGTCCTTAACATTTTAATTTTTGTTGCAGACTCTTAGCGATAGTTGGGTACTCTACAAATATTCTATTATGCCGAAGCCAACCTCAAATCAAGTGACTTGATTGCTCTTGTGCAGAAATTAAGAAAAGATAGATAAGTTGATAACAACAAGCTTTCTGTTTTCTTCTGTGAAGAGAAAAAAGAGAAATTATTTTTTTTTCTTTTTCTTGTAAGGTAGGTGTGAAGGAGGGCTGTTAAAATTTTCACCGCAAGATTGAGTTAGTATGTGGCATAAGTTAACCATGATTTGAACTACGTGACTAAGAAGGGCAAGATAGGTAAATTTGTATAGGGCATGTAATAACATATTTATTGTTACATTTAATTTATCTGCTGTGCGTTAGTAAATTTATTTGTTTTCTAAATGAAAGAGAGCTGAGAATTCCCATATGGAAGCCATTTGTTTGTAGTTGGAGTACAACAATATAAATGGTTTGGACCAAATGCCTAATATATTGCAACAAGAATGCCGTATATATTTATACTAGCAATAATCTCATACCTAAAGACACTTTGCAACCAAAAATTGAGTAGTAATAGTGTAATATTTATATTTTAAATGGGAGAGAGAAAAGAGAGATGGGTTCAGATTAAAGGGTTGTTCAGAATTGGAGAGTGTGTTGGTTGAGTTGTCTAACATTAAAAGCCTTAAAAAAAAGATGATTTTTTTTGTGAAAAAAAAATTAGAATGAATTTTGTACAATTTGATCAAAAGTAGATAAAAATAAGATCAACTCTAGCCGTTCTTGTGCTTTTATAAGTTTAGAATTCAGCTTCCTATGTTGTGTTTGGTACATGATATTGCTTTTACAAGAGATTGAAATCAAGGTGATAATGAAATGAAACGGAATGGAATGTATATTACCATTCCAATATTTGACAGCTAGGATTAAGTGCTAAAATAGAATTGAAAATCCACTCAAATATTTAAAAAATCCTATCCTTAGACTCGGACCCAACCCCTGGACTTGGACCTGGACCTGACCTCAACCTTGGACACGTACCCTTAACACGACCTGACGCCAAACCCTGACTCAGATAGGACCTCAACCTCAAGTGGTGGTAGTGGTAGTGTTGGTGGTTGTAGTGACAAGTGATAGTAGTTGAAAATGACAAATACCAATAAATATTGAGGAATGACAAATTCTATGTTGATGGGATTAGGCATTCCATGAGAATGTGAATGAATTTTCATTACTACATACCAAATACGGGAATGAGTATTATTAAATAATGGTCATTTCATTCCCATGCTTAATTATCACCTACCAAATACGAAAAATTAGATACTAACAATAAATTCGTGTCTGAAGATACTCAACACTAAAAATTAAAGATTAGTTGCGCCTTAATTATAAGTTAAGGCATTCAAAATTTCTTGTACTTTATTATATATCCATATTATGAATGGATGATTTATGTGTGAGGATCATTATGAGTCTACTTTCATTTGTTCTTGCCATGTCCCTTTGCCTTGGTTATTTGGGAAATTGCTGGGATGCACTTTTCAGCAAATAGGGTCTCAAGTATTCAAGAGTGGCTTGTGTTGTCACGGCCCGAATTTTCACAAACCCAAAGAGTGAGTGAAAAGAAAGAAGAAATGTAAATAAAATGTCATTAGGTTAAATAAATTGATTTTTCATTCATTTCTAATATTTTTCTATTTTTTCTCAAAGTTTTTCAAGTCACTTTCCTTCTATTTTTAGCATATTTCTTCAAAGTTTCTAAATCCCCCTTTTAACATCTTTCCCACTTTTTTAAAAGGTGTTTTACATACTTAACAAGTCTTTTAATTTTTCATAAAATTTCGATATAACCACCTTTGTTTTTCAAGCATTTTTCCCACCTAAAATTCATAATACTTCATATGCATAAGTATATCACAACTCACCCTCACTCGGTGGCCACAATCCATGTAAATTAAATATACACATTTAATTGTCTCAATATACACATATGATACTCATTAAATAAAGATATCCCACATATCAATTGGGTTTACACTCTTCACTTTAAAATGGTTCGAGGCTTATAATCTACTACCTTTTCAAACTGAAATACAAAGTTATTTGGACTTATGTCCATACATACAAAATATACCACAAGGGTCAAATATCCATTCAAATCCCTTTTCTCTCCTTCCCGTAAGACTTCCTCAAGTTTCAAATACCGAGAGTCTCATTTGTAATATGATATTTCACGAATGGGTCAGCTCAGCATGACAAAATGTTAATGCTAGGAACAAATTTAAAGTGTGACATGTGCAAGTGTACATTTTAAAAGCTACAATCCCATAATCGTTCTATGCTATGTAATGTCAATGTACATGATACACACATGCAACTCTATATCACTTATGTCTCGCTTCACGGTCCATCCCCGTCAGCTCGCGAGTACTATCATTGACCAGATTTTGAGTTTTTCACCACAAAATCTACACCTTCATAATGCGTAGTACCACGTGCTCAACCCACACTATGTTTCCAATGATTTATGAATGTCAAGATGTCTTGATTTTTCTCAATGTAAATTCTATGGAACATTTCATCAACACATATCTTGTAACTTAAAATATGCCTCATTCATAAAGTAAATCATAACTTCAAATTTATAACACTTTATCTGTAACACCCCGCATTTTCTTTTATATATTTGTATAGATATATATAGTGAAATATTGTTGTGAAAATGAGGATATGTATAATTATGTAAGAATGAATCACCTAGGTTAAAACATTAGAAATGAATAATTGTGAGACAAATGGATTTGGAAAGTTTAAGTTTCAAAGGCGTTTGAGATTGAAAATAGTTATTAGATAATTTTCTAAATGTTTTTAGGTCAAAATAATGTTTCCATTGAATCCGGAAGGTCGAAAAACCTTGGGAGAGGTAATATGGGGTGCATTGGAAGCTTGGAAGTACTCCGGAATAAAAACATAAATTACGTAAATTTCGGGTATAAAATATTTTGGACAGCTCTTAGTATTTTGGCCATAACTTTTTATCCTTATATGAAATTGATCTAAACTTTTGACAGTAGATAGTAGACATCTAGGGCTACAAAAGTTTATCTCATGAAAATTTTTCAATTCGACCTCAAAATGGGTCAAAACTGCCTTGGAAGTTGGAGGAAAAATCTATCTGATGAATAGTATCGGTACCGGGTACCGGTACCATATGGTACCGGTACCCAGTACCGGTACTAAAAACCTTCTGGAATCAAGGTACCGGTACTGGGTACCGGGTACCGGTACACCCAATAAAAATCTAAATGTTTAATATCGCAATTTTGGTCCGATTTTTGGGCCTATAAATACTTTAGGCCACCTCCTTAGTCGTCCATACACTATTCTAAACCCTAGATAGCTTGGGAGAGAAAGAGAGGAAGATCAAAACACATAGATCAAGATAGAATTACACCCCATAGAAATCAAAATCGAAATTTCTCAAGAACACCATTCTTCTTCTCTCTTCTTCTACACTTTTACTACACATTTACCCACACCTCTTGGAACCCTAAGAGAAGACAAGAATGAGATCTTTGGAGTTTGGGTTAGCTTAAAACTCTTGGATTCAAGGTAGGGGTTTTCTCCCTATTCTCTTACATTGAGACTAGGTTTATTTATATGTAATCTTTGACTCTAAATGTTATATATATGCTATCAAATATGTAATTCTTGATATCCTTGCAAATCTCACCTTGTCTTGAACAATTTTAGACTCGGGTAACCATTAAATCTCCTTTCTTGCTTCCAAACCCTAGCTTTCAAGGGGAATGTTCTTTCTCTTGATTTCTCCTTGGTTCTAGATTCTCAACCTTAAATATTAATGTGATTTACCTATGTTGTGCTTGGGTAATCAATAATTCTCTTGGTATGCCTTGAAAACCCTAGTTTTCAAGGGAAATATGGTTTCTTTTGATTTATCCTTTATTATTGATTTCAAGCTTGATATTCGTTTGTGGTCGATTTCAATACTTAATTGTTCCTTAATTCTTGACTCCGACTTGATATTTGTTGTTATGGATTCAAGACTTGATTTACCCTTTATTCTTGATTCCAAGCTTGATAATGGTTGTCATGGATTCAAGACTTGATTTGTCCTTTGTTCTTGAGTTCCAAAGCTTGATCATTCATTTGTTCTTGATTTCAAAACTCTAGTGATTTGTATTGAACAATAAAATGATACTTTTGATGATATCATCTACTTTTTCTTAAATATGCTTTATGGGAAATATCACTTGTGAAAATTGTGGAATTTGGTAATTCCTTGAGATGGTTGTGAATTGAGCATATTTTTTGTTTCCTCATTGTATGGTTGTTGTGACGGACTTGAGTTGCCTTCGAGAGATGTTGTAAAGTGTAAATGTTAGTCGATCCCAGTGAGGGTGAGATGGTTACTTACACTTGTAGTGAGTTGTCATTTGGGAATGCAACCGCTATCGTTCACCTGGAGTTTGAACTAGGGATAGTATACTTTTCCTAAGAAGGGACTCGTCACTGCCATTGTGATGGTAGACGCCCCTTTCTAAAGTGCTTGTGACTGTGATTGTGATGGGTGGACTAGGTATAATCGTTGGGTAGATTCATGAGAAGCAATCAACATACATAGTACGGGGATGAACCGAAAATACATGAAATTATGAGTTGGGTCGTTCTTGTCGATGCATTGGTATGGGACAATGCATGGGGGAGAAGCCCTTTTTTCTAAATAGCTTAAATTGGAATATTGGTTATTGTTGTTAAACTCCTTTTATTCGTTTATTTGATTATTGCTACTGTTTAAATTTGAGATCTCTTTTAAAATACCCCTGTTTTATTTCAAAGGTTATATATATGTTACTTGTGAAATGAGACCGACCGTTTTCTATGTTTTAAAACCTTGTTTGAGTTTGGGAGAAATGTGGCTACAGAGCTTCGTGCTCACCCCCTACAAATTACATTTTTCAGATTTGGTGCTAGAGGAGGATCTCAGCATCGACGAGCCGGGACATTGGGAGGCTCCACTTGAGGGGAACCTAGATCCCGAGGTGGATATGTAGAGTTGTAGCTTCTTTTGTACTAGACTAGGACATTCTTTTGGAACATTGTATAGTCTAGTTTATTTTGTATTTCCGCTGCAAGATTTACTTTGATATTCTTTTGGGGATGTAAATGTCATTGTTGGGCATATTCTTTTGGATGTTATTGTATATGCCTGAATGATGAAGTAAATTCTTTTTGGATATGAAGTTATGTAGTTGCTCTCATGATTGTAAATAGTCTTTAAATAGTAATACTGTCAAGGTGTATTTTGGGGTGTTACATTATCTACACGAATGTGAGACACAATTCAATAAATTAAACATATGATCAAGTTTCATGTTCATTACTTACAGTCACAATTTCTCAAAGAAAATACAAATACACAAACTACCAACTCGTGGAATAAATTATAACTCTCAAACTACAAGAGTTTCTCTGCATGAACATAAGCTAAAATATTATAATCCAACACATAAGTAAGGTACACCTTTATCATAGTAACAAATTATCAAGAAACTCAAAGAACACAAAAGTATTTAAAGTTTTAACTCTAAGTTTTCAAAGCAATTACCACCTAATTGATTTTCTAACATCAATTAAACACTTAAATCATTCAATCAACACATAGAAATGCAAGAAAATTTAAATCTATTCCTAACTTAGCAAAATATCATACCTAAAATAGTTTTTCTCAAACCAAGTGAGTTGTGTTCGCTGTACATCCAAACCGATCGGTGAGAATTAGCCTTTGTTGAGAGGAACAACTTTCTAGAAGAAAGTTTTGCAAGAATCTTGACCTAGGAGTAAGTTTTGGTGGCTTGAAGCTTGGAGAACATAAGGTTTTTTCTTCACTTTCTCTTTGTGAACGTGTGTTGCTCCTTCCCAAACCAAAAACTGATATTTTTACACTAAGGGAGTTGTATCTATAGTGGAGAGTCAAAGGTGAAAAGTGACCATTTTACCCTTGATGAATTCGGGACCCCGTTACAATACAACTCGTGCCGAAATGCCTCAATTCAACATTTTGCTTTAACCGAAGTTCTTAAAATTATTTTAGATAAAAATTTTCAAAAAAATGGATTTTCGTTTATGGCCGGGTTTGGCCGGTCCCACCTGGGTCAACCGGGATGCCATTTTTGTCTAATTTTTTAAACTATTTTTATTTATACTCAAATTCACACAATAAATGTATTTTAACATTTTAAGCATGTTTCTTTTCTATGGCATACTCAAATTATACTCTTAAACATGACCTAAGCCTAAATGATGCATATATAAATGGTGCATGAATAGTACCTTACCGACAAAACAAAAAAATTATCCTCATTTTTCAGATATCTACATGTGTTCATTTTGGAAAATTGTTAGTATGAACAAGTAGCTTTGGTTGTCACTATAACATGGGTTGTTTGGTTCAACAGGAACAAAATAAAGGTAGAGGAATTCTCCGTAACTCTATTGCACGTTGTTGAGTTTTCAAAAGAGTATCTCTGGTTGTTTCTATCCACTCAAATCAATGATCCAACCATTCAAGTTCAGACGGATCTTATGCAACGGACTTCGTGGAAGGCTCCGCCAGATGTTTATGTAAAATTAATTTTGATGGGGCTGTTTTTACCTCTTATGGTTGCTCAGGTGTGGAGATGGTTGTAACAAATAATAGTGGACACCTCCTAGCTAGATACAGTCAAAAAAATGTTGAGCAGTTAAGTGTTAAAAACATGGAAGTTTTGGCAACTGTCACGGCAGTGCAATTGGGTTATGACCATGGATATGACAAGATTATAACTGACCGTGATTCTAAGATGGTAATAGATATATTCAAAATAAGCAAGTGCATTATTAGAGCTAGGCAATTTTGTGGAGCAAGGACTAGCAGGCAAGGGAATGAGGTTGCTAATTGCCTAATTAAGTTTGCGGTAAATTGTAATATTCCGATTCTGTGAAAGGAGGAGATCCCCTCGTTCTTGTTGTCCCTCCTCCATCAAACATGTAATGCATTTGGATTAATGAAATGAGTACCATTTTCTTTTCAAATTTCATATGTGTGTATATATATATATACCCGCAAACAACCTGTGTGATGTACAAAATTTGTCTTCCCAGCCATCACCCTGTTTCACCCCTTTTTTAACCTTCATATTACGAAAAATTTATCCATTAATGAATTAAAATAATATTTGTCAAATGTTAAAAAGTGAAGAAAGATAAGTGAAAATTTAAATTTGAAATAATTTAAAAAGATAGTCGAAGTAGTTACAATAGACAGAAGAAATAGTTAAATAAGTCAAATAGAATAATTTGATTGGAAGTGGTTAATTAAATATTTCAAAATCAATAACTTAAACATGTGGTGAGGGAAGGCTTCTCAATCACTCTAACCCATAAAAATGTTTGTTTTATATATATAGACTAACAATTACTCGTACCTGAAAACATAGAGGAACAAAAAAATAATATATTATGTCAAAAAGTTCACATTTGTACAACAATTTAAATGCGTAAAATGAAAAATTCAAAGTATCCATACTTTCAAATGAAAAATGAAAAGAACCATATCATAACCATATATATTTAAAAGGTTAAAAGAAAAAAAAAAGGAAAAAAGAGAAGGTTGTGAAAGAGTAAAAGTAGACAACACGCCAAAAATATAAATCATATATCTATCGTAATTGACTTGTTAATATTACTCAGACATCAAGTTTTTGTTGAAATTTATATAATTTACATCTAAATTTCAAATTAATTTCTAATTCACCATTAATGAAAACCGTTCCCCGAAAAGATATAATTAAAGAAAATATTCTTACCCTAACACTAAAATAAATTTATATAAAAGTGGATGACTCTTAACAACACCACTCACAATTAGAACAACAAACAGTATATTTCATGATTGCAATCAATAATTAAAGTAATCAACATCATCACGACCACCACCACCTGATTAATAAGTCAAACAATCAAAGCAAACGATGTCGTCACAATCATCACCACCTTATTAATCACTATTTCTCCAAACGACACTTCTAAATAAGGGTTATTGGGACAAAACTATGGTGTGAATAATATTGGTGAAGAGAAATTGCATGGTTTTTGGTGCGGCTTGGATTGGTGGAGCATGACATAGTTAGAGGGACTTATGGGATTTATTGGAATGAGTGTAGGCCGAGACAAGGGATGTCTAGAGTATTGTGTTTAGGTCTGGGGTCTGGTCCGAGACTGTGGTCAGTTCAGGGGTCGGGTCCAGGCTTGGGGTAGGTTTTGGGTTCGGAGTCAGTGTCGGGACTAGGTCCGAGTCCAAGTTTGGGTTTGGGGTTAGTTCCAAGCTCGGGGTCAATCCAGGTCTGGGTTCATGTTCAGGGTCGGTTCCGGGTCTGGGGAGTCAAGTCTGGGGTCAGGGTCAAGTGCTAGTTTGGGTACAGGGTCAGGTCCAAGGTCGGGTTCAAGTTCAGATCTGGGTTGGAGTCGAACCCGGATCAATTGTATTTGTGTTTGTGTGTGTGTATTTTAGTGTATAAATATGTGTGCATTTCAATATACTAGTTGTTACACGTGAACTTAGTTGAATAATAATTAAATTTTTATTATTAAAGAGTAAATTAACAAAATTCACCCAACAATGTCTCACTTTTCAGGAAGTCTAAATTTTAACTTTTGGCCAACTTTTTTTTTTTTTTTAGATCAAATCCTAACTACTGAACCTACGAAGTTCAGAGTTGGCCACCTTTTTGGCTGTTGAGAAAATTGACAAATATTGGATGATAACAAAGCATTTCTCTTTAATAAAGGGTGAGTAGAAGGTGAAAATTTTCTCTTGATCTTGTGACAGTTTTAATGGCCACATTTGGATATTTTATTTTCTATGGTATCAAATCATCAACAATTGGTTATTTGAAAAAAATTGCTTTTCAGATTTATTATATTTCTTTTTTCGCGGCAAGCTAAATGAAATTATGGGCTGGATGGCTAGGTTTCTATGGTGTGAGAGGAGAGTTGTGATTCATTTGGTAATAAACAATTGTTTGATTTCTCAGGTAAATTTTTAAAAGCACATTTGGACATTATACTTTTTTTTTAATCAAAATTTGGACATTATACTTCATGAGTTAGGAAGTGAATATCAGTGATTCAATAGCTAATGGTGTAAAAGGATCAAAGAATATTAAAAAAAAAAAAAGTTTTAATTACCATCTTCAGACTAAAAATTGTTCTCTCATGTCAAGGTGCACAACAAAAATCAATCAATGAAGACTTAAGGCTAAAACCACTCATTGAACATCCAAGTGAGCAACAGTAACCTGTAAGACATAATATCCCACACCACCAATCCAATGCCATTGACTAATTGTTCACATCCCAAAATTTGAATCAAAAATATGTTTTGGGTAAACAAACATTATATTTACTTGCAACCGGTTTTAAATCAATGAGTATTTCAATTGTATGAAATGAATCAAATGTATAAATGTTTCTATGAATAAAGTAATGTTGTGCAGATCATCTAAGACGCAAGACAAGGTCCAGTTAGGTGTTGTTCGAAGTCAATCTGTAGCAACAATAAAGAAAACACATTTAATTCAACCACGAGAAATTGATTCAAATATGCAGAAAAGCACAGACCTATATATCCAGGCCTTTGGATTGGAGAACTTTTGAGAACCAAGGAGATCAACAACGCAAGCATCTAAGAGCTACATTTATTCAAAGGTGTTCAAATCATAGGGTTGAAATTATAAATTGTTGATGGCTACGAAGCTTTTCAAGTGGAATCTCTTCTCTATCATTTTCTTCCCTTTGGTGTCAACCACTTGAAGTTTCTCTTCAGATGTTCTTAAAGAGTATAAAAAAGCAAAAAAAAAAAACTAACAACACAGTTTCACAATAATATTAACAAAACCGGAACAAAGCATGCAATATATCAAAAAGAGCAAAGGTAATAAATGTTGCCAATTTCTATTCATCTCATTTTTTTCATCTCTTTCTTTTTCCATTCTTCCATTAATCGGACCATGAATTGAGTGTGGGTTGTGGACTTGCCTCAAGTTTGAAGAGATCACCTAAAACATCTACACCTTTTATTTTATTTTCATATTTTGCTTTGGTTTATTCTTTTTTGTTTGTTCTCATTCTTTGGCTACACCCAATAAATACTAACTAAATATTTGAATGCAAAGTAAATTAATACCGGAGAAAGAAAAACAATCAAAGAGAAAGTTAAGGAATCTTACAAATATTTATCATAATTTGGCTCATCAAATTGGTTGTGTTTACTTACACATGAGATCTAATCTTGTAGTCTAGTTACAAAAGATTGTTAGCTGGAGAAGCCACAAGGAAAATGCAAGTGAAAAAAGGCGACCATTATGTATGTTAAGTTGCATCAGATGACTATCTAGGTAAGACAAACAAGAAAAAACAAAAGTACCTTTGTCCCAAAAAAAAATGATATGGCAAAGTCTTTAGGCTATAACTATTTCTAAGCAATGAATATCGACAAAGAGAATTGAAGATGCTTATGAAAGAAATCAATTCCCAGTTGAGCATAGATTGGAGAGAAAAAGCTATTCGCAAAGTGAATAAGCCACCAAGTTATTTAGCAAGTGGCTGCAACCTTGAGTAGCATAGAATATCTACACTTCTTTATCTAAAAAACATAGACAATATAACATTGAAATTGGGCTTATATACAATCAATATAAACATATATGCCATATTTGTACTAAACTCAAAATCATATTATTGAATTCTTCTAAGAATTGTAATAATCTGATTGAGAACAAGATCTCATCATTTGATTAAAACTAACATCTACACACATGCTTATAAATATAAACGGATATCTATTTAACCTCAATGTAACCAAATCCCAATTGGGAGCCCAAAATATCTTGGTGACAAAAATCAACAAGCAAAAGCACACTGACTAAACCCTGTTCTGAACCATACGCAGGTTGGTTGACCATAAAATGCCAGAAGAAATAAATATCAGATTATGAATTGTAGTTTTTTTACACAAAACCAACTCAACAACAACCTCTTCCCAACTCTCCAAAAAAAATTAGAAAACTATCCGTAGAGAATCTATTGCAAGCAATAACAGATGCCCTAATTTTCTCTCTTCAGTTTGGATTTCTTGTCAAACAAACAGAAACTAACCAATGGTATGATCGGAGTCATAACAAATGGCTTCAAGAAATGCCCATTGCTATTTAAGCTATCACCTATAGAACAAAAGGGTCTAATTTGTGAAACTATATCAATAATTTTGTGGTTTAAGAATTCTAATTTTTTTTATTCATTCAATCATCAAACAACATATGCTATCATGTGACCTCGACACATTCAATAAAGTCAATCCTTGATATTCTAACATATCATAAAATGAGCAATTGAATTCACCCTTCATATGTAGAAACAATATCAGGTAAAAGTATATAGACAAGCTTCACGCACATAAAAATTTGAAGAAGAGGACAAACAAAAACTTCGTACATTCTGAAGGTGGACACCGCTGGTTCCACAATGGCAAGACTCACAGTGTGTGTCCATATGAGAGAGAAATAGAGTAGAGTGAAGTGTTTGAAACTACAATTCCAATTCCAATTTGTAATTGTTGTTATTGCCGCTTCTACCATTAATTCCTAGAATCTATAGAGCCACAAAGAGAAGTTTTCCATTATTAACAGGGAGCAAATTGTTAAAGGTTGTGCACCTGCAAACGTTACCTTCAAGGAGGAACATCTCAACCGCAATCGTCTCATATTGAGTAGAGGAGAGAGATGAAGGGGTGGGGTGCCGTTCTGGGAGCTAGGGGTGTTCACCCTACCTATGGGTAGGAAACATGTTCTTCCGCATTCCTACACGATACTTTGCGAAAAAAAATTTTTTGACCTACCATACCCGACAACTTTAGTATTCCTACCCGCCTTCCTACCCGATTAATCTGGTAGGAAGTCGAATAAATATTTTTGTAACTATTAATTTTTGGATCATTTTAATAATTTAATTAAATATCATCCACCAATTTAACAACACAATAAATTAATAACATTAAAATCAAGAACAACTACAACAACAATTATAATAAAACACAAGAAAGTATGAACATGAATTCACCATAATTGTTCCACAAATATAATAACAATTAATTTAAGTTTAAACAATATGAAATACAAAATTAATGCGGGCAGGGTAGGGTAGGAATGCGGAAATAGATGACTCTTCCGCATTCTTACCCGATTTAATCGGAAGAACAAAAACTTTTTTACATTCCTACCCGATTTTTGCGGCTAGCCGATTTTTAGGATAGGATAGGAACTTGCGGTCAGTCGGAAATTTGAACACCCCTACTGGGAGCTAAACGCGGCAGACATAAAATGACCTAATTAATTGAGAAGGACTTAATTGTATTGTAAAGGGGTAAAATAGAAAAAAAAATGTTTAAATAGACAATTTCATGGGAGGTAAGAAGAAAAAGAGAGATATGAAAGGTCACTCAACAAATATTTTTTTTTTTGATAAAAAAAACAAATAATTTTTTTTATAATGAATACTTATTCATGTACGCGTACATAATATTTTGAATATTGAAGAGTTGTTAGAAGGCAAAAAAATGAAACAATTTTTTTTCCAATATGCGTATATTTAGAACTTAGAAGTAGCATAGATATAGATAAATTAGTGTGTGTATGTGTATTTTTGTATGATTCTAGATCTTTAGTCATTAGATTAGTAGCTAAAAAAAATTATAAAACAATCTGCACTACAAAAAGTGACTTTATATTTTTGAAATTTGAAATATCTTGTACTAATATGAATATACAGTACAATGTGAATGATTTTAAAATAGATATAGGTAATTGTTTGATGAGTCTATTTAAGACCGTCAAATGTGTTTATTAAAATATGTCATATTTTATATTATAAATTTTATTATATATATTTAGATATATATTTTTTTTATCACTAGAGAATTACAACA
>CM042193.1:19814230-19829366 GCA_023539305.1 Ilex asprella | reverse complement strand
GGGGGGGGGGGGGGGGGGGGGGGAGGTGGGCCATCACTGGACAAGGGTGAGGGGTTCACTTATAGGTTGAGGGAGGAAGCCCAACTGGTAGGGAGGAAAGACACCGATGGAGGGGGAGGATGCCACTGATAGTGGGGGAGGATGGACCTCACTGACTAGGAAGGGGGAAGCTAAAGGGGGGTGAGGTGGGAGAGGAGGAAAGAGGGCCTAATTCAGATGATGCTGAACAGCTGCCCGAGATCCCACTGATTTACTGGTATGCCATGGAGAAATTTAAATGCTTTTCTAATTGACCCTTTCTTTGATGTTGTAGTTCAGTGATGGCTATTGTCACTTGTTTGGTTGGTTTGCATTACGGGCACGTTATTGTCCATTTCAAGGTTATAGTATTTCGACTTCTTATGTATGGTTTCTGTTATTTAGAATGAAGATTTATGTTTGCTTATTCTTATTCATCTTTCCCACATGCAGGATCACACCAATAGACTTATGCAGTGGATGATCCCATCCTTTGGCCTTGTAGTATTGGGTGTTACCTTTAACTTTTTTGGTAAGAAGTTTAGTTTCACATTCCTGGTTAGTGTTCTGATACTGTGGTGTAGTAATTGCATGTCACCTTATCCTCCTTAACATTTAACACCTTTCTGTGTTACAGGAATGCATGTGAACAAGGCTCTCTACACATTTAGTTACATGTGTCTTACTGCTGGTGCTGCTGGCATTCTCTTTGCTGGGATATATGTATTGGTAAGATCTTTGGACTCTTTCTCCTGCAAACGACACCATTTGAACAAGTTTCATTCCTATATATTTTATATTTGGGCTTGCTACACTCGATTTTGTATCAATGATTTCTGGTCTCCCTTGTTGAATATTGCATCCTTGAAGGAGCAATGAGCAATCAAAATGCTAGTGTATAACTATGGGCCTGTTTCTCATACAGGTTGATTTGTATGGATATAGACGCTCAACTTTCGTGTTGGAATGGATGGGAATGAACGCATTGCTGATTTATATTCTTGCAGGCTGCAATATCCTGCCCATTATCCTACAAGGATTCTATTGGAGACAGCATCAAAACAACATTGTACGTATCTTTTACTATGGTCTTGTCGCATGTTAGTTTCTCTTGTTCCTTTCCATAGTTTATTGAGTTAGCAAATCATGATAATGAAGGTGGGCCCTATAGCACACCAGTAAAATTGTATTATTGTGACTCATGTCGAATCAAGTGACAACAATCTTGTGCACTAGGTCGCCCTTTTAGCAAATCATAATAATGACAATAATAACAATAATGATAATAATATGTATTATGATTGTAATAAAATTACTAAGACAATAATAAAATAATATTTTTTACTGACAATAAATTATCTTTGGCAGCTTAGATTAATTGGAATCGGGGCATAAGGATTAGAAGACGAGGTATGCTACAGAAAGATTGCAGGCCGGAGGAGTTAATCACGTCCATCCAATTATAGCAAGCTGCCGACAAGGATAGGAGATCTTGTAAGAATTTTGTAGGAGTGGAAGCAACTACATTCTTTATTTCTCATATATTTCTTAGAACCGACTTAAAATGTAGCAGATACTGAAGGAGCAATCAGAAGCTTAGGAGAATATTGCTACATCTTATGAGACTTGAGGTTGTTTTCTCAAAAACTTTAATGTCTTGGAAAATTCTGCACTCATATAAGAAAACTTTTTCCATGATAATTAGATTGTGTGGCTGGCTGGTAGGCATAGGAAAATTGGACAAAGCAGGAATGGCCAAAATTTTTTTTGGGAGAATTACATTTGGACCTCTTGAGGTTTGTCCTTTAATCGCTTAGACCTTCTTACATTTGAAATATTATACACAGATCCTTTAAAGTTTGTACGCGTGTAATACTCAGACCTTTGTTGTCAAATATCCGTTAGTATACCGTTAATAAATTACACCCAGATCACCTAAAGTTTGTAGGTGTATAATATTTATATCCTCAAGTTTAAAATATTATACTTAGACCAGATAGAATATAAAATATTTTAAGTTTTATAACCAAAATTCATTATTTATTGTATCATGTATTGAAATAAAATCAAAAATAAAAGTTATTTTTTTCTTAAAAATCATAATTAGTATACAATTATACTATCTGTTGAAATAAAACTAAAAAATCAAACAAGATGTCTAAGTCATTCATAACAAAACATGAATTTTACAAACAAAAATTTATGTTCTATTATATCATTTATTGAAATAAAATCATAAATAGAAATCTATTTTATTCTTTAAAAAATCATAATTAGTATATAATTGTACTATTTATTGGAATAAAACTAAAAAAAATCAAAGAAGGGGTCAAACTATAATGGGGACAATATATTTTAGCTTTAATTGGGGTAGTTTGGTTGTTTAAAATCAAATTCTAATAGATAGTATACTTATATACTAATCATGATTTTTTAAGAAAAAATTGAATTTTTATTTTTAATTTTATTTCAATAAATTTTATAATAAAATATGAATTTTGGTTGTAAAATTTAAAATATTTGATATTCTATCTTTGATTGGAGTATTTTTGATGTAAGTATAATATTTTAAATATGAAGGGTCTAAATATTACATGTTACAAACTTTAAGAGTTCTGAATGTAATTTACTAACATGACTGGGTCTAAGTGTTACGCGTGTACAAATTTTAAGAGAGCTATGTGTAATATTTCAAATGTCAAGGGGTCTGAGTGTAATTTTTTTTATGAACATATACAAAGGTAGGGGTGTCAATCGTGTCGTGTCGTATCAGTTTTATGTCGTGTCAATTTCGGTCGTGTTATTTTTGTATCGTATCACTTTCAGTACGTGTCAGGTTCGTGTCAATATTCGTGTTAATAAAAAATTATTTAATTTGACAACAACTAATATAATACTATTTAAAAAATTATAAAATTCTTATTTTCTATCTACAATGCTCGTTAAATAATTATTTTCTATTTACAGTACTCATTAGTCGTGTTATTCGTGTCGAACCGTAATTTGACCCATTTATTACCCGTATCAACTAATCGTGCTTTTTTCAGGTTCGTGTCGGGTTCTGTTCGAGTTGGGTTCGTGTTAGAGTAAAAAATTGATACCCTTATACAAAGGGATTCATGCATATTTTGAAAATACTTTACTCAATATTATTCCATTGTGTATATTCATCAAGAATCATTATTTGATTACAACCCATTGATTTTGCCTTCTATCTCTTTCGGTGGATAAATGTTGATTCTGTATCTAATCTCTTTGATTTCGACCAGAGAATTACTTTATTTCATCATATAATACTCACTCTGATTAATATGTACAATCAGCAATTCAGTAAATCATTGGGCAATGCCCATAACTCAGGAGAAAGAGAGTTCCTCAGTCCTTTAATATCTGTAGTGGAATATGCTCATTCTTACCTTTTAAGTGACAAATAAGGTGAGTGTACTCCATTTTACTAGGGTTTTTTTGGGTAAATAAACCATTTTATTGAGATAGGCAAGCAAGGATTTACGGGAAAATTAGGAAAACTCCTTTAATCCAAACTAAATTGAGTAATCAAATGAAGCTTTACAAGCAAAAGCTAATTACATTCTTGTTTGCCCTGCCAAAAGAAAACTTCAACTGCGTCAAAGAAATGCCATCATCACCTATACAATCAGGACAACTAAGAAACCCTTTCTGTTGTCACTGCCAAGATAGCAAACGATATGCCACCAAATTCGTACCCTGCAGAATCCTCCTATTTTGTGAGAGAGGGGACTTCAATGAGGATGATCTCCTCTAATCATATTCAGTATCATCTATGATGTTGTACCAGAATTCTTAAAAATATTGCAAAAGATTCTTGAAATCCCTTCTTGCCACACTCATCACAAAAATTGAAAGACAGAAGGCAAGATGACAATCCCTTTGAGGATTGCGGAGACCAAAAAATGATAAATGGAATTTTCAGATTTATCCCAAAAAGGTGTCATGTTGAACCCCATAGAGAAATCGGATAATACTTTGCATCTTAAATTTGGGATCCCATAAGAATCTCAAATAAATAAAAACATTTGGATGAATGTGTTCTCTTAAAAAAAATTAACAGACCCACTGATCAAGGGTCTATATTAATTGATTTGGAATGAATGGCCCGTCAACGTTATATTCAGTACTTGTACTTGTCATGTGCTCTGACAAGCCCAAAAAACTGGTGTTGTGAATTTGATTTCAAGACCAGTGTTAGATTAGTTGGTGAGTGACTGTTTTAACTTAATCAATGTCTTGAGTTCGAGTCTTGGGAATGCAGTTGCGTTCGGTAGGGAGAGCTTTGTCGCCCTTGTGGTCCTACTCGGCTCGAATTCGGATTAGTTGGAGTTCAAAGTGACTTTCGAATACCGGATGATCTGACCAAAATAAAAAAGAATTTGATTCCACGTAGCTCTTGTCAACAGAGTGTATATGTCCTACAGTTTACAAACCAAAACTAAGGCTCCATCATTACATATTTATTCTTTAGGCAAGACTATAATACTTCAACCGACTTCAATATCTAAATCCTAATTTCATCTCATGGCTTCGAATTCACCCAATTATCCATGTCTTACAATCTCCCAGTCTAAGATTACATATGTTGTATACGCATGTAACCCCCCTCATGCTAGAGAAAAATACTATTGCTTACTTCAAAACAAATCCGTTTCCACAGAGCACAATCTATGGTTTCTGATGATACCAAGAAGAAGTACGCAAACTCAAACAAGTCTACAATGCAACAGATGGATTGGCTGACCTGACTCACCAGGATCCAGGTTAGGTAAGGCACAAACCAACTCAACAATTATTAATGTAGTTCGACAGGTGTTGAAGTAGCTCAGCTTACACTGGGAAAGGACAAAAGAGATATTACACTACCAAATCTTACCTTGGGCAAGATTAATCTATCTCTAGAAAGCCACGTCACAAGTTTCTACAATTTCTACAATGCCACATCATACCGAGGGAGGAGAGCCTCTAACAGTCAAATATTTCCTACAATATTCTAATACATTATGGGACCACACCATTATTGCTTGAGGGCTACGCTACTCTAGTGTCTAAATAGGTAGGTCCTTACCTTGGCAAAAAGAGGCACAATTGTAATCTCAAGAGTGTAACTGTCATATTCCCCAAGTAATACAAACAAAAAGGGCAAGAGCATTCATTATAGTGGACTAGCCTAGCTCTTCAACTTGTTGAACCACTTATTTCCTTGTGTTCTTGGTTACTATTACTCTGTTCATATACACACAACCCATTCACACCACATAGAGCTTCTTTTGCTCCCACTGCTGATAGTCCTCGACTTCATACACCATCGGTTTGGCATCGTCTATGGGAACGATTGTCATTGTTCTACCTAAAATCTACATTGTCTTTGTTTGATTGATAGTTCTCATGAGAAACACGAGCCAAAACCAAAAAAATTAGAAACGAGTACTATCACCATCATCTCCTCTTGCAAATCTACCTCTGGAGGAGGAGCCATAAACCTACTAGCAAACCATGCTACGCCTTCTTAGGCAAAACCAACAAATCATCGCTCTCCTTACTACCCTACAACCTCATAACCCTCTCCTTCCTCAACCACCTCTTAATGGGGTCACTAAGGAAGACAACTAGAGCCATTTTGATGATTACACTCACCACCATTGAGCCTATACAGAGCAGGAAGATGAGGAGCACAACAGAATTGGCAGAGAGAGAAGTCACATTCCTCAGCCTCCTCTTTAGCTAAACCCTCTGAACCAGTATTGGAAAAATCTCATTAAGGGAGTATAGGATGAAATGGGCAACATGAAGGATATCAGTGAGAACAAAGTTTCAATCTCCATGGAAGCTCTAGTTAAGTAGAGTCTCATTTCACCCAGAAGATCTAGCATTTTTCCCTTCCTACCAAGTTCAAGATGCATCAGACGAAGGCCTTTGATGGAATCAGAGACCCCTTCGATTACCTCAACACTTACAAGGACAAGATGGAACTTCATGGCTACAAAATCCAGTTTGGCACATAGCCTTGTCAATCAATCTCAAAGGTTCTATACTGACCTGGTATAATTAGCTACCTCTATCCTCCATTAGTTCCTTCAAGGAACTATCTTTGTAGTTCGTCTCTCACTTCATTGGTGCAAGGACGCACCTCAAACCGACCTCCTATCTCCTTAGCATAAAACAAAAGCTAGATGAACGCTGAGGAAGTATGTCCAATGCTTCAACCATGAATCTCGTTTGGTGGATGGCCTGGATGGCAAAGTGGCTCTAATAACGTTCATCGTTAGGCTACAGCCTTCTGAGTTCCTCTTCTTTGTCTCTAAAAGCCCTCATACTAGCATGAGTATATGCTAGCCAAAGCATAAAAGTGTATCAAAGGGAAGGAAGTCCTCCGTGATAGACACAACTCTTCAGTTGCATCAGATCAGCATCGGGGTAAAAAGAAGAAAGTGACTAGTTTCAAGAAAAATAGAGAACCATCTCCTAAGAGAAAGGGAGACGTGCGAGATCAGTTGGGACCCCTTAACCCAAACTTTCATCCAAGTTTCGCACCAGAACAATATACGCCTTTGAGCACATTAGTGGCATAGTTGTTGCATGATGTGCAACATGAAAAATTTGTCAAGTGGCCCTAAAAAATGAGTTCATATCTTTGCAAGAGAGATCACAACAAGTATTGCAACTTCCACAAAAATCATGGGGCGCGACACAAATGAGGTCATCTAGTTAAAGTGAGAGATCAAGTTCCTTGTCTAGATAGGACATCTTAAGTGATTTGTGGCTCAAGAAGGAGTGACTGAGCTAAGAATCGCCAAGAACCACCTCAGGCAAGACATCAACATTAACAACCCCTTGGTGAAATTAGGGTCATCTCAGGAGAATTTACTAGAGGAGAAGAATCTAGATCATCCATAAAATCCCATGTGCGAAAGACCCATTCTAAGGACTTCTCTGAAATATGTGCTGTGCAAAAGGCTCCTCGTCTCAACACAGAGATCACCATCTCAGACGCCGACCTAGAGGGATGTTAGCTCCCTCATGATGACCTTCTAGTTATGAAGGTTGTAATAGCCAATAAAAGTATCTATCGAGTCCTTGTTGAAAATGACAGCTCAATCGACATCATCTTCGTGAATGCATATGATCAGCTCCACATTGGTCGAGAACAACTTCAACCCGTCATATCTCTCTTAGTTGGATTCTTAGGAAATAAAGTTTATCCCCTCGGCCCTATTCATCTTATCTTGACAATTAGAGAACCTCCCTGCCAAGCTACTACCATAACTAAGTTTCTTGTTGTAGAGGCCCCCTCAACCAATAATGTCATACTGGGAAGACCTTCCTTGAACGCTCTAAAAGTTATTCCCTCTGCCTACCATTTGGTGATGAAGTTCTCTGCTAAGAATGGGGTTGGTGTGGTCAAAGGGGACTAAAGAATGGATAAGGAGTGTTACATGACCTCCATGAAGCATAGGGATGTGGAAGCAGTTCAGGTAGACAACCTAGACATGACGGTGGATGATAACCCTGGACACATAGTTTTTGTTGGCTCTAGGCCGGTGAGAGAGATCAAAGAAAGCTCATAGCCTTCTTGAAATACAATTCAAACGTCTTCTCCTGGAAACAAGAAGACATGCAGGGGATAGACCTCAAGGTAATTATTCACAAACTAAGTATTGACCCCGGTTGCTGACTTGCAAAGTAGAAAAGGAGACATCAGAAGACATCAGTATCTATAGAACATTCAACCATGAGAGCATCTAAGATAATCATTAAATAATAAAAATCATTCCACATTCAATGCCTAACTAGATCAATTTCCTAGAGAAACATACATAAATCCTTAAGCTTACATCCAAAACCAAAACAATTGTTTTTCAACTAACTAGATAAGAAATATTCATAACATTGTTTACTAACTGAACTTCAGAAATTTAAACTAGAAAGACATTCTTTAAGTCTCAACGTCCAGATCCACATCTTGATCTGCTGCCACCTCAAAGTCAACCTGCACATCTAAGGTTTATATTCTTCAAGTCCAAAATTTGAAAAATATTATGGTAGAGTGAGCAAAAAGCCTAGTAGGAAAACCTTCTCAAACTCAAATAAGGTTTAGAAATCATAAAAATAGATAAGTCTCAGGTATAAAATAGCATATATGATTTTGAGATAAAATTATGACATTTAATAATAATCTCGAGTTTATGGTATAAAATAGTAAAGTTCATAATAGAATATAATCAATCACAAAAACCACAATTCATAACATATCTATCTCATGTACTTAGGTAGACTACCATGAATCTGCACATTGAACCTATCTCGTCCACCCACAAACATAAATCATCTCAAATCAATCCCCACAGGGCCATAATACTTAAAACACTTTAGGAATGACATGTATAGACATATCAGCATTGACGTATCCTTTTTTAGGAATAGTATACTAGCCCCCACCTTTGAACCTATGTGGACAAATAATGGTTGACTCTCATAAGTAGCCAACCCCCTATGAGTGTTAGGCAACCACCAAACCCCTCAAGGTACGAAAACCACTAACACTCTAGAATAGACATTCGAGTGTAATCCGCATTCATCACACCCACTAATACAAGAGAAAATAACAACACTTTTTTCACAAAAAACATGTATACCAAAATCTGTAGTTTCATAATTCTCAAGTAGAAGAATAATCAAAGCAAAATATGCAAGAGGTTGTAAAAGAAACCTTCATGTTCACGACATTCAAAATCTAGAGTTTTAACCAAAACATATGATTTTTTTGATGTAAAATATGTATTTGTATGTAAATCATGTGTTTATTCAAAAATTGAAGCATATATTCAAAAGAAATGTAAAAACATTGTAGATCTATCACATAGATAGGATTGTAAATCAAGAACTAGAATTTTTCAATCAAGAACAAGTATATCTTGTGCATAAATCATGTATTTTTCAAGAACTAGGGTTTCTAAAACAAGAATGAATGAATTTCATAAACAAATCACGTATTTTTTTTTCAAAAAACCAATCATGGAATCAAACAAATGTTATAACATTGTAGATCAACTATTTCTATCATAAGAATGATGAAAATATATATTTTCTAGCCCTAATCATCAATGAATGAATCTGAGAAAGAATTCCTACGTTGATCCATAGAAAATTACTCCTAAGGCATTTTGTGTGATTGCTTACACGTTGATGTCCTCAGGAGGAAGCCCAATCTATTCCTCTTCCTCCTCTTCTTCTCTCCAAGAATCTCCTAGACTTATTGGGGTTGAAAAATAAGTATAGGAACCCTAAAATAAGTACCTAGAGTATTTTATAGTGTCAAAAACAGAGAAAACACTCCAAATTGGTCGAGGATGGATAAATTCTCTTCCTCGTGCGTCTGAATGCGAGTGACTTTTTGGCCAGACTTCTAGCTTGATTTTGACCTTATTATAAGCCAATTTATGAAATTTTCATACTACATTTTTGTAGACCTTGAGGTCTAGTTTTTATTTTCCAAAAATCAAGTCAATCGGATGTCGAGTTAAAAAGTTATGAGCCAAATATTGAGGTAATGTCAAATTTCATTCTACCAAAATTCTCCCTAAAATGTATTTCAACTCTAGAATACTTCCAAACTTCCAATACAACCCATATCACCTAACCCAAGATTTTTCATACTCCCAGATTCATTTTTAATGTTATTTTGTCCAAAAAACCTTTAGAGTTTTACTTAATTTCTTTCAAAAGTGATTACCCCAAAATGTCAAATCACCTAAAAGTGTATATGGTTCCTAAACACACGATCTTACTTTTGGAACGAAAGTCTCAAGATCTGTTGACAGTGCATATAACTGATTACAAAAATTATTCGTTTATTAACCCTACAAGCCAAAATTAGAGATTACCGCTTGAAGCGTGAACAACATGAACAAAGACTAATACAGATCAAATAACTGACTTGATGAACCTCATGATCTTCTATTATATGTCCTTCCACGCTAAAATCTAAATGCAGTGCGGGCTGTAATCCCCCGAATTCTCTCACTTGCTTTCTTTTTACCTTAAACGTGAAGGTAAAAATTATGACTAAGAGAACTAAAGAGTGCATTTGTTTATATGCTACAATAGAGACCTTAAGGAGAAATAAAGTACGGGCTTCCAATGGGCCTAGGAATCCTATGTGTAACCCAAAACAAACATCCTATGGTCCATTAATAATAATTTAATATGCTAAAAACTTCTTATTCATCTTTTAGGTCTTATCTCAAAATTATATTTCGAGTTCCTCATTATTATATGCTTAATAATCTCCTCACATTTAAAATTACAAATGTCTATTAATTAATTAAATTATTAAAAATTATATTTAATGGACTTCTTTTTATTCTTGAGATCTTACAACTTAATTTATTTGTCATGTCGGATAATTAAGTCCACCTGCAAAACTTGTGAGTTTCTGCAAGAGGACATCATTAACCCATTTATATACTAGGACGTAGATTCCTTTAATAATTAATTTTTACCATACAAATAATGTTATCTCCCAATTCATTAAGTTTGTTGACTCAAATATGAATCTCACTCTTTTATGAATTAAATAGCAATCATTATATGCACGTGTCAACTAAATATCTCACGATTAAGAGTTTAAAAAATCATAATAATTATGAGATATATTTTTTATTTAATCAGTAAAAAGAAAAATAACCTTAAAAATGGTCCTGTCCAATACACAAAGTGTACTAGTTTAACAATCCGATATATCAAACAGTCTCCTATAGCCAAGACTGACTATGCCTGAAGATTGCCTATAATCGATGATGTGTCTAATTCTATCTAAGACTGTGAACCTTTACTTATATCATACAAAGATTGGATAATCTGATTTTTTGTGTATAAGCTGAACTCTACACTAGATTATCTATGATGTAAAATAAAAGATACACGTGCATATCATGTATTTAAAATAATGTAAATATTTTACTCACAAATATTCTCATTGAAATAGAAAAAAAAAGAAATTTTATTAAATAATAAAGTGAGTTTCATTACAAAAATCAAGTTTTTAATATATAACTTTATCAATTCTCCCACTTATAGTCAAAACCATGTTGCCATGCATCTAACTCTCATTCCCTTCACGTGTCAGTCAAAAGTCTTTGCTGGTAAGCTCTTGATGAAGGAATCTGCCAGGTTGTTTGCTGACACAATCTTAGTCACTAGGACATCGCCTTTTTCCCATGATATCTCGTATAAGATGATACTTACGCTCAATGTGTTTTCCCTTCTTATGGGTTTATGGCTCATTTGAATTAGCAACCGCTCCTCTATTGTCACAATAAAATGTAATAGTCAATCTTATTGAAGGTAACACTTCTAAATCTATAAGGAAGTTTTTGAGCCAAATTGCCTATTTGGCAGCTTCAGAAGCTACCAAGTATTCTACCTGCATAGTGGAATAAAAAATACAAGATTGATTGATACTCCTTTAACTTATGGCTCCACCTTCTAGAGTAAACACAGATATTGAGGTAGACTTCCTGGAATCTTTATCTGTTGAAAATCAGAGTTTGTGTAACCAAGGGGTACTAGACTATCTGTCTGGTAAACTAACATATAATCTCTCATTTTTTTTGGGTACTTGGGAATATATTTTAATGCAATTCAATGTTCTTGCCCAAGGTTAGATTGATATCTACTAACCATGCCTACGGAAAAACAAATATTAGGTCTAGTGCAAAGCATAACATACATGAGACTTCTCACTGCCAAAGCATAAGGAACTGCATTCATGGTCTCTATCTCTTTAGGTGTCCTAAAACACTGATCTTTTGAAAAAGAAACTCTATATTTGGAAGAAAGAAATCCGTTCTTGGAATTTTGCATGCTAAAATGGGCTAGAATGATATCGATATAGGTAGTCTGAGATAGGCCTAACATCCTATGCTCACAATCTCGCATAAGCTTGATCCCGAGGATGTGGCTAGCTTCCTTCAAATCCTTTATATCGAATTGAGTAGATAACCACACCCTAACAGAAGATAAAACCCTCACATCATTTCCAATGAGCAAGATATCCTCCACGTAAAGTACTAGAAATACCACTAAGTTTCCATCACAGTTTTTATACACACAGGACTTAGGCCCTTTGATACGAATCTGTCTGGTTGCACTATATTGATGCACTCGTCAAGATTCTGGCTAAGGAATTTTGTCTTGATGTCCATTTCTAAATCTCATAATCAAGATAAGCCGCAATGGTTAAGAGAATCCGGATCAACTTTAGCATAGCTACCGATGAAAAATTTTCCTCATAATTAATCCTCTATTTCTGAGTAAACCCTTTTCCAACAAGCCTTGCCTTAAAGGTCTCCACCTTATCGTCTAATCCTCTCTTCCTTTTATAGATCCATTTACATCTAATGAATTTTATCCAATCAGGTGGTTCTACAAGTTCCCAAACCTTATTCAAGTACATGGACTCCATCTCAGACATCATAGCCTTTTGCTTAAATTTTGCATCCTTATCTTGGAGTTGTTCATTGTAAGTCTAGGGATCGACGTTCTATTCCTTAGGAATCCTGTCAAAAAACTCTCCCAATAACGTATATTGTTTGAGTTAAGCCTCTCACTATGACAAGGCACTGCTGCATTTGTGTATCATTAGTGACATGTTGTGCAGGTTCTACATAAGTATCGATATTGCTGTCACTACAATGAGGCAATGAGATATCATCTACTCTTTCATGGGATGTTTCCTCATGTACAGTTGGTATTGAAGAAGTATTCCCTGATCTATCTCCTCTTAACTCCTCGAGAATAATTCTACTCTTGGGCTTATGATCCATCTCATTGTCTTCCTCTAAGAATCAGGCATTGGTGCTAACAATAAACTTATGATCCTTAGGACAACAGAAAAGACCACCTTTTTTTCCTTTTGGATACCCTATAAACAAGTAGACTTATGTTTTTTATTTTAGCTTATTCACATTCTCTTTCAGCACATGTGTTGGATTCTCCCATATCTGAACATGTCGTAGGCTAGGCTTACACCCAGTCTATAGTTCTACTGGAGTAGTAGGTACTAACTTATAAGGTGTCAAGTTCAGAATATATGCCACAGTCCCCAAGGCATATCTCCAAAAAGAATCAAGTAAAGCTAAATAACTAATCATAGAGCTCACCATATGCATAAGAGTCCTATTCCTTTTTCCTGCCACAACATTTTGTTGTGATGTGCCAGGTGAAGACAACTGGGATGTAATCCCTACCTTTTATAAGTAGTGCCTAAACTCTCCTAAGAGGTATTCGCCAGCACAATCAAATCGTAATGTCTTCATACACTTTCCTTGACGCTTCTCTGTTTGAGCCTTAAACTCTTCGAATTTCTCAAAACATTCAGATTTACGGTGCATCAATTAAATATACCCATATCTTGAATAATCACCAATAAAAGTGATGAAATATTCATAGCCTCCTCTAGCTTTGATAGTCATAAGTCCACATAAATTACATGTTGCTCTATAGCCCTTGGCTGTAAAAGGCCTCTTGGTCATTTTACCTTCCAAGCAAGATTCACATACTGGAAGTGCATTCGCTTCCAATGAACTCAATGGTCCATCTGTGACTAGTCTTTGAATCCTTCTTAAATTAATATGATATAGGCATAAGTTTCAAAGATACATTTGGTTCATTTTAGAAGGTTCATTTCTCTTAAATGATGAGGTACTAGTATGTAAAAATCTGGGTAAATTTAAACTTTTAAGAATAAAGGGCAAAACGATAAATTGTCACAACGGCTCAGGTTGTAAACCTAAACTTTTTTAGAGCTTGGATGACAAAATGGACCTCATCGTTGGATTCGTCTCGCGAATTCTAGTGACCACGTCAAATTTTATCGAATTCCGAGATAGTCGAATTTTTCACGTTTTACGAGACGATCAGGCCCGGGGAGACCCAAATACGAAATTTTTGAAAAAACTATGATATTTTTGAAATAAATGAAGTCAAGACAAATTAAAAATATTTTGAACTTGAACCGGAGCGAAATTTAATCGTTTTAGGGACGAAAACGGACTCGAAATTAAATGAGCCGTGTGGCGCATTGTAGGCCAAATATCCAAAAAATATAAATATGGGAAAAAGTCAGATTTTTCCCCCATTGATCAGCCTTGTTCAACCGATAGAGAGGAGAGGGAAGCTCCAAGAAATCTCCAACTTCTCTCCACGATCTACGAAGCTCAGATCCGTTCGGGCCAAGAGGGAAAGTCGATCTTCTCGACGAGGGCTACGCGTACACACAAAAAACAAAGGCTTTCACCGAAGGTAAGAAAATCAAAATTTTGGGGAAGCTTGGGAGTGGAGCTTGGATGGATTCTTGGAACTTCTACGGTCGTTCCTCACGCTACAAGTGGTAGGGGGTTTTTCTACTTAGGTTTATTCATTACCTTGAATGTTATATTGAAATGGGTAGATTAATATCGATATATATAACTTGCCTATGGAAAGGATTTGGTGAAATTGGTATTGAAATTAGGTAGAATATCTTCTATCTTGAAATGGATACATAGAAATTGCTTGTTAGTGATTTCTTGAGAAATGTAGAGATGGTAATTCTTGGTAGAGGAATGTTAATTTTGGGCATGTTGTGTGTTACCACATGCTTTGATGAGTTTAGCATGTTCATGGCAAAATTTTGTGATAATGTGCTTGGAAATTGGGTTGAATAAAATGTTAACATATTTACGTTGTCAAAAGATATTGACATTGTGATCGGTTATGGTATTCGTATGCTTTCAATATGAATTACCATGAGTATGTTGATTTATGATGAGTTATGTGAATTACCATGCTTGAACTGGAGTTTTGGATATAATGTTGATAAATACATATTTGTTTATTGACATTGTGAGTTATGAAAATTGTATGCTTTTGATATAATTTTTCATGGATTGTATGAATCGGGTTTGAAATAGTTCATATGACATACATTGCATATTGAACATTGTAATAGAGTTGCAATGAGGCATTACATTGCATATGCAAGAGAACATTGCATTAAGTGGGTGGTTGTGCATGAAAGGAGTCAACACCACATGAGTGGATGACG
>CM042193.1:19779397-19809230 GCA_023539305.1 Ilex asprella | reverse complement strand
CTTCTTGTCCCGCCATTATGGTCACATAATTTTATTATGGTTGTTTTATGTGATTGAATCCCATGAAGGTTTAATCATGGTTAATATTATTGCAAAGGATTCACACGATGGTTTATTCATGTTGTAATATTTAGGATAGTATATCAACTCCCTAGTTGAGGTATAGGGTAATATATATTTTTTGTTATTTTTGTATGAGATTTGCTAGGGAAGATGACTATTTAGATGCATTTTCACATCGAAAATTGATTTCACGAAGATATTTGTTGATAACCCTCACAAAATATTAAATAACTAAGTGGAAGAAGACATTTATTTTGTATAATCACACAGCCTCCATAATTGGTTTGTAGGTGATGTAGTTTATTTTACGTGTTGGCTTTAGTGCCTTCTTCTCCATCGGATAAAATTAATTATAGAATCATTGATACAAACTTCCTAAGAGGATAATTTTGGGTAATTGTTAGTATGGAATTACTTCTCCATCTGAAGGGGCTCATTATGAATTTATTGACTCAAAATTAAGTAATGGTACACTCTAAGCTATTTATAGTAGTATCCTCTCTATCTGAATCATTACTGTTGTTTATAGGACTAAAGATAAGTAAACTATTTAATTTTATTTGTCACGATATGGTAACTAGGGAGTAAATTTAATAGGCAATGACTTGCTTGAATATATGAGGAATAGTAGGCATCTTGCCTATCGAGGCATGTTATTTACGGTAATTGAGGTTGTTGGCAAATTCGTTTAGAAATTGGTAGAGGGAACAAATTTAAATTTGAATTCGATATTTTTATTTTACCCTTCATAATTTTTAATTATGCGATTTTCAGATTTTGACATAGGTTCACTCTATCCTCTTTTTGTCACACTTAAAGAACATAAACTAATTAGACCAACCTATATAGACTAGAAAAGAATCATAGACATTTTGTTGATTGTAGATGGGTACAAGTTTGCGATCATTGATATTTGTCCAAATGAACCCAGTGAACGGGCAACCGAACATGAAGTCTAAGCTCACCGGAGGTGGAAAAAGGCTAATGAGATGACGTGGTGTTACATTTTGACATCTATGTCAAGTGTTTTGCAAAATCAGCATGAACTTATGCCCACCACCTACGACATTATTATGAAGCTCAAAGAAATGTTTAGGGATAAAAATAATGCTGCTAGGCAATGAACACAAGCATGTCTAAGGGGGCACCAGCAAGGAATCAAGTTCTAAAGATGATGAGTCTTCTTAATAAACTAGAGATCCTAGGAGCTAAGATTGATGAAAAAATCTAGGTTGATATCATACTCCAGTCTCTTCTAGAGTCTTTAAGTAGTTTTACCTTAATTACAATATGATAATGTAAAACCCGGGTAAATTTGAATTTTTTCTAAAAAAGGATAAAATAGTCATTTTGCCAAGATGATGCAGAGTTAAAATACGTGTTCTCTGGAGCTGGTATGACACAACGGATTTCTCCGTTGGATTCGTATCATGAAATTTAGTCATTCAGGTTAATTTCGTCGAATTCTGAGATAGTCAGGCTTTGCACGTCGTTTGAGGCGACTGGATGATGGATGACCTCACAAAGGTTCCGAAAAATGAAAAATATAAAATTTTCTTATAATTAAATTAAATTTTAAATAAAATTAATTTGAACTTAAATCGGGATGAAAAAAATTATTTTGGGGCGAAAACTGTCCTGGACAAGTGGGGGACAAGTGGAGCGACTCGGACCAAGTTTTAAAATTATAAATAGGGGGTAAATATCTGAATTTTCAGCAGAAAAATCTACTGAAAATATGGTCTTCAACGTGTGAGGGAGAAGGGAGAGAAAAGAGGAAAAATTCAACTTTTCTTCGTTGATTCTCAGAGTTTCGTCAGTTGAAATTTGTCGAGCCAAGAATCAAAGTCGATCACATCGACGAGGGCTATACAATCATACTTAAAATAATGAATTTCATCGAAGATCCAAGAGAGGACTTTAGAGAAATCAAGAGTTTTGGGCCTTGTTGGTGTTCTTGAAGGTTCTTCTCTTTGATTTATGTTTTAAGAGGTAGGATTCTTCTTACTTTGGTTTTACTCCTACCCTATGATGTACAACGGACAAGGGTTGGGTGTATGTATATATTAGCCTATGTTTATATGGTTATGGAAATGAAAAACGAGTCTAGAAATGATTTAAACCAAATTCTAGTTTGAATTTGATATGTGAAAGTTCTTATGTGATCTCTTGGAACATGGGATTGCGTGAGCATGCTATATGTTATATTGTGTCTTGAAGTTGGATAATTAAATGCCTTGGATAATTAAATGTTGTTACTTTGATGTAATTGAAATAACATGTTTGAGTTTGTTACGATATGTGGACATATACTTATTGTTATATTGAGCATAATGATGATTTATGGAAGTTATATGCCTATGATATAAATTTTCATGGAATCTGATGATATGTGATTAACATTGCTCATGTGGAATTCATAGCATGTTGGACATGATTGTTGTTTGCAATGGTTCATTACATTTCATATGCACAGAGACATCGCATGTTTAGGGTGTGTGTGCATTGGGACGACAAACACCACACTTGGTGGATGATGGGTGGACTCGGAAGATGTGGATAGAAGATCTCGTTGAGTCGCATGGTTAAATGAAAGAAAATTGGGCCGGGGCAGCAAGAAGGGATAAGAAGATTCATCGGGTGCAAGGCCCGGTAGTGCGTAGGTGTACGCGGAACCTTCGATGGAAGTCCGTGAATTTCGTGTAGGTTGGGTGACCTTTGGTGTAAGTTCATGAATACCCACCCCAAGAAAGACCCTAAAGTTGTAAAAGTCATTTGATGTGTAACATAGATGACAGATTCATACACATTGACACTTGTATGTGTTGAGGAGCCGGGAAGAGCTCGGGTTAGATTGCATTAGTGAGTTTCATCTCATTTCATGGCATGTCGCAATAAATTCCATTATGGAGTTGCATATTCTTGATTGGAATGATTGTGAATGGTTATGTGTTGCATGTGAACATTGCATATGCATCTATGGAGGAGTAGCCTATGTAGGGAAAACTCTATTGAGTATGACTCACCTTATATTGGAAAATATTTCAGGTATGGGATCTACACCGGCGAAGGGCACCCATTTCGAGCCTCATGGATGAAGGGGGCCGACTTGTGGCCTTATTTTGAGAATTTGTTAAACTATTGAGAACACTTGGTTTTTGACATATAAATTTATGCAAATGATTATAATAGAACTTATATTAACTATGTTTGAGATTCAAATATATGTCGTACAAATTTTGGATTATTTTTGGAAAGTTTGGAATGAAAAACAGGTGAAATACGCAAAATTGGGCAGAGAGTACCGGTACTGTGTACCGGTATGCTGCTGTCCAGAAGGCAAACTGTACCGGTACAGTTTAACAGTACCGGTATGCCCAACTCTAGTGGGCAAATTGTACTGGTATGCAGTATCGGTACACTTTTGAAAAATCTCAAATTTTAAATGTGTTTTGCCATATTTTTGGTCTATATTTTTCTTCCCTCCAATGATGTAAATGAGCTATAATGAAGTATAAATCATGGTCTATTGGACATTGGTTGGATCCAATGTATAATTGAACCCGGATTACATTGTGGATTATAATCCCGATTAAGGGGATGTTATCACGTGGTGTCGGGTTATGCTATATTCACAGGTATTTTTGCGGGTTGATGAGTTATCAACGGTTAACAATGGACCCCAGAATTTTGGGGTGTCACAGATAAGTGTTCCTATTCTCTGGCAAAACTCCAAGCAACTGAAGTCTCTTTCAGCAACAACCTTGTGCTTATATGATTGAGAAATTTTCTACTTCTACACCAAAAAGGCAAGAAGAAGTAGAAAAATGCTCAAAAGTAGGTTGTTGGACCTTATGGACCAATGAAAAAGTCTAAGGACATCTGTTTTCAATGCAAGTAGTCATGACATTGGAAAAAACAATGTCCGGTCTACTGCCACAAAATGAGCAATCCAAGTAAATCTCATTTACTAGTTTTTGAATCATGTTTAGCAGTATTATCTACAGGTACCTAGTGTGTAGATATAAGAGTCGCTAATCATGTCTGCAAATTCTTGTAGGGGTTTCAAGAAATTTGGTGGCTCAGTGATTGGAAAGTTTATCTGCACATGGGCAATGGTATGAGAGTAGCAACAATTACGGTAGGAGATTTACATTTATGTTTTAGCAGAGATAAGGTGTTAATTTTGAAAAGATGGTCTTTATGCACCAAATATTAGAAGAAACTTAGTTTTGGATTCTAAATTAGTTAAGGATGGATACAAAGTTTATTTTAGTAACTCTGTGGTTATTAAATTTAATAAGTATTTTATCTAAGCTGGTTCACTGGTAAAATATCTTTATATAATTAATCCTATCTCACCCATGTTGCAATTAATTGAAATGAATGACACTAGTACCTCGTCATGCAAGAGAAATGAACCAAATGTATCTTTTACACTTATGCTTGGGTAATATTAACTTAAGGCAAATTCAAAGACCGGTGACAAATGGACTATTGAGTTCATTGAAAGTGGAGGCACTTCCAGTATGCGAATCTTACTTGGAAGGTAAAATGACCAAGAGGCATTTTACCGCCAAGGGCTATAGAGCAAAAGATTCGTCGACATTGATTTATTCTGATTTATGTGAAGCTATGACTGTCCAAGATAGAGGAGGCTTTGAATATTTTATCACTTTCATTGATGATTATTCAAGGTATGAGTACATTTATTTGATGCACCGTAGGTCTGAATCTTTTGAGAAATTCAAATAGTTTTAGGTTGAAACAGAAAAGCGTCAAAGGAAGTGTATCAAGACTTTACGATTTGATCGTGCTGGAAAGCACCTCTTAGGAGAGTTTAGGGATTACTTATTAGAGGTAGGGATTAATTCTCAATTATCTGCACGTAGCACACCATAGCAAAATGGTGTGGCAGAAAAAATGAACAAGACTTTTATGAATATGGTGACTTCTATGATGGGCTATTCAATTTTTTTGACTCTTTTTAGGGACATGTCTTGAAAATTGTAGTATATATATTTTTAACTTGGAACCATCTAAGTTAGTACCTACTACTCTCACATAACTGTGGACTGTGCGTAAGCCTAGCCTACGAAATGTTTGGATTTGGGGGAGTGCAACGCACATGCTGAAAGGTAACACATAAAGCTGGAATCAAGATCAAAAGTCTACTTGTTTGTAATGTATCCAAGAGGAACAACATGTGTTATTTTCTATAGTCCTATGGATCAGAATGTTATTGTTAGCATCAATGCTTGATTCTTAGAGGAATACTACGTGATGGATAGCAAACCCAAAATTAGAATTGTTCTCAGGGAATTGAGAGGAAATAGATCAACGAATACTTCTTCAATACCAACTATATAAGAGGAAACACCCCATGAAAGAGTAGAAGATATCCTATTGCCTCCTTACAATGGAATGAATATCGATACTCCGATAGATCCTACATAATGCTTGGTTTCGTAAGTTATAAACCCAAGTGTAGGTGTCAAGTAAGTAGTAATTTCTTGGAAGAGTCCAAGGTCGAACCACAAGTAGATGTAAATTTTAGAGTGAGAAAGACTCAATAAAAGAAAATATATTGTGTGTTTGAGAGAAAGTGATTTGGTAGTTGAATCTTAAAAAAAAACTTAAATAGCTTGAAAAATTTATTTGAAAAAAATACTAAGGCATTGGATACTTCTTCAATAACAATCGGGTAGTAAATTGATCATAATTTCCAATCTCAAATGGGAAGCTAGAGAGTGAACTCAATTGGAGGATTTATCAATGATTAATTATGAAATTCTCTAAGATATAATTAATAATCTAATCTAAATGAATCCAAACATCCAATTTTTAATTACAAGCATTTAACATGCTCGTAGTCAATGATAAATCAAGTAATTAACCAATCAAATATCTCAATTCATACAAACTGAAAAATCAACTAAATAGATGAAATCATTAACAATTCAACCAAGCATGTACATCTAGTCATTCCACTTATAGGGAATCTCAAGTTTCCATCACATTTACATAATAATATAAGAGATTATATAGAGAGAAAACTTTGCTAAAATAGAATGAATTGAACTATTAAAAAAATCAGTTAAAGCTCGTACGATTAATTACATTCCCAAATGTATATTAAATTTTAGCTTTAGTAAAAGAGTTTAGCCAACCATTAATTAGGCATAAACACAAATCAAACAAATATTAAAGACAAAAAATAATAGAAAGCTTCCAGAATTGGAAAACTTTCCCAAAGAAGTGTCAAAAGTATAGAGTACTTCCCCAAATCGGGGACGATGACCCAAGCCTTGTGTCATCGAGCTCTCTAATTGGACCATCTAGATGTGGGTAAAGTGATGTCTGGACACGAATCTTGGATTCACACGCATCCGGACGTGAACAAAGTAGTGTCCGGACATGACAGATTGAGAGTTCTTGCAATTTTTTTCTACTGATGCAGAACCCCACGTCTGAACTTAGACATATTACGTCTGGACGTGGCCTTCAGAATTCCAATCTCCTGTTTTCTCTTTTCCATGGCATCCTCCTTTCTCATGTTTGCCTTTTTGTCTTCTTATTTTTTCATTTTATCTGTAAAATAGTCAAACACCAATTAAATCATGATAGAATTAAATATAACATTAATCTCATATAGTTAAGTCTATACCCGTGACAATTAACCTAAAAATGATAGGATAAATATGCAATATTTAGGTTTAATCACACCCTCCAACCTAGCACATTCTAGTCCCTAGGAAGAAGCAAATTTTAAAAAAAGGAACTAAATTATATGTGCATGCACTTTCGTAGGTCTCACAATTGCATTTAGCCAATGCAATAAGCTTTTAAATCCCTAAGTAATCCCTAGTGGACGAGTATAGTCTCTTGAGGGTTTACAGTGATGCTACCCATAAACATCAAGTGTCAATGAATATCACAATAATAATTTCATAATACAAATGACAATCACAATCAAAAAACTTAGAGTTAGATGCAATCAATATACAAGATATGTAATACATTGCTATATGAAAGTATACACTTATTAAGTTAAAATGAAAACTCGTGAGTAGTGTGAAATAACTATACCAAATCAACAATCCATCAAGTGCTCTCCCCTACAACAATCAATCCATTCACTTCAATGCCAATCCTCAAAAGGTATGTCCACTAAAAAAATTTCTCAGATCATAGTAGTTCATTACTCATAGTTCATATGTGAGTAGAAGATATTTAATTCAAAACAAAATGATGTTCACATGTTGGATACAATAAACGATAGTTGAAAGAAAGGACTTTGGCATGGTCCCGTGAAAGGAAATCAACATCAATATGTAATAACTCCTATCGCTATCCTTACTCACGCAAGTCATGCATCACTGATATACTCTTAGGATCAAATAGGACTTTACAATGTTTTAAGGAGACATTGAGATTTGGTTTAGTGAAATGAAGGATGTATAAGGATTCAAAATGATATCCCAAGATAAAATATTACATTACACAACCATTTCCATGTAACTCATAACCATTCATCCCTTCACTCCTAGAAACACAATTCATAAAATTGTTCAAAAAATATTTTCAACACATTTTTTATTTTCAAAGATAAACATTGTCTCTCTCTCTCTATAAAGTAATTTTTACCTGTGCATATCATCAACATGTACAATTTTATCATATTCATTTCATTCTTCCTAACCAATAGATGCTCGAATCTTGGGATAACCAAGGGTGAGTAATATAAAAACTTGTGCTAAACTTGGTTACATAATGTGGCTTAAGAAATGAATATATTATTTGGGGCAATCATGGCTTCTAGGGATAATGATATGCAATGAATAGGGTTAAGGCTCATATGACAACAAAAAGGGTCTAAGATCATTTCCCAAGAGTTTCTTACCAACGCATTTTCCCATACATGTAATTCAAGATCAAGTAGTCATTTAACATATCAATGTTCAATCAATTCAAAAATAAAAAGACCACTCAAGGAAATAGAAAAAATAATAATTAACCAATGAGTAAATGTCAAAAACTCTCAAAAAAGGAAAAAGAAAAAAAAGAGAGGCTCAAACCTCTCTAAGGTCTTTGCATCTTCAATATTTGTTTTTAGTCTTTAGGGAAGGCACCTAATGAACTATCAATCTAGTACAGTAGAAATGTCCACAAGGGTTGAGTTTTCAAAGCAACACAACATGAGATACAAACATGTAGGAATGGATTCCATTTAATGTTTAAACATTTGCAAATCTCAAGCTTAACTCATTATCCTCTAATTTTCAATATCTTTTGCTCATAAAATTATCATTAAGATATTCAATGATCAACTCATGAAATAAAACAAGTGCTAAAACTAAATTGTTTCTTTAGTTTAAGGGGGTCCCACACTATATCTGGGACCCCCTCCCAGCTCATCTCCATAAATGGTATCCAATGCTTGGACACCATCATCTCTCTGATGCCCATACTATCAACATCGACATAGACTTTGACACAAAATGGTTAAGGAAGTGTTGACCATAGCCATATAAGACAAATCTGGCTCTATCAAACTTGGGGTCAGGCTATGGGTCTTGTGATGTAGGTGTAGATGTGTGGGGCCTCTTGTGTGGTGTCGTATCGATAGAAGAATAAAACTAGGGGCAAAAGTATGAAGGAGAGGAAAATATGAGAGAGGAAAGAGAATTCTAAAGTTTGCAAATTAAATTCGAAAACCCGCGTCAGGACATGGTTTTAATGATGTTTAGATGTATTAAAAATAAGCAGTTGGGACATTGGCAATTGAGGGACATGTGTCTAGACGTGGATAAAGTGACGTCTGGACGTTGTTTGCCTCCAAACTTCGTCCGAACGTGATCCATGTGACGTTTGGACGTGACCATCTGAGACCCTTATTCTTTTTCCTGAGAAAATGACTTCCAAACTTGTTCCTTGTAAGTCTGGACTAGGTGTTCTGAGAGCAATATTTTCAACACTTGAAAAAAATTTTGATCCCTAATAACACACTCCCAACTCTTAGAAAAAAAATTTCTCTCCAAATTCCTCAAAACTCCATATTCAGCCAAAACATCATTTTTTTATCAATTTTTTTTTTACCTTCAAAAACAAAGATAACATCATTCAGTCACAAAAATTCATGTAACATTAATCACAATAGACTAAGACAAACTCAACATCAGATGAAGTGTGATCTCAACCCCAACTTAAACATGACATTGTCCACAATGTATGATCAAGTAAAGAGAAATGCACATAAAGATGCTCAAGTATAAATGAAATATTATACCTCATGCTTCATTGTGCCAACCTAAAACGAAAAACTAAATGGATTCCAATTCTCAGACCACACCCTCCAAAAATGGTTTTAACCTTTGGTCATTAACCTTGAAAACATTCTCATTCTTGGGATTTTCAATCTCAACAGCCCCGTAGGAAAACACTTCTCTAACAATAAAAAGACCAGTACATCTTGACCTTAATTTTTTAAGAAATAAATTCAATCTTGTCATGAAAAATTTTCTTAAGATATACTTGTCATGACAAATTTTTATCCTCGCTTTACTAATCCTAGAATTATCATATGCTTCATTCTAAAGTTCCTCAAGTTCATTCAATTGAAATTTCTTTATTGAGCTTGCATTGTCAAAGCTAAAATTAAAGAACTTAATGGCCCAGAAGGCACTATGCTCTAACTCCACGGGCAAGTGGCAAGATTTACCATATACCAATCTATAAGGATACATGCCAAGGGAAGTTTTTTAAGTAGTCATGTAAGCCCATAGAGCATTAGTTAACCTCAAATACCAATCATTTCGGTCCGGGTTTACAGTCTTCTGAAGAATATGCTATACTTCCATATTGGCAAGCTCAGCTTACCCACTTGTGTGTGGATGATAGGAAGTCACAATTTTATGGATGACACCATATTTATGCATCAACATTTCAAAAGGTCAATTGCAAAAATGTGACCCCCGTCACTTATCATGGTACGAGGGATATCAAATCATGAAAAGATATTTTTTTTAAAAAAAAATTAAAATTATTTTGCTATCATTATTTTGACATGGTATTTGCCTCTACTTATTTAGAGACCTAGTATAATTCCACTAAGTTATATTCATGTCAAAATGATAGGGGAAAAGAACTCATAAAATATATCTCCTAACAATCAAAGATTTCAATTACCAATAAGTGGTTCAGGGGCATCATATTTCTTCAAGTTACTGCCCCAAACCTTTGACAACGCTCACAATATTTGCAAAATTCAAAAACAGCATTGACTAAAGTAAACCAATAAAATCTGTATTGCAAAATCTTTGTAGCGGTTATTCGATGTGAAAAATGGTCATCACAAGCTTTCGTATGACAAAATATAATGACACTTGTTACCTCATCATTGGGAACACATCGTCGGATGATTCGATCCAAAAAATATTTGAACAAGTATGGGTCATCCCAAAAGAAGTTGCAAGCCTCCACTAGGAATTTCTTCATTTCTTGAGCACTCCAATACTTGGGTATTTCACATATGAAAAGGAAATTTACTAGGTTAATAGACTAAGGTAAAGAAGATGTAATAAAAAATTGTTCCTCTGGAAAAGTGTCATTGATGGGGGTTGATTCAACAATCACATTACTCACAAGTCTTGATGAATGTTCCACCACCACATTCTATACCCCTTTTTATCCTTAATAATAAGATCCAACTCTTGTAGTAACAAGATCCACCTAAGAAAATGGGGTTTGACATTTTTATTGGTAAATAGATATTTGAGAGTGACATGATCTATGAAAACAACAATTGGTGAGCTAACAAGATAAGAACAAAATTTATCTAATGTAAACGTAATTGTTAACGATTTTTTTTTTCATAGTAAGGCAATTCATTTGAGCACCATTCAATATGCATCTAGCATAATAAATCCCATGGATTTTTTTTTATCTTTCCATTGGCCTAACACGGCCTCCACAACATAACCGCTAGCATCATTCATCAATTCAAATGAAAGGCTCCAATCGGGTAGTTGCATGATTGAGGCGAAAGTGAGCATGCCTTTTAGTTTCTCAAATGACTCTTGGCAATGCTCACTCCACTCAAAAGAAACATAATTTCCAAGAAAATTATACAAAGGCAATGAAATGAGACTAAAATCCTTTATTAACCTTCTATAAAAAACCATCATGTCCTAAAAATGAACTAACATCCTTAAGAGATTTGGCAATGAAAAAATTAGTATTCAAATCAATTTTAGCTCAACCCACTTGGATGCCTTCGGATGAGATGATATGCCCCTGGACGATGCCTTTTTGTACCATGAAATGACACTTCTCCCAATTAAGCAGAAGATTTTTTTTTTCACACCTAATCAACATTTTCTCAAGATTAGTCAAACAATTATCAAAAGAATCTCCAAATGCAGTAAAATCATCAATAAATCACTCTACCATGTCCTTAAAAATGCTTAGCATGCACCGTTGAAAAGTTGTTGGCTCATTACATAAGCCAAAAGGCATTCTTTTGTAGGAAAATGTGCCAAATGGACATGTGAAGGTAATCTTCCTAATCATCAAGAGCAATTTCTATTTGGTTGTATCCAAAATAACCATCAAGAAAACAATAATAAAGATGAGGTGCGACTCTTTTAAGAATTTGATCCAAAAATGGAAGAAGAAAATGGTTCTTTCTAGTGACAGTGTTAAGCTTCCTATAGTCAATGCACATCCTCCACCTGATGATGACTCTAGTGGGAACAAGTCCATTATTTCCATTAGAGACCATTGTCACACTGGACTTCTTAGGAGCAACTTGAGTGGGACTTACCCACTTGTTATCCGCACAGGTAAATGATCCCCATATTTAATAACTTCAACACCTCTTTTCTAACCACCTCCTTCATATTTGGATTCAAGCACCATTGCATTTCCCTTGTAGGTTTTGCATTTTCCTTAGAGGGGCAGTCTTCGGTGAAAGCTCCTTGAACTTGGATTTCCATTCTCTTGTCCCAAAAATCTATGAAGAATTTAACAAGTTAGTAAGCCCATTAAATTCATCATTATCATCAATTTCTATAAAGGATTTAACTTTTTCAAGTAAACAAGCCTCAAGAGGGTCATACAATGAAGAACTATGAAGTTGATCATGCACAAGAGAATCAATTAAGTTGACTTCATGTACTTCATCACTCACATCACCTGATTGCCGGCACACATTAAAAATATTCAACTCTAATGTCATATTCCCAAAAGACAATTTCATCACTCCTGTAAAACCCAGGTAAAATTTGAACTTTTATGAATAAAGGGCAAAAAGGGTAAATTGCCACCATAGTTTGGGTTGTAAACATGAAATTTTTTAGAGCTTGGATGATGTAACGGACCTAACCGTTGGATTTGTCTCGCGAAATCGAATTACCCTGTCAAATTTTGTTGAATTCCAAGATAGTCAGATTTTTTCTCGTTTTACGAGGTGGTTGGGCCTTGAGTGACCCCAAAATAATTTTTTTTAATAAAATTATGAAATTTAAAAAATAAATGAAGATAAGTTTAAATAAAAATATTTTGAACTTAAACCGGAGTGAAATTTAATCGTTTTGAAACGAAAACGAACCCGAAAAAAGAGGGACGTGTGGCGCGTTATGGACCAAAAAATTAAAGAGTATAAAAAGGGGAGAAAATCTGGGTTTTCTCCCCATTCTTCAGTTGGTTTAATGTGAGAAGTGAGGAGAGGGAAAAAGTTTGGTTTTTCACCTTCTCTCTACGATCTACGCCACCCCGTCGCTCAAATCAACTCAAGTCAAGTATTAAAGTTGTTCCTCTCGACAAGGGCTACACGACTATACCAAAAAGTGCGGGTTTTACCAAAGGTTGAGGAACAGGGTTTTGGGGAAGTGGAGATTCTAGCTCATTTTGGGGTCTTGGAGCTTCTCAACGCCTTTTTACGCTACAAGAGATAGGGTTTCTTTCCTACTTAAGTTTATTTTCAACCTAGGAAGGTGATATGGAATGGGTAGGTGTATAGAGCTATATGTCACTTGCCTATTGTTTTTGTTTTGGTGAAATGGGTATTGAGAATGGGTAGCATGACTTGAGACAAAGTCTCTTGTTTAATGTACCACTAGTGTATATTAAGTGAGGGAAATGGGTACCGAAGTGTGCTAAACAAATTTTGTAGAAAATGGATATGGAATTGGGTAAAGTAAATTCTAAATTGAATTGATATTTACAAGTTTCTTGGAAGACTAGGATATATGGATGTAAAGAAATTGCTAGAATAAATTCTATCTTGAGATGATTATGTAGAAATCACTTAATATGATTTCTTGAGCTATGTGATGAATTTGAGTGTATTATGTGATTACATGACTTGGGTGCCTTGAAGGTGTTTGATTAAATGCCTAGATGAAAATTTAGTATGTTTTGCATGGATTATGTATAGCATGCTTGAATATTGTGTTGAATGAAATGTTGCTATATACATGCATGTGAGATATCGACTCGTGATAAATTATGGTAGTTATATGCTCGTGCTATAATTTACCATAGATATGTTGAAATATGTTGAACTTGTTCCTATGACATTCGTTACATATTCAACACGTGGATAGTATTGCAATTGTGCATTACATTGCATTTGCACAGGGACATCGCATTCATGGTCATAGTTTTGCACGAGATGGGTGCGTGTTCATGGTTGATCAAACACCAGTTTAGGTGGACGATGGGTGGGCTTGGGAAAAGTTGGAATAAAGTTTCAATTGAGTCGCACGGTTGCATGAAAAACTTGCGTCGGGTATAGCAAGAAGTGCTAGACACTCCCTCGGTTGCAAGACCCAATTACTGGTTTATACACTTCTGCCGATGCAAGTCCAAAAAATTATATCGGTGTGTGGAGCCGACGATGCGACACCAAAATTCTGCTACCCAACAAAGATGCATGATTTTACTTATAAAATTGTTATTCGATGTGTAAGATCAATGGCAGGTTTTTCATACATTGACATTGCAATGTATGGTGGGAGCCGGTGAGGGCTTGGATTAAAGTTCATGAGTGGGTCTCATCTTATCTCCTTGCATGGCATGATAAAATCGCAACGTTAAATTGCATTTCCTTGTTTGGAATGGTTGATGCTTGTGGAATTGTTGCTTGTACACATTTCATATGCACTTAGGTTGGGGATCAGTCTCTATAGGAGATACCCTATTGAGCGTGGATCACCCTTTATGGGACAAATATTTCAGGTGTGGGGATTACACCGGCGGACGGTTACCATTTCGAGCCTCAAAGATGAAGAAAGTCAACTTGTGGCTTTTATAGTTATTTTGTAAAACTTTTGTGAAAAAAAATTCCATTTTATGTATAAATTCATGGAATTGATTATAATGTAACTTGTACAAGTCATGTTTTATATGAAAACCCTTAGTAAACATGTATTGGGTAATTGTGGGAAGGTTTGAAACAAGTTGGAGGTGCAAAACAGGTGAAACAAGCAAAATTGCGTAAAGAGTACTGGTACGGTTCAGTACCAGTATAGTGTACCGGTATGCTATGGTCCAAAAGGTTCACCGTACCAGTACTGTTTCCAAAATTTTAAAATTGTTTGTCATGTTTTCAGTCTATGTTTTTCTCATTTTCAAAGATGCAAATGGGCATTAAATAAAGTATATTAAGGCATATGGGACTTTGGATGAATTAAATGATTAAAGGAACACGGGTTACATGCGTGGGTTATAATCCCGATAAAGGGGATTCGTTTGACATGAGGTCAGAAATTACAATATTTTCGCAAGTTGACGGTTGGTCAACGGTTAGTAAAGGACTCCTGAATTTTGGGGCGTCACAACTCAATTCTGGAAATTAATTAATGCATTTGATATAGCAAGAAATGGGCAACCAAAGACAACAAGAATTTGTGTATTTGTGTTTACAAAGGGTTGAGTGTCTAAAATATTGATTCAACCGAATGTAAAAATTGTCAACTTGTACCATACATCCTCCACTACCAAGACATCCTACACCATACCTCTCCAAATCTTGATCGACCTATCCACCAATTGAAGTGTGACGGAGGTAGGTTTCAGCTCCTGAAGTCCCAATTTTTTATAAACCGAATAGGGAAGCAAATTCACACTAGCTCCTAAGTCAAGTAATGCTTGTTCAATTTTGCACTTCCTTGTGACACATGCATTGGTGGAACAATCTGGATCCTTGTATTTTGAAGGGGTATTATGTTAGATGATTGAAAACACTTATTCAATTAAAAAGGATTTCTTTTGAATATTAAACTTCCTCTTGATGGTATATAAGTCTTTCAAAAATTTAGCATATGATGAGATTTGTTTGATAACATCTAGCAATGAAATGTTAATCTTGAGTTGTTTGAATACTTCCAAAATCTCAAAATTCACATTGGGCTTTGACGGTGGAACCATCCTTTGAGGAAAAGGTGCAGGTATGAGACACTTAGGTGGTTCACTAGTCACATCTTCAACAATAGGCTCAACATGATCAAGGCTATCATCCTCCCTTGTATCTTTCTCACTCTCTTTAGGATCTTGAGTCTTTGTGGAGATGGTTTTATCAACCACTTTTCCACTCCTATGATTTCTAGTGTACAAGAAGAAACTCCCACTTGGAGTTCACCTTGTGGATTTGGTTAAGGTTGTGCCGAAAACTTCTCTTTTTCTTGGTGGCATGGGTCTTTGGTCAACTTGATAAATGTATTCCAGATATCATTGATGGCCTCTTATTGTTAAGTGAAATTTTGGGTCAATTGGCCAAGAGTTTGAGCGGTTTGAGTATTGTTTGTGGCTTGGCTAGAAATGAATTGGTGCATAGTATCCTCCAAAGTCTCCTTGGGTGATGGTATATAAGGACTAAAATTAGATAGCCCTTGAGGAGATAGTTGTGAAAGAGGTTATTGTGTGGCATTGTCATTTCTAACTAAAATTGGGGGGTGCCTTACAACCCGGATTGTAAGTGTTAGAATAGGAGTTGTTACAAGGCTTGAAAAAGGCATTCACCGTATTGACTTGATCTCTCAACGCCTCCTTCAAAGCGGGGATCGAAGGGAAATCACTTGTTGAATAACCTTTGATCTCACAAATTGAACATAACTCCTCTTGAGGCACTGTTTAAACGTCATCCACCTTTTTCATCTCAATGGTCTCAATTTTCCTAGCCAAAGTATTAATCCTTGCATTCAAGTCATCTTCCTCCTTCAATTAATACTTTCCCCCTTCTAATGGTGCATTTGAGGTCTAAGACTTAGAATCAAAGGATGGAGTGCCCCAAGCATGGGCACCCTCGGCTAAGGAATCAAAGTAATCAAAAATTTATTCTGATTCTTTAGCTATGAACTCTTCATTACACATTATTTCCACAAATTGCCTCATTTGAGAAGACAAGGTCTCATAGAAAAAACTTATAATTCGCCATCTTTCATATCCATGGTTAGGGCATGATGCAAGTAGTTCCTTGAACCTCTCCTAACATTGGTAAAACGTTTCATTGTCTTTTTGAGAAAAATTCATGATTTGTCGCTTCAAAGTGTATGTTTTAGAGTTGATTTTTTTTTAAAGAACTCTTCTTACATTTCCTGCCATGTTCCAATAGACCTCGGCCTAAGGGAGTTTAACCACATTCTAGCATTATCCTTTAGAGAAAAGGGAAAACGTTTCAAATGAATTATGCCCTCCATAGTCGTCAAGTGTTGCAATGTGGCACAAACCTCCTCAAAATCACGGATATAAAGGTAGGGATTTCAAAATCTAAACTATAAAATTTTGCCAACAATGCAGTCATGCCTAGTTTAAAGACGAAATGATGAGCTTGCACAAGAAAATAATGCATGAAGGTGTAGTATGATGGGTGGGATGTCAGTACTCTCTCAATGTTCTTGCATATTGACATTCATATTAGCACACCCATTGTTCACTTTCTCATAGTCCTCATTGTTGTCATGATTACTCCTAGCATCATCTCTGATAGGTCTGCTTGTGGCACGAAAGGATTGCGAACTCTTTGTGGGTTTTAAGATAACCCTGGGTTTTGAGGTAATTGGGGATGTGGAGGTAGCAAAGGTTTTTGACCTATTAGGTGATTTTGTGTCATTCTAGGGTGTGTATGTGTTCATGGGAGTGTGCCAAATAAACCTTCAAATTGTGAGAAAAAATCCTCCCCAATCAAACTTCCATCAATCTCTCTATGTCAAGAGTTCATGCAACAATAACCAACACAAGTAGCAAAAAAAATTAAATGCAAGAAAAATAAATGGCAAGTATGTAAAAGTGGAAAAAATTTACCTAATCTTTGCTTATGCAAAAAAATGAGAAACGAATGATGATGGACCACTCTTCAATCGCGCCACCTCCCCGACAACGGTGCCAAAAAATTGCTTCACTTCGAAAATTGTAAACCAAAGTGTAGATGTGAAACAAGTAGTAATTTCTTGATAGAGTCCAAGGTCGAACCATAGGGGGATGGAAATTTTTGAGTGAAAAAAAAACTTAATAAAAAAAATATGTTGAGTGTTTGAGAGAGAGTGATTTGGTAGTTGAATCTTAAAACAAATAAACTTAAATAGCTTGAGAAAATGATTTGGAAAAATACTAAGACATTGGATACTTCTTCAATAACAATCGGGTAGTAAATTTATCCTCATTTTCAATCTCAATTGGAAAACAACTAGGGAGTGAACTCAATTGGAGGATTTATCAAAGATTAATTAGAAAATTCTCTAAGATATAATCAACAAGATAATCTTAATGAATCCAAAAGTTCGATTGTTAATTACAAGCATTTAACATGCATGGAGTCAATGATAAATCAAGCACTTAACCAATCAACTAATTAGATGAAATCATTAACAATTCAACCCAAACATGTAGATGTATAATCACAAAGAATCTCAAGTTTACATTACATTTAGCATAATAATTCAAGAGAATATATAGAGAGAATGTTTTGCTAAAATATGATGAATTGAACTATTAAAAAAAATCAATGAAAGCTCGTAGGATCAAATACATACCCAAATGTATGCTAAATTTTATCCTAACCTTAATAAAAGAGTTTGGCCAACCATTAATTAGGGCTAAACACAAAATCAAACAAAGGTTAAAGAAGAAAATAATAAAAAGCTTCCAAATCTAGAAAACTTTCTCAAAGAAATATAAAAAAATATAAAGATCGGGGAAGATGGGCCAAGCCTGTGTCATCAAGCCCTTTGATTGGCTGGGAATGAGGACATGCATCTAGACGTGGGTAAAGTGACGTTCGGACACGAATCTTGGATTCACATGCATCCAAACTTGAACAAAGTGGTGTCCGGATGTGACAAATTGAGACTTCTTACAATTTTTTTCTTCTGATGCAAAACCCCACGTCTGGACTTGGACATATTATGTGCGAACTTGGCCTTCAAAGCACCAATATCCTATTTTCTCCTTTCCATTGCATCCTCCTCTCCCATGTTTTCCTTTTTGTTTTCTTATTTTGTCATTTTACCTGCAAAATAGGAAAACCCTAATTAAATCATAATAGAATCAAATATAGCATTAATCTCATATAGTTAAGTTCATAATCATGATAATTAATCCACAAATGATAGGATAAATATGCAATATTTAGGCTTAATCACACAATACGTCACAAATTATACACAAATACAGGCAGTGCCTCGTCGTACTAGGAGATTTATCTTCAACTCGACAAGTGTATGTTCTTGGAAAAGTTTTTTAATAGGATCCTTAAGGAACCAAATGTTGATATGATGTCTGAGATGGAGTCCATGTACTACAATCATGTCTGGAAACTTGTAAATCCACCCGTTGGGATAAAAATCATTAGATGTAAGTAGATCTATAAGAGGAAGAGAGGATCAGATGGTATGATGGAAATCTTTAAGGCAAGGTTTGTTGCAAAAAGGTTTACTCAAAAATAGAGAATTGATTGTGAGAAGACTTTTTCGCCGATAGTTATGCTAAAATTGATCTAGATTTATCCATTTCGACTCGTCTCAAATACGAGATATGGAAAATGAATGTCAAGACAACCTTCTTTAATGGGAATCTTGACGAGTACATCTATATGGTGCAACCAGATGGATTCGTAGAAAAGGGCCACGAACATCTAGTGTGCAAGCTTTTTTTGGGGGGGAAGGAAAGGGGGAGGGGGAAGGGGGCTTGAACCCTTGATTTCAATAATGCAAAGCTTTCACAAGGTAAGGAGTACCATTGGACCAAAGACCCATTGGTTTTAGTGTGCAAGCTTAAGAGGTCCATTTAAGGACTTAAACAGTCATCTAGGTGTTGGAACATTCATTTTGATCAAACTATAAAATCTTATGATTTTGATCAATGTCTGAATGAGTCCTGTGTGTATAAAAACGTGACTAAAATGTGGTGGTGTTCCTAATACTTTACGTGGGTGATATCTTGCTCATCAAAAATGATTTGGGGTATTGTTTTCTATAAGAGTACGGTTATCCAATCAGTTTGATATGAAGAATTTGGGGAAAGCTAGCCACATTCTTGAGATCAAGCTTATGCGAGAATGCAAAGATATGACGTTAGGCTTATCTCAGGCTACCTATATTGATACTATTCTAGCTCATTTTAGCATGAAAAATTTGAAGGGATTTCTTTCTTTCAGACATGGAGTTTCTCTATCAAAGTAGCAGTGTTCTAGGACACTTGAAAAGATAAAGAGCATGATGGTTGTTCCTTATGTTTCGACGGTGGGAAGTCTCATGTATACTATACTTTGAATTGGACTTGATATATGTTTTGCCATTGACATAGTTAGTAGATATCATCATAAACTTGGGTAAGAACATTGGACTGTAGTAAACATATTTTCAAGTACCTGAAAAGGACGAGATATTATATGTTGGTTTATCATGCAGATAGTCTAGTACCCCTCGGGTACACGGACGTCGATTTTCAGTCAAATAAAGACTCCTAGAAGTCTAATTTAGGATATTTGTTTACTCTAGGAGGTGGAGCCATAAGTTGAAAGAGTATCAAATAACCTTGTATTGCTAATTCCACCATGAAGGCAGAATACGTGGCACCCTCTGAAGCAGCCAAAGAGGTAGTTTGGTTTTGACACTTCCTTATAAATTAAAAGTGATACCTTCAATAAGATTGTATATTACACTTTACTGTGATAATAGCAGAGGGTTTGCTAACTCAAAGGAGCCACGAACCCATAAGAAGGAGAAAAACATTGAACGTACGTATCAACTTACACGAGACATCGTAAGAAGAGGTGATGTATTGGTGACTAAGATTGCATCAGCAAATAACCTAGCAGATCCCTTGATGAAGAGCTTACTATTAAGGAAACGATTTTGCATGATTTTATGTCTCAAACCTATAACTTTAACTTTGCTTGTTAGTTATATGTTTCGTTCTAGTTAAGTTTGTGTTTTATAAAGAATCTATGTGTTTGTAGGTAATTCAGTTTAAGAAGGAAGTTTTAAATTCATTTGGATGATGTGGGCAACATTGGGGATAAGTTAAACGAGCTAGACATTGAACCAGGAGCATCGTGGAAAAAATTTAGAAAATAGTGGTTATACCGATAGGAGTTATACCGGTTCACCAGGCTAAAAATATTTTCAACTCTTCCCTTAACTATAGGCTTTTGTACCTAAAGACCTTTTCATATGTTCCCTTAACAATAGGTTTCTTAGCCTAAGAGCTCTTCAGCTCATCCAACAAGTAATTGGCTTTTTGACCTAAAATCTCTCCAACTCATCTTTAACAACAGGCTCTCCAGCCTAAGAGTTCTTCCATCAATAGAAGGCCCTTTAGCCTAAGAACTTTTTTGCTCTTCCCTTAACGACAAGCTCTTCTTAAAATATTATATGTTGGTGCAAAAATCAGCCTAACCTTTATGCAAGCTAATGAGCTTGTTATCTAGCTACTAATCACCTTTCTTGAATAGCTTGAACAACTTCTAGTAGGATTGAATTAGCTATTCAAGGCTCCAAATGATCTTTCCGTAAGCTGAAAGACCTTAAAAGAAAGCTGAGGACCGGCAACAGAGCTTCGGGGGTCTACCCTTTGATGCTTATGTCAGTATTTTCCAGAAACTGTATGAAGGTATAGGCAATGATTGATGTTTTGTAACCTTGGTCTTCCCCTAGTCTCCCTTTTTTATAGTATTTTGAATGGATAGTAGGTGATGAGTGGACTCTAAGCTCTTCTTTTTGTTCTAGAAAGAAGTAGACTTCTTATATTTGGGGAATATAGCTTTCCTTATCCTTGCAGGACTTCCCAAATGGTTGGAGTCTATTCTTATAAGTGATGGGAAGGACTCCTTCTTATGGGGGACTTTTTTGAATCCCATATAAGTTTGGTAAGGGGCACAAAAAACTCCTTTGAATTAAGGGGTGTCCGCCTTTTAACTATCTTTCCCCTCTAGGCATGTTGCTGACCTTATCTTGGGGACCCTTTGACTTTTAAATTATAGATAATGTTGTTCAAGTTGCTTCTTTCACGTGCTAGTTAGGTGGGGAGAACTAATTATCATGATTAGCTTTACTTTCAGCTTTCCTAGTACTGCCAGAGCTGAACAAGTCTTCCAATGGTAATATTATGAAGGCTGGAGCTTCCCTAGAGCTGTCCCACCACTGTAATTAATTTTGTTCCACATCGGTAGGCTTCGCAACTTAAGAGCTTCTTAGGGATTAAAAAAAAAAGTTTCCCACACTTAGAAAAATCGTAGCAAGATTCAAGCTCCTCAACTTGAAATTACCAAATGTTATTCTAGTTCCTCAGCTTCACTAAAAATTTTAGGCTACTCAGTCTAGGGGGCCACCCAAAGTAAAGAATGAACAACCAAAACCTTAGGAAGATCTCAATGCCTGATAAAGTCTTCACTGTTGTAAGGCTAACACCTTCCAGCAGCAAAATGGGAAAGTCACAACTATCACACAAAAAAAAGTAAAGCAACACAGTGGACAAAGGAGTTTTTATTACAAACAAAAGAGTTTAGATTATAGGAAGTAAAAGTGTCCTGACACTTAGAAATTTTTGAAAGAAAAAAAAAGTTAGCTACTCAACTCACAACATTCTGCTCAGGCCCATCGGTCTCCTGCTCAGTCATATCTACAAGCAGCTCAACATCACTTTTAACACCTTCCATAGTGGCCCCTTCAGCTGCTTCCTTAGCCTCTTCAGAATGTGAAGGCTCAAAGGAATCAAAGTCAAGCTCTGAAACTTGTCTTGATGGTATTTTTTTTTTTGGCTTGTTCTCTAAGCTCTTCATACCCATCTACATAGCTATCTGCAGGTTGTTTCTTCAGTTCACCAATAGTATCATCCTTCGCCTTCACCTCGGTCTCCAAATCTGAGCACCTCTTGATTGCGTTAACCAGTTTTTCCCCTAGCAGCACAACCTCTTCCTCAGCCTTAACATTTTCAGACTTTGCCACTCAGTTACCTTGGAAAGCTCAACCTCTTTTAAGCTCAGCTATTGCTTCAATGAAAACTCAAAATATCTGAGAGCGTCAACCTGAAAGGTAAGGTCCTCCAATTACTTTTTGAAAATAGCAAACTTAGTTGTCTTTTTCCAGTGCTGCTTTTCAAAGATTTGGGTTTGACAAAGAAGTGCATTTATGTGGATAGTAGACTATAAGAAATAAAAGGAAATCCTTAGAATAAACTTCATAAAATGGAAAGAAGATGAGAATAAAGGAAAGAGGTTATACTGGAACTAAATCGTGGAGTGCATTCATGACATTTTGCTCTATGGCTGAGCTTAGCTGACTTGCGTAGGTCAGCCATAGGGAGGATGTTAAAAAGTTTCTTGGCAGCTAGAAAAGCATTACCGAAGATTATAGAACCATCGCAAGTGGAACCCCGACCTCAGAGACCCTTTCAGATGGGACTAGGACCTCTCAAGGAGGGTTAACCTTGAGAGTACCCTGCACCTCAGTAGGGGTAGCTTTCTTATACCTCTCTTGGGTTGAAGGGAGGTCAGGAGTCACGACCTCCTTAGAAATTTTTAGGTCAACATCACGAGAGGGGAGCTCGGATGACTTCATCAAGCGCCTCCACTTCTTGGAAGCTCTATTTTCCCCTACAAACTTGATCTGTTTCTTCTCAGCCAGGGTTTTCCTCAACATTTCTTTATTAGGAACTATTATAGTAATATCTACAAAACAATTTTTTAAAAAAAAAAGAGAGAGAGAAAAGATTAGCTACAAAGAAATAGTAATTTGAAATTAGAGGGAACCAAAGAGACTTACTAGTATCCACTTCCTTGGTTGAGTTTACTTTAACCTCCTTAGCTGGGAACACTTCTTCAATTGAGGGATTGAGTTGGCACTTGGCTAAATTCTTGGTTGTCATCAGCTCCTTGTCAAATCTCGTGCTGCAAGCTTTAGCCTGGCAACTCAAGTTAGCTCAAACGGGCTCAATGCTGACTCTTGTCCTAAGACACCAACAAGAACAAGTCATGTCAGGAAATCAAACACTCCACCAAAGACAAAGACAACAAAAAAACCAACTTACCCAAATTTTTAGGGGCTTTAGGAGGAACTCTAAGGGATTCAATAACCCCCACCTTCAAATTCCCAAGCATCCCTAGACACGAATAAGAAGCTATCCTTCCAGATCTTGTGAGAGAAAGTGAGGGTCAACAACCAACTCTACCACCTTGGTCCTCCTCATGAAATAATAAAAGCCCTTGGAGGAAGAGGACTTCAAATGGAAGAAATGTAGGAATTCAGGTTGTTACTCACAAAATATTAAAATCTAGGGGTGACATGTGGTATTAATCTGATGGTTAACAAAGATTTAGTGAGAGTCCAAGCCTAACAGTGCAGTTAAGAAAGTGGGACTCTAAGAACCCCGAGAACTGAGGAAACATGAAATCATGAACCACCAAGTAGAGACAGTTTGATGCACGTTTGCATATCTCAAGGGAAAATGCCATGATTATAGCCATGTCCAAAAATGATAGCTTCAATGGTTAGGGGCTATCTCCTATACATAACAATGGCAATGCTACCAAAGAAAGAGTTCTTGATCCACACAACAGCTTTACACAGAGCTAGCCTCGCTTTTACTTAGATTGTTTCCCCTACAAATTTACTTTAACTTGTAACCCATCACTCTAGTATTTTTTTTCATTATGTTTAATGTTAAGTATAATAATCTTTTCATCTACCAAGTTTTGTTTCTCTATTACTTTACATTCCAGTTGTCTTTCTACATTCTAGTCTATTCTATTACAAGCTAGAAAATTGTTTAAATCCTTGATCCCAATGCATAGAAAAGAGCTCAGAGGTAACTTTATTTCTCGTTACAATTGTCTAAATAGTCATGATTTAATAAACCTCGTGCCAGTTCGAATTGGTGAGGTCGTACATGTTTGGATCTTAAGTCCAATTGGACTTTAGCACGCCCACAATCTGAAAATACGCCAAACATCAGGGTATAGTTGGGGAAGACCCTATATTGCTCTGATGCCAAAAGACAAGAAGACCCACTAACAAATATCACCCATTAGCAGAGATACTAGAAGGACACAATTCATAGAGGGTAGCTCAAATAAAAGGATTCATAGGAAATCTCAAATTAACCTTAAGGCTACCTTAAAGAAGCAAACCTTCTTATAGAGATATAAGTTGTAACGTTCATCCCGAGCAGGAACATAGATGACCAAGTCATTTGGGAACCTATGTTGTTTCCTGATGGCCTTAGCTCGAGCATCAATAATTCTACTAAGCATCATAAGGGTTGCCCAACTCCAGTCTTCAAGACCACGCAAAACTCTCTTCCCCTTATTTGAGGAATTGACAGCAGACTTCGAAGGGATATCACTCAAAGGCCTTGCCAGCTCTTCTTGACACCTCCCTTCAAAGCCTTCCTGGGAGATAGTTCCAAGGAAGTGACCTCTTCAGGCATTACTTCCTCAGGGTGTTAAGGAGTGTCCTCCTCAATATTAATAATAGCCAAGGGATTTTTGTCTCTCAAAACCTCATCTTGCTTGAGGTCGTCATCCCTATGAGATGAACTGACCTCTGCCTAGCCAGATTCATACTCAAGCATAGTAGAGATAGAGGAATGGGTAGTAGAAGAAAAAGAAGACTCAGAAGACAAGACCACCCTAACCATGGAGGAAAAACAATTATGCCTAAGGTATAATCTTGGAAGGTTTAAAGAGCAATCCTTAATGGTCGAGGATCTAGGCACCAATCATGAAGGAGAAAAGTCATTGTTATAGTAACTAGGTTAGTAAAGAAAGAAAGAGAAACCAAAGATCTATTAAGGCTCCAAAGGTAGCAAAATCAAAGAATAACAAAGTGGAGTCCCTATAACCATAACTAAGGATCGAATCGATCCAAATTAAAGGCAAAAAGAAGGAAATGTAAGCAAACCGGTAGATGGAGAAGCAACAATGGACTCTCTCTAAAACCTTTTATCTCAAGCACTCTCTGAAATTTTCTATCTTTGGAATCTAGAATAAAGTAGCTAATGAAGATGAGACCACAAGAAAAAGGGGGAAGAATTTAAATAGCTTTGGGAATTGACAGTTTTCCAACATCATGTGCATTAATGCACCTTAGCACATAGCCACGTGTCATTGTACTATAGGCACGTCTCAAGGTTCAAGGCGCTGAAAATGCACCATGCCCGCATGGCTACACAGAATTAGAGAAATTATCCCATCACATCCCATTGGTTATGAGCAACCCTAGGAGCACGATCAGACAAGCGTAACCTTAACGGCTCACCTCTATTTCGAGCGCTCAACTCTACCCGAGTGAGCTCGGCCACACCTACACCCTTGAAGCCTGCCTCGTCTACCTAGCTCAGCCCTAACCAATGGCCAGCTTAAGACCGTCCATGCTCGAGGTTGGGGGGCAACTGATAATACCAAGAAAGAATATGCAATTCAAACAAGTTTGCAATACAACTGATGGACTGGTTGACCTAATCCTTGTCTGGCGGACTTGACTTATCAAGAACCAGGTCAGCTAAAAGACGAACCAGCTCATAAATAATAGAAGTAGCTCAATAGTTGTTGAAGTAGCTCAATTATACTGGGAAAGGACAAAAGAGGCATTACAACACCAAATCTTACCTTGGACAAGATTAATCCATCTCTAGAATACCATGGTGCAAGCTTTTAGAAGCCATGTCATACCTAGGGAGGAGAACCTCTAATGGCCAAATATTCATTCAAATATCCTAATAAACTAGGGGATCATACCATCATTGTTTGAGGATCACACTATCCTAGTGTCTAAATAGACAACCCTTACCTTGCCAAAAGGATAGGCAATTGTAATCTAAAAAATGTAATTGTCTTCTTCCCCAAGTAACACAAACCAGAGGAGCATGAGCCTTTATTACAGTGGACTTTTCTAAATCTTCAATTTAGTGAACCACTTATTTTCTTGTGTTCTTGCTTACTATTACTCTATTCATACACATACAACTCATTCACACCACATATAGCTCATTCAAATCTCACTACTTATGCTCCTTGATTTCATACACCATTAGTTTCAATCACAACTTTACTTGCACTCTAATATGCATTTATCAACTCACAACATGGAGGATACAAATTTAGTCTTCCAATAAACACCTCTATATCTACACCAAATGTATACATATACATAAACTTACTTGTATAAATGAAGCTTTTATTTTTAAGAAAAATAAATCAACTAAGAGGCACGAAGAATTACCTTATTGTTGATCCTCTCCCCCTTTTTATTTCCTCCTTTCTCAACCAAGTTGTCTCTCTCCCTTTCTCTCCAATTTTTGTTTCTCTTTCTCTTTTCTTATATGTTTATATATAGAATAAATTTCACCCATACTTTTTTTATTTTATGAAAACACACAAAGAGACACATGCATATTTTGAACATAATTTATCCAAGCAAGAGTTTCAGGTTGATTGATAACCTATCACACACTCCTCCAAAGGTTGGAGGTAGTGTTTGGACTTGGGCTTGTTGGCCTTCTTGAGTTCTTGTGACTTTAGTATGATGTTGGGTAATATATATTCAAAATATACATGTATCCCCTTATACGTGTTCATTGAAAAAAAAATTTCACTCATACTCCTGACATTTGACCAAATAACATGGATATCCCCTAGCATTACAAAAATGACACGAGGACCTCAAAAGGTGGCCACGTTAATGGAGTTGGTACAATTACTTCTTAAACCTTAAGCTGATTTGAAGGAGAATAAAAGATTTCAAATAACAAAAAAAATCCAATAAAATAATAAAAATATAGCAAACCCATTATTATTGCCACAACCAATCCAATATAGTGCATCTTTTGTCTGATGTCATCATTTTTCATTAAAGCTTTTGACATTAGTTACGGAGAAAGGCGTTTCAAGTTGTAAATGTCAAGAGATTGTCATATTATTTTTGTAATGTGAGAGAATGTCCATGGTATTTGGTCAAATGTTAGTGGGTGTAGGTGAAATTCAAGTTTACACAATTGTTTTGAAATTTTTGAGGTGCTTTAAAATATTTTGGTATATATTTACCAATATTTTCAAAATATTTGAGAAATAAATTTTTAAATTTATTATTTATTTCCACTGTGTTTTGACACATTTCGAAAATGTTTTAGATTTCTAAGTGATTCAAACAATACACCGAAATAAAATTTTGATCCTTCACTTTTCTTTTTTTTGCTTTTTCATATCCACAATCTAGCGTGACACTTGGGTTCCTTTTTCAATTATGTTGAGCTACTAACTGATAGCATTTAACTAACTGATAGTTAAATGCTATTAAATAAATTAAAAAAAAATTGTCGGGATTAGAATTTTTTTCTAACAGTTTGATTTTATAGTTTGATTGAAGAGTTTTTTGGACATCGGTCCCTAAGCCCAATAAGAGTTTCAAAAAAAAAAAACCATTTGCTAATTTCTTTTTGAATTATTCCTTTATAAAAAGTCAAAGCAATGGTCAAAAATAAAACCTTTTAAAATAAAAAAAATAACGACAATGACATCACATAATTAAAATACATATTTTAAAATTTTACGTTATCATAATGTACCTTCTTTTCCAAAAATTTATATCGTAAAGCAAGTACACTAAAAAAATGAACTATTTTTTACTAACGTACCCATCAGCTCGAAGTTTGAAGATACATTAAGTTACATTTACATATAGCAGCTTCACTCAATGTATCTCTACAACAAATGCATTGAGATCAGACGTCTAGACAAACGCCTCTTTGATTAACTACTAAATTAACATCATAATAAACATACATTTAAACTTCTTCAGTTACCCCATGGAAAATATCTCTAGAAATAGCGTATCTAAAATTAAAAACAAAAACACAAAAAAAAAATGGAACAATTAAGGTAGCAAAGATCACAAGCTAACATGCAAATTCGTTCAGATTTTCTAAACGACGCTTACGTAAAGCAAGATCACAAGTAAGTTGAGATCGACCATCTCAAATCTAAACTTTACATGTCCAACAAAGAAAAATACGAGTAGAAGAAAATGGCGAAGTCCTCCAACAAAAAACTGCAAAAAAAGGAGAAGAAAGTGGAGAAACTTGAGATAGAGTTAATGGACCTCAAAAAATGATATATTTTTTCTTTGTAAATACAAAAAAAAAAATGAACCACATATGAAATCTCCCTTTTATGAATGAAATATAATATTTAATTTTTAATTTGTGTACCTATGATAATTTAATTTTGTATACCTAGACGATGAATAACATGCGCGAATTTCTTTTTTATTGAAGTAAGACTTCTTCTCCTCTATGATCAACACCAATTGAGAGTTTTAAAGAAAAAATACACTTTCCAAAGCACCTAAGAGGTTTCCTTTTTGAATTCAAAGGTTTTCTACGAATTCAAAAATCCAATCTAGCATCTTTTTAAAATTCTTTCAAATTTTAAATATACGGTAATTAATTCATTTAAGGGGACAAAACCATGTCCCCCCAAGTGTAATTTTAAACTTAATAAAGGTAAGCTAAAAAAATATAGGTATGCAATTAATATATATATATACTTTCAAGCCCAAAAATAACAGGTACGCAATACAAAAATATAAAAATAACAGATATGTAATAACTATTAGATAGGTACACAAAAGCACAGATCATCAAACAGGTATACTAAAACACAGATCATTAATGTGTCTTCTTCTCCATAAAAATAAATAATCGTCAAATAGGTATACTAAAATATGGATCGTCATATAGATAAACTGAAACATCGATAGTTAATGTACTTACACTTAATAAGAAATATGTAAAACTTATATCTACTTGTTGTACCTACCAAATTAACCACTAATACACTACCGAGTATATTCCAAACTGTTAGGTTGTTGAATTTGAAATTCAAAAAAATAGACAAAATCTAAAAAATATTCAATAACAAACGCAAAAAAAAAAAAGGAAACCTACTGTATTTGAGGTTGAAATAATATGATTGGGGTAAAATGGGTATTGAAAACACACTAACTACCCAACTCATATATGCTTGTGCCAACTTAGGGACCTCAAACATTTTTTTTTTCAAAGGAGAAACTTTTTTTTTATATTAAAAACCCGATAGAACTAAAATTGATTAGAAAATTTGTAAAAAGGGTATACTAAATTAGACTTAATTATAAAAAAATACACAGAAAAAATGTTAAATAATTAAGTCAATAACATTTGATACTTATTTGTATCTAAGTACACTATTTGAATTTGACTTATTTTATTGTGACATTTTTGTCCTCCATTGATCCAT
>CM042193.1:19707295-19764397 GCA_023539305.1 Ilex asprella | reverse complement strand
TGGTTTTTTTTCCTTTTTTGTTTTAGTGCAGTACACTCCATTATTAGAATACGAATGGTTACACTGAAGTGACAGTGGCCATGGGCGGAGTTGTAAGGTGGGAAAGCCGAAATGCTCCATAAGTTAGTCTTATTTGCTTCCATGGGAATATTTAGTAGCTTGACCACAGAGCTAACAACTTGACTGCTATAATGTGTTCCTAAGAAAATTCTGATGATTGCATTTTGTTTTGATTGTTTGTACTAACTATATTCACTCTTTACAAATGACTCTTTCTCTCTCTCTCACGCAAAAAAAAAAAAAAAATAGAATATGAATGGTTCTAGCTCACAATGCGAATGGTTTTAGAATATGAATGGGTTTTTGAGAAATCTGTAGTGTTCACTCAAAAAAAAATACCATAGTGAACAGGTTTCGATTTTTTTTTTTGAAAATTTCATACTGATTAAGGCTTTGTTCCAGAAAAAAATTGATTTTTTTTTTCGGTTTTGGTTTTACTAATTAGGAATCTATATGGGTTATATAATGCCCCAAAAATTACCTTGAATGACATTACAATCTAAAACCATTAACGTTATGAGAGCAACTAAAAAAATCCATTCATAAAGAAATTGTATTCATCATTCATAACATCTACAACATCATCTCAAAAGGATCGGCCAAGCCATGACCTTAACATCCAAAAGAATATACTCAAACTATGACAATTACATCTCAAAATAATTGGATTTACAGTTGCAGCGGAATACAAAATATTCAACTTCCATTTATCCTCAAAATAATGTCCTAGTGAGGAATATAAGAGCATCTAGCTCTATACATCAACCTCGAGATCCACGTCCCCATCTAATAGAGCTCCCCAATGGGTCGACTCGTCAACTCTAGTCTATTCCTCTATGCCATAATCTAAAAAGATAGTATTTGTAGAGGGTGAGCACTAAGCTCTGTAGCAACATTCCTCCCCAAACTTGTACAAGGTTTTAAAATATATAAAAGAGGTCGGTCTCATTTTCACAATTATCATACATAGCATTGAAATAAAACCGAGACATTTAAACATATCTCAAGTTTAAATAGTAACAGTAAATTAAATGAACAGTAAAAATCAAGTTCTCATAAATAAGCATTTTTCAATGATAAACCATTTTCACAAGTTCTGGTGGAATCCCATACTTCTAAAAAATTCTTGTAAAAATCATTAATCATTAGTCATAATTAACCATCATGAATAAACTCACGTATAAATTCATATTCTCAAATGTATCTATATCTCAGGTATGTTGGTCGCTTCTCAGGAATCTATCCAACGATTATACCTAGTCCACCCATCGCAAACACAAGCACTTTGGAAAAGGGCGTATACTATTCCAATGACATTGACAAATCCTTCCCAGTAAAAGTATACTATCTCTAGTTCGAACTTAAGTGAACAGTAGTGGTTGTATTCCCAAATACAACCCACTACAAGTGTAGGAAATCATCTCACCCCTCACTGGGATAGACTAACATCTACACTCTACGGCATCTCTCGAAGGCAACTCAAGTTCATCACAACAAAACATACAAGAGATGTAAATATCCACAAATTATCTCAATTTACAAGCATATCTAAAAAATGTTCAAATTTCTCATATGACAATTTTCAATAACCCATTGCGAAAAATACAAGAGATTACAACAACATCACTTTATTACTCCACATGTGGGGGTTTACAAATTAGGGCTTTGTTACAGCATATCAAATCATTTTTTTTGGATTTTAAGAAAATCTTTGTATTGATCAGACGTGAGTTGTTCTACATGGTTTTTTTTTTTTTTGAAATATCTATTCTCATTAGAATTTTTGTTCTTCAAGGTTTTTTTTTATTTAAATATATGTTCTATTTCATTCTCTATTTTTGGTTTCTTTATTCCACTGCTTGTTTATAATCTGACAAACTGTTCTCATAAAATTATTGTTTTGATTTGTTCAATTGTAGGATGGTCAATGTTTGCTACCATAACCTCGTTGTGCATTACTTGGCAGATCAATTTTTTTATGAAGAATATTGATCCTGATAAGTACTTTTATTTGAACTTGTTAAGTGATGTGTGTGACGTGGCTTTAAAAGATGTTACCTCTGCCATAAGCACTTTTATAACATTGACTTGTTCTATCCCTGGAACCGCTCAAGAAATGGGTATAAGAACTGATACATATGTCCTTGAGATGTTCAAGTTACATAACAATTGTGCAGTGATTCACTTGAATATCAAAGATGTTCAGTTTCAACAACCATTAGCTGTGCAAGTTCCTAATCCCCAACTCTTTTGGAATGAAGGAAGTAATGGTGATGAGGAAGAAGTTGGGTTTGAGGATGAGCAGTTACGATTTAGAGATGATGATGGGTTGTGTGTGCACACTGAAAGTGATATTAGTTTGACTTATGTAGAGTTAGGGGATATTGAGAGAGATACAGATGATGTGGTAGATGGTGAACTATTGTCAGGCTATCAGTCAAATAGTGTGAGGATGGGCAGGATGTAGATTCTGATGATGAGCTTGAGGATGACCCACTGGATGCTTCACTTTATGGTAAAATATTCAATGTCAAGGAAGGTGAAAAAATTGAATTTGAGGCAGGAATGTTATTTCCAAACATCAATGCATTTAGAGATGCATTGAAAGAGTATGTGATTCAAGAAGGATTCCCATTGGTTAGAGCTAAAAATGAAAAGAAGAGGGTAACATCATAGTGTGGTATTGAGGGATGCCCTTGGAGGATCCATGCTTCTCTTTTACCTGATATGCTTACTTACAAGATAAAGACATATAACTTTATCCATAGTTGTGTTAGGAATTCCAAACCCAAGGAAGCAAATGCTCCAAGGATTGCCAAAAAAACTAATGAATATGTTGAGGGCAATCCTAACATGACTGTTTCAGGAATGAGGGAAGAGTTGAAAGAGTATGGAGTGCAACCTCCTAGGATGCAATTGTATAAGGCAAGAAAGAAGGCTCTAGAATGGATTCAGGGTAACCATGGCGATTCGTATGGAAGGCTGCCTACATATGATCATTTGGTGAATCAAACAAACCCGGGTAGCATTATGAAGATCCATTACCAACTGGATAACTTGACAACTTCTCCATCTTTCAAGAGAATCTTCATTAAATTCTCTGCTTTTAGGCAAGGTTTCATAAGTGGGTGTAGGGATTTCTTAGGTTTTGATGGGTGCCACTTGAAAGGGCCTTATGGAGGTGTGCTTTTGTCAGCGATTGGACTAGATGGAAATAATGGTTTGTTTCCAGTTGCATTTGCTGCTGTGGAAGCAGAGACAAAGGACAGTTGGTGTTTTTTCTTTGAATGGCTCAGTGAAATGTTAGATGGATTCCCAGAGGTTAAGTCATGGAACTTCATGACTGATAAATAGAAGGTATTTTTTTTTAATACTTCTTTATGCAATTTAATATGTACTTATTGTTCGCTAATGCTTTAAAATGCTTATGCATGCAGGGTTGCAAGGAGGCTATTAATCAAATTGTGCCACATGCCTTTAGTAGACATTGTTGTAGGCACATTTATAATAATTTTAGGGCAACCTTCTCTGGGATACTTCTAAGGAGCTTATTCTTGAAGGCTGCAAGGGCGTACACTCAACAAGACTTCAATTTTTCCATGGAGAAACATAAGTAAGTGAAGCCTGAAGCATTTGCATGGCTTCCAAGGATGCCTACCTCAATGTGGGCAAGGCATGCTTTTGACACTTCTGTAAAAAGTGACCAGGTGACAAACAATTTGAGTGAGTCATTCAATAACTGGGTTGGGGAGTTAAGAGAAAAACCTATACTAATCTTGCTAGAAAGTCTGAGGGCAAAACTCATAAGTAAGTTGTAAAAAAGGTTTGAAAAGACACGTACTTGACATAACTCTGTGACACCAAAAGTTGTGGAGAAGTTGAATGCTGTCAAGCATGAATAAAAAAAATGTACCATCTTATTGGATGGTCGTGATGAATTTCAAATCACAGATGAATTATTTGATTATGTAGTTGACATTGGTAAAAGGACTTGTGAATGTAGAGTTTGTCATATCAGTGGCATACCTTGTGAGCATGCTGTTGTTTGCATTGTATATAGGAGGCAAAACCTTGAAGATTTTTGTGATCAATGCTATTACAAGGATGCATATCTCAAGGCTTATGGTGAAATGATTCACCCTATTCCTGATGCCAAGTTATGGCCTCATTTAGATGGCATCTTTCCATCTCAACTTTCTTCACCACCATTAAGAAGACTCCCTTGAAGGCCAAGGAAAAATAGAAGAAGAGAGGTAGATGAAGCTGCCCCATCCACTTAGTCTAAAAGATTTTGCACTGTTCGATGTGTAAATTGCAAAGAGTATGGCCATAATAAGAGGACGTGTTAGAGGGATCCAGTTAGGATAAAAAAAGGCCAAAGAAAAAGATGGACTTCAAATGTGAGTGTAAACTTATCAATTGCAATTAGCTTACATGTATGCTTTATTTTTCTTTAACTAAAAACTTGATAATTGTTATTTGTAGGTTGGATCAGTCTCTAACACTGGGCAACGAAGTGGTGATGGTGTTACTAATAATGCAACAATGGTACACATAGTTGCATTATTTGTGTCAACCTATTATCTATGCTCACAAACATGTGTGATGGTTCCTAGTTAGGACAGTTTATGCCCAAGAAAATTTACCGTTGTTGTGTTTGATTATTTTAGTATTGTTGTGTTTGATTCTTGAAATGACATGGAGGAACTTTGGTTATTGTTGTTGTATTGATGTTAGTTTGTTGGGCAGGGATGTAGAACTGAAACTACTGTAGGTGGTCCACAAGAAGGTGGAACTGGAGCTACTACAAATGGCCCACAGGGAGGTAGGCAAGTAGGTGGAATTGAAATTGCTGCAAGTGGTGGGCAAAGAGGTGAAGTTGTAACTACTGTTACTGGTCAAATTGCTTCTCAATCTTCTACAGTAAATGCTAATAGAACTGAGGCATTTCAGGTACAGTGAAATGACATTTGGTAAAAAATGTTAAATGCACTAAATCACATACATGCTGGAAATGTATTGAATTTGGGTAAGTGTGATCTTAGAGTCAAAGTCGTTCAACTGAGAATGTGTCCCAAATGTTCGATTCAAGAAGGGCATCTCAGCTCCTTGGAAATGCAAGAATGGAAGGTTTGGGAGCTATGCTATGCAGGAAGGTTTGGAAGCTATGAAGGTTTGGACATTCACCTTTATAGTTAATCTTATAAGCTATATACCAAAATTTAATAAAAGCAAATGATCATATGACTAATATGTTCACATTACTAATACATTTCTCAGGGACGGGGAAAGAAAACAATTATGTCTTCAAGGACTGGAGTAACAGAGATTGTCACTCAAGAAAGGAGTAGCAGAGGCAATGAACGTGCTGCAACTGAAGTGGTAGTGGAGTCTGAATATGCAATGTTCTGGTTTTCTATGCATATGTTTCTAGCTGAGAAAATTGCTTTTGTTTTTGACATGGTTTAATTTGAGTAGGCAGGGGCTTTTGTTGGTAGTTTATCTTTTGTATGGTTTATTGAAAGTACTTAGGTGAAAGGCCTATTTTTTTGGATACTTACATATATTTTTGGCTCCCTGCATATTTTGGATGCCTGTGTAGTTGATGTAAATGTAAATTATGTTTAGTCTACAGGATTTGTGTTATGAACACTTTCAGTAATATTTGGATGATAAATAGAAAATATTGCTTAGTGTTTTGCTGAGTTTTTTTTTTAGAATCTCTTTGTTATGCAAAGTGGCATCTAATATGACAGCACTACTTTGGCGAATGGTCTAAATCTGATTAAGCAGTATGGTTTATGTGGGTATCGAATTTTTATTGAATGTGATTCTCTGTCACTTGTTAATCCTGTCTTAAGGAAGAGTGGATGTGCTTGGCGTTATCTAAGGTTAATGGATCAGATTTTAGACTTGTTGCAGAATATGGATTTTCAACTGATGCATATTTTTAGGGTGGCCAATGGTGTAGCAGACATTCTATTTTGGTTGTGTTTCTGTTAGGCGTTTTTGCCTTGGTTGTGTTTCTGTCAAGTGGTGAGAAGGATGAAAATGTTTGCAGGCTTCTACCATACTATACTGGATTGTAAGGAATATTGTATTCTTCGTTTTGTTTTGAAGGGTTAAAGCCACTTAAGGCTTTAGTCCTATTTGATTCTTGTAATTTTTTGAAATTCATGAAATAAAATTATTTCTTTCTTTAAAAAAAATTAGGTTTCCAGTAAATAAATAAAATTAAAAAAAATATGGCAACACTAGTCTTTTTAGACAATGCTCCGCCGGTAATAAGATGAAAAGTTTGTTTAGGCAACATGACCAAATGCTAGTGGGCCCTATATAAAAGGTAGATTGGGAAATTAATTTTATATATTAATATGATGTCATGAAGTTATAACAACATACACTAACGGAGAATGGTAGTGGGATTATGTGTTACACGTGCATAAACCTCAAGCGATCTAGATGTAATATGTCAAACTTCAGGAGGTCTAGATGTTTAAGTGACAAATCTTAGGGAGTCTCAGTATAATTTACCCAATTTAAAAAGAGTAACGATACTTGTTATCGAGTCTATCCACGTTACCTGCCTCCGACACCCCCTCTTGTCTATGATCTGCTTGTCAGTTAAGCTTTGGAAACTTCAAATCTCTGTTGACAACGTTATTTTTATACACAATATTCCTAATTATTAAGTAGATACACATATAATCGATCATTCATTCTATGTACGTTGCCATTAAGAGCCGCACCAACTTCATATACAGCCAAGCCTAGCCTGGTAAGATCGTGTTCATTTGGTAAGTGCCAACCGACCTTATTGATTCTGTCATCCTCTCTGAGTCTCGGGCATCGAACCCAGGTGATGCCAAACCATGTGCGTTCAAAATCACTCACAAGAGACATTGCTCTTCTCTCTCTGCGTGTCTCTGTCTGGCTCTACCTGGAACATTGATTGGTCTGGTGGTTGATGTCATTGAAAGGGCACATCCGCTCTGTAACTAGTCTTATATTACTACCTTAGCTAGCTGTACTGAACTCAATGTTTGTTGCCTGCCGGAAGCCAACCTAAACCAGCTGGATATCAAATCATTCTTCCAGAGCCGGGTACATGATGAGCATGCTCACGATAGCTGAAATCCAATCCTTACCCAACCAAACCCCTATAACATGAAACATGTAAAAGCCTTGTCTCAACTATCAATTCTACTACACAATTATGGTATTATTGCTTGGCCCACAAGACTTCCAATCCTTACACAGGTCCTCTCGTCAATTTTGTTACTCATCACCCGCTTGTTATTGGCAGCATAATATTTCATTTCATCCCAATTGCATTCACTCCACAACTGCAGAGGCTCTAGTTTCGTGTTGAAAACACACTAAAATTGGGAGTTTTTGTCTGATTCATGATATGATATCATTGTATCATACTCTCATTGCCCTTTTGCCTAACATCCATACCTGATCGTATCACCATTCACTTTATTTCTTTTTCCAGTAGGAGGGGTAGGCATACATAAATGTTAATACATCATCATGAATGGAACATTATCACAAGCATCTTAACCCACCCCAAGTTGTTATGAGGGTACTACCTAGTAGCAACACAGATTGGAGACAGACCTGCTCAACCATCGTTGCATCCTGATCTTCAGTTAGAAGCATAATATTAACAGAACTTCCATTCATCTTTGGATTGCCCAAATTTTGGTCAGGTAAGGTCCAATTCAAGACCAGAATAGCAAAAGTCACATTAAAAATCATAATGGATGCCAAGAAAGCACATACAGCTAAACTCTACAATTCAAAATAAAGTACTTCCATAATGCCCTACAAACAAATTCCATCCCATCAAAACTCTGTTACCACAAATTATTATAAGCATATTTGTTAATATGGACGCATTTTATACAGCCTTCTCGTTGTATCTAATAATTACATCTACTGTGGTTTTTGGTTAAATGCACATAATTTGCGAGCTACATAGTGGTTTATGCGGCAGTTGACTAAATAAAGAGTATAAATCCAACATTCACAACTCTTTTAGTTAACTTGAAGTTATTTGCACAATTTACTTACTAAAATCCACCTACCCAAACAGCAATGAATGACAAACAAAATTTGTTTCAAGTAAACTATGGCGACATGTGAGTTACAAATCCAGTGTCAACGGCTGGCTTATTATCAACTTCTTGGTGAGGGTAAAGAACAATGCTACTCTTACATAGGAAGAAAAGGTAGTGATGCATCACTATTCATATTATGCTAGCCTCAATGCCAAGGAAAAGGAAGAGCATAAGTTTTTACCGGGAGAGAGACATTTGCAGCAATGAGCATGTAATAACCAAGCAATTGCAAAAACTAAATAAATAAACGAAGCTTGACTGCAAGAAAATCCCAATATGTACTTGTACAGATTGTGTTGATCCCATAACAAGAATTTAGATGCACGTCAATTGACTCTCAGATTTTATATTGCAGTTAGCCCTCTATCATCGCAATCTGATCACCTTCCAAGTTCCAATTCATTTCATCGTCTAGCGGCTGCAATTGCACTTGCACCTCTTTGAGGCTAGAGCCCTACTACTCGCTTACAAATCTTAATATGTAGTTTACACGGCGGATGGAGACGGACCCCCACCCCGGCCAAATAGAAGTTTGGCAAATGTTTTGGTATAGCCCTATAGGTTGTATATCATGTAACTATTGCCTTTTTTCCCAGGCTCTAATGCGAAAATTGTATTATGGAAAATAAAATCCTACTACTATTTGTTTCATCCATGCATGCATGGATAAACCTTTACGTGTCTTGGACGTTGGTTTAATCTAGTATGTTGTTGTGAGGAAATTCGGTCCAGTCTAACATAGGAGACTTGGCTTCATTAGTTGTACATTTTCTCTCTCTTTGAATTTTTTTGGATAAAGCTTTAACTGTCTTTAACAATTGAACTTCAGTCAAACTAATGTAGTAGATTGTTATAAGGATATTTCTCTCTCTCTCTCTCTCTCTCTCTCTCTTAGCTTTCATTTGTAAATGAATACTTCCATGAAATCTTCAGTCAAACTAATCACTTCGGTCTAACAGTTATTGACAATTTGAGCTTACCCATTACATCTAAATACTTAAATATAACTCAATTAAATAAGTTCAAATTTGATGCAGGAACTTGTGTCATGGTTTAGTAAAAATGCAACGTGTTTGATGCTAATCAGGGGTGCTTAATTGTTATTCATCTGCAACATTTGGGGTCCACCCCCCCCCCCCCACTACCCACAAAAATAGATTATTGACCGATCGTTAGGTCATACACGTGTTAAAATACATTCACTTCTATTTTTCCATTACATATTCTGTGATTGTATAATGCAAATGAATACAGAGTGGGGTATAAAAGTTGAACTTACAGTTAATATACCAAAACATTCAGAAAAAGTTAGAAGATACAGCTGGCTACCAAGAGGGATTTCATTTCCACCTAACAAGTTCATCAGTCTCCAAGACAACATGTAAATGGAACAAAATATTGGTGACAATAAGGTTATCTGTGACTTTTCCTCAAACCCTCTCTAGTTTTTGCTACTGGACTAGGTTAGTTAAGTCAACGGTGTCATTACCGTCTTGTTTTATACCCTCACAAGGAGAGGAAACAGAAACTGAAATATCACTGGAGTACTTTTTGATCCTCAACGAGATAAGAATGCTTGATAAAATCCCAAGAAGGGGAAAGAGGTATGACCAAGCCTGAAATTTTTGAGACCCCGATGCTGAAGCGACAGCAACACTGGCAAGGCTGCCAATGGATGTATTCTGCAAGATCATAGGCAGACAGCCAATTAACGTAGGGAGAAGGAAATCCACAACAAATCCGACCTTTGTAGCAGCCAAGGCATAATTAATGACATAGGAAGGTATGGGTGAGAAGCGAGCCAGAAGAACAAATCTCCACCCATCTTGTTCAACTCCCCTGGAAAGCAGATGGAAGTACCTATTTCTCTGGACCAACTCACTTGCTGAACTAGAACTCCTGAAAACAAGCCTGAACAAACACAAACGGTCACAATGGCTCTAATACAACAGCAGGAGAAAGTAGTGCGTCAAAAACCTGAATATATTGAAATATAATCCATAAGACAGAGTCATCATAATTTCTTTTAGCATCTGACTTCCAACTCCAAGCATCCTAGAAGATAAATCCAAGAAGAATACAAGGACAACATCATACCAATCAACACACAAACCACATAGAAATGTACAGTAATTTTAATTTCTGTTTTTTTTTTTTTGTGAGATCCTTTTTAAAGTTTTTGGAACACATTGAGGCAACCCAAACATATCCCATAGATGTTTTATATAGGACTCAAAGAAATCCACCCCTCATACCTTACATGACACCATAGACGCAAAGGTGCAGTTCTTCAAAGCAGTCTCACTCTCTGACCAGCTTTCATTCAAGCCAAGACTTCAACACCTCGTAAATCCACTGTGTGACAAACAGTGAAAACTAAAAACTAATGGACCGTGGCACTCTATTGCAATAATAAACTATCAATGCTACTTACATTTGCAGCACCAATTGAGGAGCATCTCACCAAGTTATCAATGGTTGAAACATACACAACATGATAAAAATACCATGGGCACAAATTTACCAATTCACTTTACCAACTGGCACTGACCTAATTATTTGGACACTTAAGTCCAAACTACTCTTCTCCCTGTTGGAGTTATAGCCTAGTTATTAGAATATTTAGCTTTTTTATCTATTTTGCACTTACTATGGTTTTTATATCTTACCCAAACCAAAGGGGTGTTCTGATCAATTGCACTCTTATTTGGCTATATATACAAGACTCTGCAATCAGTTTGTGCATCTTTTTCACTCCCAACAATTCGAGTTAGTATCAGAGCCAACCAAACACTAGCCTTCACTAACCCTAAACCTAACTTTCCTCACCAGCGCCGCCACTCCTTCCTGCCAGCGCCGCCACCTCCACGCTGCTGGTTTCTCGTTTCCATAGGGTCAGAGCACCCTAGGGACTTTTAAAGGGGTTGAATCCATAGTTGTCAAATCGCGATTCACATTGTTAATCGGAATCTTAAATTTGAGAATCGTGGATTGCATCGAACCGTGAAAAATAAAATTCGACACAAAATTTTTTAAAAAATAAAAAATAATACTACATATTTAAAATAGACAAAAAATTAAAAATTAAATATTATTGCATTCTAAAAATAATCAATTGACATAATCACGTCATATAAATGGAAAGACGTTAGTCTTTTGCTTAACTATTTTCAAATTCAACATCTTGAAAAAAAAAATTCATTAAAGAACCATGGCTATTCAAGAACTAAAACAGTGACACCCAATATAAATTAAGTTACAAACATGAATGAAAAAAAAAACAAATAAGAAAATTGAATGGAAGAAAACATACTGACCAACATTTTGAAATAAAAAATTAGAACCTAAGAAACTATCCACGAAAGAATTGAGAGCAAAAATCAACTGATAATACGAAAGCGTTAGTTGTGACCTTTAGTTTTAAACAACGAAAAAAAAAACTTTAGACGACGTCAGAGAGAGAATGAGCAAAAGTGATCGACTTTTTATTAGGGCGTGAGTTTCTCTATAAATAAAAAGATATCATTTTACTGTTTAGCGGACAAAACGATATCGTTTTGCCAAAAAAATTTGAGTTTTAAAAAAAAGTGATTGAATCTTGTGATATGAATCAAATCATACGATTTAAGTGCAATTCAACTCTAAAGCGATTCTCATATAAGATACGAATCGTTTTGTACCTGTATCGAACCGAATTGTATAAATCGAATCCTGAATCGTACAATTTTGATAACTATGGTTGGATCCCCTTCGTTGATTTACTTTTGATGCACTAGATCACCTATATATATTTTTTTGGATTTCTTGGCATCATGACTTATTATTTGGGAACTTTTTGGGCCTCTTCTTTGTTGCTATTATTTGACTGGAGGTATAGTGTTCTCCCTTGTTTAACTCTATTTATTTTAGAGTAATTTATGTCACGGTTGTCACGTTACTATTGTTGCTATGACCATCAGTGAGGAATTTGAGAGCTCTACCGCTGGTACTTCGACTGAGAAGATACCGACCACTTCTGCAAGGATTACCCCTTCTATCTTTATACTTGACTAGTACACAGTACCTACTAGCACAGTTGTATTACGGGCGATGACAAGTATGGTCTCTCAGAAGATTACGACACAGTTATTAGATGACCGTATCTTTGCTGAATTGAACACGCTTGTTTTAGCTTTTTTTGGGACGTATTGGGAAACTTGATTAGTTGACCGGATCGCACCCAAAACTAGTTGATGACGACTCTAAATATTCTGCATAGTTATCCGAGAATTGCGCTATTATTGGATGTTTATTTGGATTTAAGGAGTTATTTGTTTGCAGGATTTATTAGTTCATACATTTATTTCAAAGCTATAGAGCGCATTATCAGAAAAGTATTCACAGTCAAGTCGTGTTTATGAGCTTTCAGGAGCTCTCATATGTTCGACGAGGAGATATGTCAGTTCAGGACTACTATGACTATTTGAATCGGCGCTGGCTTGAGTATGAAATTCTACGTCTTCTTACTGCTATTCCAATAATAGAGCCCGAGAGAGCGACATTTCTGCATACTTGAGAGCAAGAGGACAGAATTCATAAATTTCTTATATGACTTCATGATGAGTTTGAGGGACTTCATTCCCAAACACTGTCGATGTTGAGGCTTTATTCTCTTTATGAGGTTTATTCTATAATTAAACAGCATAAGCGTCGCGTCCGTATTACATCACTTTTAGTTGTAACCTTGACTCCTCGAGTAGACCAGATAGCTCTTGCAGTTGCTGCAGGATCTCGTTTAGAACTTCTTGCTAGTGGTGGACAGTGTCCTAACACCAACAGGGTGCTCCCCAGCGCAGACACGACGATTTTCGCCAGTGTGATTATTGTGGCCGACTAGGGCATCTCAGGGCTGCTTGCTGGAAGCTACATGCTGAGCTTAAGCTGCCTCATCTTGCTTCTCGAGGCCGTACTGCTACTATTGCTGAGGGATCACCACCTTCTACTGCTGCCACTACTACTACGGTTGTTCCTTGGTTTAGCGATATGAATGCTATGAGTTTCAAATTGGATATGCTTATGTCTGTTATGGATTTTCAGGGTCTATTACTGTGATGCGACCACTACAGGTATATTTCTCTTTTTTAGATGCTAGACTTAGGTGCAAATGGTCATATGACAGGTGAGACTCATCAATTCACTACTTTCGAGGAGTCAAGGTATAATCTAGTTACTAGGATGTTTAGCTTTTTTATCTAGTTTGCCCTTACTATAGTTTTTATGTCTTACCTAGACCAAAGAGATGTTGTGGTCAGTTACACTCCAATTTAGCTATATATACAAGACTCTGTATTCAGTTTGTGCATCATTTTGACTCTCAACAATTCTAGTCTCCCTAAAATGAAAGTCCACATGCAACAAAAGCCTCTTGCCTGCAACAATCTTGTACATAATGGGAAACCCTTCACCAGTACAACCTCTCGGTCATAACAAATGTTTGTCCTCTACCCCTTATGCTCATTGAAGTTAACATGCCTAGGAAAATCTTCTCCCCTTCCTGGTGAGTCTCCGGTATCCAACGGGCAAACAACATCATATTCCCCAATGTCATAGAAAGTCTAGTTCCCTCACTTTCCCTTACTTCTAATGTCCCACTCTCCTGCACAAGAAGTCTCTCTAATCTACTAATCTCCTAAAAAACTTCCCCAACAGAGATTCATTAGCATCCATGGTTTTTAAATCTAACCTAGCTTCTAGCGATGCATGCAATCCATCCAAACATAATAAAGCGCACTTACAATGTGCAGCTACTGCTCTGCCTCAACCATATCAAATGTAAAGGGGTGATCAACTTTGACATAAGACATATGAGAGATGACAATCTATGGGATTCATTGGAATCCCAGCAAAATCAGAGCTTATGATTTGGATCAAAATTCACAGGTTCATCATGGTTTATCAATTTCCAATAAGTGGTTAGAGTGGTAGTTGACAGTAGATCAACATGCCGTGCATCTCAGGATGCAAGTGTGGATAATAGACAACTTGATGTTCACATAAAAGGTGAACTATTTGTTTATAAAAGAAGGCCAAATCTTGATTTGCTAAATCTAGAATGCAACTTTGCTGTTAGGTCAAATAGACATAACTTTTAATTGCATATTCGTGCCACACATATTCATATGTTCAAATGGTAGATAAGGTGACTCATAAACATCCATTCGAAAAAATGCAATTCAAAAAAAAAAAAAATACAGAAAAAAGAACAGCAAATTCAAAAAGATCGAATTAAAAATGGAGGAGGAGAAGATGAGACGTCACCTGCCAATCCAGAAGGAGAGGGAGGCTCCGAGGAGCTTGGCTGAGAAGACACATAGCACCGCAGGTAAGAAGCCAAAGATGAGAGAAGCCCCTGCCTCGAAGAAGACAGCGTAAGGAAGACATAGAGCGAGCGTGAGGGTGTGGAGGCCCACATAAGCAGGGATCGCCCACATCCCCAGCCGATCAGACAATTCACTCAACAATTGCAGCGCTGCGTCTTTGTCCCAACCACCATAATACAGATTGCTCATCATCACCCCGGCAATCGCCACCAACACTGCTACCGTTCCCCATCGACCCACTACCCCGCAGCTGCCCATTCCCTCCCTTCCCTCGTTCTCGTTCTCGTTCTCGTTCTCGTTCTCTCTCTAATTTGATGGCAATAGCAAGCAACAACCGACTAATGACCAAGATGCCATATGGGCTTTAACAGAGAGAACGGAAGAGCCCTTCCCTTCTTTTATTTGTTATGTTGTGTCATCCTTTCTTTAACCATTCAATTGCAGAGCCATCATCATGTGGGCTGCTAATAGGTAGGCGGCCCATTCTTTGTGGGCAATGGGCCACAGGATGACTATAACCCCACCTCACTCTATTTACACTCCACTCCACTCCAACACCAACTTTGCTAACAATCAAACTTTCTTATTTATTATGATTCTTCATGGTCTAACAGAATATCCTAGTCAATGATGGGGCATATTACAGTCAGCCAAAATGTACTGAATTCCCACCATGATGCCGTGGCGGCTTAGAGCTCTTTATTCAACGACATGGAATTTATTTTTCTAGAGTTTTTTAGGTGTAAGTATAATTTTTTAGACTTATTTAGACAAAAGTGTATGGATAATTTATTTATTCTATTAAGCACAATTTTTATAAAACTATTTGTGCTTAAGTAAAAAATTCAAATGAATTAAAACCCTTTTTATCTAAACACCCTTCTTTAATTTATGCAGCCATCATTGACAGTTATTTGAAGTAACAAATATGTAAAAATTAACACTATATATATAGTTTCTTTTACTTTATACACACATATATATATTTATATATAGTTTGTTTCACTTTACACTTTACACACACACACACACACACACACACACACACACATATATATATATATATATATGTTGTTTCATGCCACCAACTTTGCTTCCACGTCATCTGACCAAAAGGAATAAAGTCTTTTACAATGATGATTCATCAAATCCTAATTTTTTTCTAAAAAAAAAATAGAATTAGTTAAGATGTTTTGTTAGATATTATGTATTGGTCGTTGTTGAGATGTAGAAAAAAGAGAACTTCTTTATTTTTTTTAATGGGTGTAACTATTTTTTTAATTGATACAAATATTTTTTTAATGGGTGTAACTATTTTTTTAATTGATATAAATATTTTTTTAATGGGTGTAACTATTTTTTTAATGGATGTAACTATTTTTTTAATTGGTGTAACTATTTTTTAAATGAGTGTAATTATTTTTTAATGGGTGTAACTGTTTTTTTTAATTGGTGTAACTATTTTTTCAATCGGTGTAACAATCACATTCTCATGCAATTGTTAAGGCATGATGATGTAACGATACTAAATGGTGCAACTATTTAGTTTATATAAACATCTGAATAACAAATTAAGTTTGATGTCATAATTTTGTGTAGCTGTTTGGTTTACTAGAATGCATGAATAACTGTTTGGTGTATTATATGACAATTGTAATTGATTGATGTAACTGATTAATGTAATTGTGTTGTTGTAATATTAATATAAATAGAGTAAGAGAAAATAGTGGGAGAGAGAGAGAGAAAGAGAAAGAGAAAAAATATGCTCATATTTTACCTCCGATTACTTGATTGTAGCCCAAAAAAGGAAAAATAATACAAAAAGGTTCTCATCCATATGCTATTTACTGATGACAATAGTGACATTTTTAAAAAATATGCACTTTATCTAAAATAAGTTTTTGACTTGTACTTTTATCTAAACAAGTCTAAAAAATTATACCAGCTTCTAAATCACCCATTTTTCTATGTATACTTGTATAGCTTAGGTTAAAGCCCAAAGGGTCCTGAAGGTCAGTTATTGCTGTCCATGGTTAGGTTTCGGTCAGGTTGGGTTAGGTAGCCAAATTAGTTTGGTTAAGCAGGGAGTTTCTAACCTTGTCCGCAGTCCATACTCCATGAGGGTGTTTGGATGGTCGGTGATGGGTCAAGCCGAAGGGCCTAACTCATGTTGTGAACCTAGTTTAAATTAAGAGCTTAACTTAAAGAGATCAAGTAAGTCCAGCCCAAAAGGGTCCATGTCCGGTCATAGTTCGAGGAGCTATATCACCAAAAGAGTGAGCAGAGCCATTCAAGAGCCTTATCTGCGCTACCTTGGAAAGAGTCAACCACCACGTCATCTTTAATCGGATCTTATGGGGAGTGCTGTAATTATCTCATCCGTTGGGAAGATGGTGTCAGCTCCACCAGATTAATCACTTAGTTACTGATAAGTAGCCTCAATCTGTTAGGAGACGATTATAAATTATAAGCACCGCCAACACTTGGGGGCATCACACACAATTGAGCACATCTACTATTATTCTTCCCTGTCTCCCATAGTTTGTATCTCTCTGCTCTCTCTACACTCCTCGAAGTAATAAAAAACACAGGTCATCCTAGCCCTTCAAAGTAGACGTAGGCCACGTTGACTGAGTCATTCTACATCTTTGTCTCACTTGAGCTACTATCTCTCTACTTAATTACTGCATCAATTATCAGTCACTTGACAGGTGTGTGCAAAATTAATTTGTGCATCATCAGTTTAGCATCGTCTGTAGGAACTTCTAAATTCTCACTTAATCACTTTTCTTGCTGTACCTATAGCGATCATCATCAGATCCATGAATCAGCCTGAAGATAATCCACCATAAGAGAAGGAGGTTGCTCTTCCACCATCTAATCATGTTCCAAATGCACAGCAGATGCCGAAGATAATGCAATAACTTGTAGCTTAGAATCAATAAATCCTGCAACTAATGCTCACTAGACAACAAAGAGGAGCATAACCCGGAGCACCTCAAGCCAGAGGAGCCCCACGCCCTGAGTGTTAAGGAGCTCCCCACTTGGGCGCCCCCTTGGAAGCCCCCTTTGGCGCCCTATACAGGGGAACCCACCATAAGGGACTTCCACCTCCTCTTCCAGCTCCATCTTCTCATAGTGGAGACCCTTATTTCTAAGAGGATGAGGGTGAAAATCAAAGCATGGAGCATGGGAGCCACTTCCATGATAATTTCAAAGGAGCTCCCAACTAGTGGGATGAAAAAAATAAAGAAGTGTAGAATCAGCTAGGCGACGTCTTCAATGCCATGAAGGCACAAGGACCAGAAACCGTGGAGTACTAGATGTAGCGAACTACCCACTTCCCCAAAAGTTTAAAATGTCATCCGTCGAAACCTTTGACGGTACAAAAGACCCACTTGATCACCTCGAAACCTACACGACCTTAATGCAGTTGCACAACGTCCCCCGACGAAATCATGTGTAGGACATTCCCAACTACCTTGAAGGAATCAACCCGACAATGGTTCGTCAAGCTCTATCCAGCCTTTATTGGCTCATTTGTCAAACTAAGTAGGTCCTTTATGTTACACTTCATTGGAGGACGCCACCACCAAAAGTCTGCCACCCACCCGCTCAGCATAAAACAGGATCAAGACGAGAGCCTGAGGAGTTACCTCACCGTTATCAAGCTTCCTCTTTTCAGTGATAAAGCGTCCACCAAAGAGTATTCCAGAGCTGCTAGTGAAAGCCCAAAAGTATATGAATTTTGAGGACATCACCAGGGCCAGGCGAGGCGAATCCTCATGAATAGGGGAGAAAAGAAAGGCAAGAGATAGAGAAGACAAGAATGAGAGTGAAAACAAAAGAGGCAGACAGAAAGGGTGTCTGCCAAAGACCGACTTGGTCCTGCCCTTCAGAGAGATTGACAAACCTTTACCCTCCTCAACACCACTGTCGAACACATCCTATTCCAGAACTAGGATGATCCCGCAGTAAAATGGCCAGAGAGAATGAAATCTCCCCCAAACCATAGAAATTCGAACAAATATTGTCGCTTCCGTCGTGATCACGGCTACGACACAAACGATTGTTATGATCTCAAAAATCAGATTAAAGATCTCATACAACGTGGTCATATGCGCCAGTATATTGTTGGTAGTGGTCAATCGCTACCAACACCTCATAAAGAAGAGGACCAGTAGCCTATGTGAGGAATTCACACCATCTCTAGAGGGCTTGTAGGAGGAGGAGAATCCCTCTGTGAGAGGAGCTCACCAGGCCTTGAGAATCAAGATTAGCTATCCAGACCATAAGATTCTAAGAAATGGTTCAAGATGAACAAATAATAAGCCATGGAGCGTCCAAAACATAGCAGATAAGCAACAGAAAGCAAAATGTTCACATTCCACCAAAGGAAAAGTATAAAATGTCTCTTAAAAAAGAAGTTACAAAAAGGCCACTAGCTCTCCCCCAGTCGTTTCTTGAGAAGGGTCGCCTCCTCCCTTAGCCGGACATTCTTCTCCTTCAACGTATCCCTCTCTTTCTTTGCCTCTGAAAGCAAGTTATAGTAGAGGAAAACAAAACGACACCAACAGAGGAGTCGAAAGACGAGGAGGATTCATGCGTCTTACGCCTTTTTGAGGACGTCCCAACATCCTCATCCTTATCATCCTCCTCTGACTCCGAAGGAGAAAAATTCAGAGAGCTTGGACAGAAGTGGTAATAGAGTGAAGCTACCACAACGCCGAACAGGTAGAGGTTGGCATGCGTTACTAGCTCTGAAAAAGACTGGGGGGCAGATTGTAGCATTAGCTCAACTTTCATTATCTCGGACAGATCTAGATCAGGTACAGCTACACAAACAAGAAAAAGTCAGAGTATAGTATCCAACTAGGCAATGACCAAGAAAGCTCCCAGCACACTAACCTATGTGTGAAAAGCTCTTTCAAGAACGAGGGACTTTATTCTCCCGACGACGATCCTCAGTAGATCAATAGGAGTCACCAGAAGCAAAGGAAAAGTGACGGTGCCACCCCTCAGAGAGAGTAGGAATATCAAGCACCATTCGGCGCTTCGAGAAGTGCCTCCACCGAAAGCAACTAAAACAGCGAATTTTGTCATCTTCAAGAATATGAAAATATAAAAATTCGGCGATCATAGGGAACTCATCATTATCTTGGAGGAGCCAGAATAGGAAGAAGCTGATTAGCACAGCCTATCTTCTGGGAGATAATCGAGAAGGAGGCAAATCGAAGTAAGACAAGACATACCAAATGGAAGGGTGAATTGGAAGGCGGAGGCCCATCTCTAGGGCGCCTTCAAAGAGGCAAACCTCACCTCGAGGAAGAAAGTTAGGAGGTTCATCAGGAGTGGGAACCCTGAGAGGCAAGTCCAGCTCTCGAAAGAATCGTCTCTTGATCCCTTCTAGATCAGAGGGAGTGAGGGAAGAAGAAACCAAGAAGCGAGACTGAAATTCTCAGTCTATCCTAAAAAAGGAGTGATCTTGAAAGAGCGAAGAGGGAGGAGCAACCATTAGAATTTTCGAGCAAAAGACGGAAGGATAATACTAAAGAGAAGCCAAAGGGGAACTCAGAGATAAGAATCTTCAAGAATAATAGCAAAGAGAATGAAGCGCAAGAAGGTTTGAGAGCATAAAAAGGCAACAACAAGATTCAAAGAACCGAAAACCGAAGAAAAAACAGAGTCGACTGTTCCTTAGGTTCCCTGATTAATGATTGCAGTTACGGTTTTAGAAAGAAGTTGAATAAATACCGTAAAGAGACAACCTTTCGCATTCTACCAAACATGCGAAAATTCGACAGTTTTGCTTTGAGAATAACTAAGGTGCTCCTTAAAGCAAAGGAGACAGGAAAAGTACCATACAACATACGTCCACTTTCTCAAGTTAAAATTAAAGAGTTACATCACAAAAAAAATGCTAAGCCTCTAAAGAGGGGTTTTGAGATTCAGCAGATGAAGTCTCAGCAGCAGAAGTAGAGCCCTACTGAACATCAAGCAAGGACTCAGGAGCTGGAGAAATAGAATCCTCAAGAATGTTGACTCCAGGAACCTGCGCTATATCTGTTGGCCATTTTTTAGCAAGAGCCTCGGTCACGAGGTCAGTAGAGAAAGAAGTAGCGCGCGGAATGGCTGGAGGAGCAGGCACCTCTTGGGCCTCGGTCACAAGGTTAGCAAAGAAAGAAGCAGCGCGCGGAATGGCTGGAGAAGAAGACACCTCTTGGGCCTTAGTCACGAGGTCAGCAGAGAAGGAAGCAGTGCGTGGAATAGCTAGAGGAGCAGGCACTTCTTGGTTTAAGCCTTTAGGTGGAAGAGCCGAGGTGCCTTCCTTGCTATCAAAATCAGATTCCTCCAATTCCTCCTCGGTGGGGATATCTAAGTCAAAGTTGAAGTCAGGATACGTCTTCCTAGCTTTGCGCTGAAAAACAAGCCATCCAGTAACCCACTGGGTAGCAACATCATCTTTGAGCTCAGCAACAAGGTCGTCTTTCTCCTTGAGGGTGGCTTTTTGCACCTCAAGCTCGCCACAAAATGCACTATTCACTTCGGTGACAGCTAGATAACCTTGCTTCAAGCTCTCAAGCAAGCTCCGAGCTGCAAAGGTCTCCTGACTTGCCTTAGCCCAGGCCTCAGTTTTAAGCTTGAGCTCTTCCTTGACTGTTCTGAGCTCATCCTTGGCCATATGCAGCTCATCCTTGACCTTCCCCTCTCCTTCCTCTGCTTTATCTCTTGCAATCTGCAGATCCTTTGAGGTAGAAGCTTGCCTCTCCATTTGTTACTGAAGGCTCTGCACTTGAGCCCGCAGACCATCATTATCAAAAGCTAGATCTGCCACCTTAATCTTGTATGCCTTCAGAACCATGGTAGAGCTCTCCGCATATCGGGCCCTTCTTACCAGGCTCTTTACATGGATGACCAGCTAGAGAAAATAAGAAAGCAAAGTTAGATTAGTACGAGGTTACAAAAATACAGAGAACATGGCAGTATAAGCACTTACAGTAGTTGCTCCTTGAAGAGCCAAGCTGAGGGATTCCTCGAGAGGCAGAGAAGAGGCCCTCACGACAGCGGAATCAAGAAGAATAGAGGAAATAGCCCGGCGGCTAGATCAACATCCTCAAAGAAAGAATTTTCACCCTCTTCTACCTTGTTTTTTTCCCCTTTCTCAGTTTCAGACTCCCCTAGGGGCAACTTTAGGGTCTTTCCGGAGGCACTATAGGAATCAGGCTCGGAATAAAGGCGGGAAATCAACCCCAGAGCTTCCTTAACTTCAAACGAAGAAGGAGAACCAGTACCTGGATCATGGGCTCGTTCAGAAGCGATATGAACCCTTAGAGAAGAAGAGGAGGAAAAGACTCGAGGGATGCTCGATGATGGAGTAGGGGTGTCGATAGACACAGTAAGGGAAGAAAGCACCCCTGACTTCAGGGCCTTAGCTCGAGTGGTGGGGCTGCTTCTAGAGCCAACCTCAGCTTTTTGCTTATTATTTTTCCCACATTTCTTCACTTGCTTGAGCTTAGCCTGAATTTCTTTAGGAGTGAGCTTCATTAAAGAAACACCTGAAAAAGACAAGGAAGAGGGGTCAGTAAACGCAAAGGAAAAAGGAACACTGGCAAAGGGTAAAAATGCTACCTGCCACCTCGTCAGCCAAGAAAACAGAAAGAGGAAGAGGAGTTTCAACAGATAGAGGAATGAGGATTTCAACAGAAAGGCGAGTAGAAAATTCAGTTGATGATCCCGGTAAACTGAACCCCTCCCTAATAAGGACACTTTGTTAGATGAGGTCGGAATATCTTCTTGGTTTACACCTCTTCAATTCCAGCAGCACCCGTTCGTCCTCAACACTGAGCCCAAGTCGAGAGCCTGAAACGCGATATAAGCAAGGCGAAGTCAGAATAACAGCTCAACGAATCTGATCTTAACAAGCTTAAGCCAGCAACTCACCCAAATTATCGGGAACGGACCAATCCCTAGGAATGGGAAGTGTATCTGTCTTATCGGCAGAGTCATACTCCCACCCCTGGCCACCCATATAAAAGAATTGTTTTTTCCAACCTTTGTGAGAACTCAGGAGGTCGGATATAACTACTTGAGCCTTGGTTCGCTTGGAAATATACAAAAAACCCTCAGAAGCAGTAAGTTTAACATTGAAGAGCTCCATGAGTAAAGGATTTGTGGGGACTCCAAGCTTGTTTTTCTTGAAGATAACTAGAAGGCCCACCAGAACACCCCAAAAGTTTGGAGAGAGCTGAGCAGGGCAAACATTGAAATGCTGAAGGACCTTTTTTATAAAAGGATGAATGAGAAAGAGAAGACCATTCTCGAAGGCCGCGAGTAAAAAATAGACCATCTTATGCACCTACGAAACATACAGAGTGCTCATATCTGGATCCCAGAACTGAATCCTAGGGAGAAACCTGAAACGGGAACCAAGGGCCCTCAGCTCGATAGCACTGAGGTCACTGGAACCCACACTTCTCGAAGTCCCAAGAGTAACTCCCGCGCCACCAGAGCTGTCTGAGACGCCTACGCCAACAACCTTGGCTTTGCCTTTACTAGGGTTTGGAGGCACAAGAGAGAGGGTTGAGAGGGGCTCATCAACATTTACCTCAGGATTGGCAAAATCGACACTTGAGAAGTTATCAATTCCTCCCTCACCTTCCCTAGGCTGACGTCATCCTCAGTAGACTTGTCTCTTATAAGAGAAACAGACGAAGGAGTGGCACCAGAGGAAGCAGACATGACGGACAAGAAAAAGGGAGGTCGAAAGAACGGTAGAGAGGAGGAACTCTAAATAAACACTCCCTAATAACCCTAGGGTTAGCACAGTAGCTCTCTACGCCAAGAATGCGAATGATAGAACCCTAAGTCACGAAGAAGGGAAGAGGAGACAAGCAACGGTCGCGATTCCAGAAGTAAAAGAAACAATAAGCCTAGAAATGCAACTACCACCTCGAATTCGAGGAATCCAGAACGAGAAAAGATGCAAGGAAACGTACCTAGCAAGGAGGAAGCAGCGAGTCACAATCCAAGAGCCAAATTGAAGAAAGGCGGCACTGCGAATCTGTGAATCAGACACAGAGAACTTGGTTCAGAGTGAAGAAACAAAAAGTTTTAGACCAGAAAATATGAAATCGTAAGTGAAGAAGAACTGAGGAACCGGAAAGAAGACGAACAGTAAAAAACCGGTTTTCGTAGCCCTTGAAGCATTCAAAGCCTGAGTGACGCGGGGTGAAACGTGCGCCGGAATCGAGGAAAGTATGATTACTGACGAAACCGTCAAAAGAAACCTCCCATGTGTATGTCAAGCTCAGTCATGTGCCAATCATGCTCGACTTTAAAATAGCTCAGCCCTTGTCCAAGTTCGTTTGAACCAAGAGCTAGGGGGCAACTGATGATACCTCAAAATAAAGCTCCGAATGTGAGTTCAAAAATCGAGATCAGGTCGGGAGGTCTGTCGAACGCAGTAGAGCTTAGAAGACACATTCAAAGCTCCCGACCAGCAGAGAGACAACGAAAATAAAAAGGAAACAACTTGATGACAGTGAGTACCACTGAAGCAATAGTCGAGCTGAATCCAAGGCCCTGGACTCTCAACCGACCAAGATCTTCTACTAAAACTAACGAGAATCCTACGGAGGGAAGACAAAGATTTCAGGATAACTCCCACAGCGCTAGCCCTTACGTGAGGAATCCATTGGGAGAGGAAGGAAACAAATCCCTTGATTAAAGGAAATTAACCCGGATTAGAGGTAAGCATGAGGCTATATAAGCGGGATGAATCCCCAACCATAAAAAAAGGGAGAAAAAAAGATAGAGACATAGCCCTAAAGGCCAGAGATAAAAAAAAGAGAGGCAGAGAGAGATCATATAGCTTATAACCACCGAAAGAGATCAATAAAAAAATATAGAAGCAAGAGCCTCAATTAAAACAGTGGACTAGCCGAGCTGCTACGCCGGTGAACCACTATAATCCCATAGTGTTTATCCCCCAGTACCCCCGGCAGGCGCCAACAAGTGTCACGCACGAGCATCAAATCAGGTCCACATATAAGTTACACTATCGTTCTCGCCTTTTGTCCATTTTAAGTTTGATATACATCATCAGTTCATCCCTTTGTCAAACTCAAACGTCAAATCACATCACTCATTTTTATCTCTTATTTAATTATTTATATATTTTATTTTATCCCTAAAAATATCACATCACTCATTTTTATTATATATTTAATTATTTAATATTTGATTAATTTATAGTTAATATTTTTTAAAAAAATTTAATATAATAAGATCAATTTTTTAAAAGTTCGAATTTTATATTTTATTATACCTTCAAACATGGATTAGCGCTATACTCGATATAATAGAGAATTGTCTTTTTCCATTCTTGCTTTCCTTTCACGAGGCCTGGATCTGGTTCTATCTATCGTCAACGTAAGACAGTAGTAGACTCTCACGTGCGGCATGGGATTGGGGGTAATCAAAGGTTCGGATGTTCGCTCAAACACGTGCATTTCTGGTCAAAGATGGGATGCAGCCAGTACTCTCTCTCTCTCTCTCGTCAAAGTAAGAAAAATTCAAACTTGTGAAAACACATCCCTCAGTTTTAGTCGTTTTCGGGAAAGGAACACGTTTAGCTGGTGCAGGCCCCCTTGGCCTTGGTACTACTTTTCTTCTTTCCTTCTTCCACATGATTATCCAGTTTTTTAGAATTTCAATTTTGCTTCTTTTTGCTTTTTTTGAATAGTGGAATTCATTGTTCATAAGTTCTTTCCAATGAAGCATACATTCTATAATTTTTTAAACAGAGATCTACAATTTAAGAATAACCATAAAAGGGATGCATTATTGATTTTAAGGCAAGGCAACGTTTGAATTGGGAGAGCGATCCCATTAATAAACTGATTGTAGTGCTTACACTACACACTTGAGTGACTCATGTCAAACGTACGCCGAAAGCAGAGGGGGTTGTCTCTTACCCTTCCACTTCTGTGAGATATAATCTAAAAAGCATGAATACTTCCTATAGGGGTACTTTGGCAGTGTCAAACATGTGTTGGACACGAATCCATGTCCGATACGGCTAAAAGTGTCATGAATAGTCAATTCAGTTGTATACGGTTAAGATACGACTAGGATATGTTTAAGACATGTAAATGATACATCTAGGATACGGCTAAGATACAATTAGGATACGACTAATAATTTTTTTATTTAAAAAAAAACTTTTAACTACTAAAAGGAGTGTGATTTTTTACTTTTTTTTAATATATCTTTTTGTTATATAACTTATATACTATGAATGTTAATATATGTAATGATGTTTGATGAAAATGGTGGATTTTTAATTCGATCTATTTCAATTTTAATAAAAAAATAATATTTGTTAGGTCTTAATATTAATATTGTTATAATATATGCTTTGTTTTTAATATATTATAAATCTATTATTATTTAAAAAATATTTATATTATGCATATCCACTCATGAAATATTTACAACACACCAATGTTTTAAACAACTTATGCATACCCACCGATGAAAGTTCATTTTTATCAATCTAGTTTGGTTGGTGGGTTTCTTTATTAATTTACACGAAAAAGACAATCGAAAGTAGACCACTTTGCCTATCTGTGTAGAAGGTGCATGAGTAGAAATGCCATGTGAGCAAATAAGCATCATTTTTTTTTTGGCTTCTCTCTCGTGAAAATAAAAGGTGGGGCTATTCTCGCTCTTTAATTATATTTTTTATCCTATTTAATTTTTTATTGTTTCAAATTACTAAATTCACCTCATTTATAAGTACTTATTAGTGACTAAACTCAACCAGTCTATACCAACTCTATTAAAAACTAAATTCACTTCATGAATGGGAGCCTTATCCATTAAACCGCTTTGACAAATTTTTTTAGTCATATTTTGTCCCCTTAAACTTGAATGTTGGCTCCACCCCTGGTTTGATCTATTGTACATTGTACTAGAAACCAACTAAATCCATGTAACAAGTTCACAATACTGAAAGGCTGTAAGCTTGGGTTTTCATGTGCAACCCATATGATAATTCTTCATTTTCATCTATAACAACTGACTTGTCAAACACAGGGAATTGATTGCTAAAATAAGGGACTATATGTCGTAGATGTGAAAGTAGAAGTTTAAAAATTGGATCTTCTTTCTTCGGTTCAGCAAAGACAACAAATTGAGAATGGGGAGTTTAGTGGCGTGGATAAAAATGAAGTGTACTTATTCTCTAATGGAGTGAATGTAGATGAGATCAACTTAATATTGTCTTATTTGTACTTTGTGCTACTCCTACCATTCCATATCCTTTGACATGCCGTCCGGGCCCAAACTCATGTGCATGTGCTGCACTACAAACTTTATGCTACTCATAAATCAATACCTCCCAATACTAATATTATATCACATAACCGTATTATTTGTTGGGTAATTACATGTGAAAATTAGAAATCAAATAGAAAATAAATTGAAAGAGTTATAATAGACATTGAGAGTTTGTTGGGTATAATAAAATGTGAGAACTTCAAATCAAATAAAAAAATAATTGAATGAGTCATAAGAACAGACTTACTGGTGACTGGATGGGTATTTTGGTTTATTGTATTTTTTTTCTTGAATTCTTATCTCTCAGTAGTTGGTATTAGTTCAAATTTTGATCAGCATAACAGTACAGTTAATCACTAGGCAAAACAAACATTGTTTGACATTTTGGAGGCAGTCTAGTTGAGACGGAGTGTGATCCAAACTTGCTTGGCTTGGGCGTCTATTGGCATTGTAGTTGTGGAATGGAAAATCAAAGGAAGAAATTAAATTAAGACTCATTCAAAGCAAAGCGTCAAACTTTGAAAAACAAGGACCAATCAACAACAAGCAGACGCCACCGTCTCCTCAGCTTTTTAATTAATACGGCTTTCCTATCTAGCTAATGTAAGTAATATCATCAATTCTCCATCTCCTTCCTTACATTACCAATGCCACCTCTCTATATAGTATAGAAGTCCCTTCTTCTAACTTCCCCGTATATAACAATCAAACCAAGGAATCAAAGCGGCTTGGCTTTAATTTATTCCTCCTCCTCCTCCGGCTGCTGCATGCTCGATCTCTGGGTTGTCCTCTCGCTACTCTCTGCGTCTTAATTTCACTCTCCGTCTGTCTCTCTTTTTTGTTAAACTGTCATAGTATATTATAATCTCTACGCATGGTCTAATGGGAATCAAAGTTTTTGGGCACCAAATGCTACCCTGGTGTTTTCACTTGATGACCAACCACATCTCCTGTTTGCAATTCCAACCCAAGCCATCACCGGTGAGGGGGACCATCAAGCTCATCAACTCGGACGGCCGTGTCAAGATCTATGACAGGCCTATCCATGTCTCGGACCTGATGGTTGAGTTCCCAAAGCACATGGTCTGCCGCTCCGATTCCTTGTACATAGGCAAGAAGATCTCAGCTCTCTCCGAGGACGACCACCTCCGGTTAGGCCACACCTACTTTCTCCTCCCAAGACATTACTTCCAATCAGTCCTATCCTTCGTCACCATAGCCTCTTTTGCCTCCTCTTCCCAAACCCAATCACAACCAGCTTCTTCATTATGCAAGAATGCGTTCCTAAAAAAGGCAGCAGCAAACTGCCAACCATTCCATATAGAGAAATCTCCATCTGGGTGCCTTAGAGTAAGGATCTCAGAAGAGTTCATATCAAAATTGATGGAGGAAGGAAAGATTAGTGAAGAGGAGGAGGAGGAGGAGGAAAACTGCTCAGGTAAGTCCAAGAGTAGAGTATGCACAACGCCTCAGTTGCAGAAAGATTACGTTCGGCTCGTTGGGTCACGACTGTGGAGGCCAAAACTGGAAACTATAAGAGAATCTCGTGAGAAGAGGAAGCTCTCTTCTTTTGGTTTGAAGAGAAGAAAGAGATCTCAATCCATTGTAGTGGCACAAAAGACTCAGAAGCCAAAACAAAACACCGCCTTCATCAAGTTTCATCATCAATGTCGCATACGAAAACACTTTCGAAAGATAAGATGATCAAAACTACATGTAAATCTGTATAATGGTTGATACTTCACAAATCAGAACCTTTCTTTATTCACTTGGCAGTACGTGTTTCGATTACTGGGAGTGGGATCGCTAAACTGCTGAATCGAATTTCTGATGCAATTTCTAAAACAAGTTTATAGTAACGATGATACAGAAGCTACGTATGAATTATTCTTTTATCTAAGGTAATAAGAGGCAAACAATAGGGCAGAGATCGATAGGACACACGAATCTAGCTCTATGCAATGATAGAGCTGAGAGATCACTTTTCAGTAGATCGAAGTCTGGTCGGATTTGACAATTTCCCAACCCAGGTGCATGGCGGGCACGGCTCCTCCGCTGTTCTTGATAACAGCAAAATGTTAGCTCAAACGACGCCGCATCAATACAAGACAAAACAGCCGGCTCCCAAAATTCAAGACCAAACACAACAAATATTAATAAGGGCTCAGCTTAAATTTGATACAAAAATTTATCAAGTATTTGGATTAAGAATAATATTATAATTCTAATCCAAGTTTGAATCCAATAGAAAAATTAAAATATTAAATTTATTCAAAATACTTGAAATATTTTCTTTTGAATAATCCATATTCGAATTCAATTGAAATAACCTATTTGATCCAAACAAAATCGTTCAACTGAATAATAATAAAATTTAAATTTTAATTCAATTTCATAGATTCTTATATAATAGAGAATTGATACTACTTCCCTATTTACACACACAAACACACATATCTCAAATAGATCAAAAATTTAATAAATACAAGTATATTTTAATACAAATCCATGAAATATAATATAATTGACTTAAAAAATATTAATTTATATCCATGTAATCAATCTTATTACAAAATTAAAGAATTTTTTCACTCGATTTAATTTGCATAAAGATCAGATAAAATTTTAATTTATAAGAATACATTAGCTTTGAGTTTTCTTAAGAGATATATAAATTTTAGTGTTAGATTTTTGATTCACAAGATATGTGTATCAAATATGTGTAAGACATGTTATTTTGAGATATTTGATATGATTCATTAATTAAATAAATAAAATTAATTATATTCAATAAAAACATAAAATGAGACGATGAAATACCATAGGAATTATGTCTCTGGTGTTAAGCAGTGTCCTTGTTGATGATACCTAGAAAAAATTTCAAGTTTGAGCTTGGGAATTGAGGTCAAGAAGAGAGCTTAGCTAAGAAAGCATGAGCTTAGAGGTCTAGTACTTGGTCTCCCTCGACCCCCACCTCGAAGCAAATGAGTAGAAGATAGTTGGCAACCATTGAACGCCCTCATAGAATTAGGAACTAGGCTATAAATACCGTACAATTTCCCCACTTTGAGGGGGACAACCAAAAATAGTGTCATGAAGACTGTGTGATCTCTTCATAATCTTCAATACAATTCTCAAGAGTAAGAGACTTTATTAAAGAGTGGATTATCCGAGCTCCCGAGCTAGTGAATCACTATAAACACTCTATGTCGTCACCCATTCATTCCAAAATCCTATTTCCTAGAGTTGTAGAGCTCAGACTGAACCATTCGGCATACTTCATATTAACACCACTGCTCAATCGTGATAAGTATACCATCAGTTTTGTGCTGTCTGTGAGAACGACTGTTTCTGTTACAGAAATACTGATTTTATTTAGTAATTGATGGTCTCTACGCATACCATGATTAGAAGCTAGTTAAATCCTCAACAGATGCAGAACCAATAGGAAGCCACCAATGGAAGATAACAAGAAAATCTTCAAGACATCTTGTCCACCACTGAGACCAATCCTCTTATGGCGAATCCCTCTTCGAATAACGAACTAGAGGTTTTTCGTCTAGTTAATCAACGTCTACTACAACAGAATGAAGAACTCTTGAAACTACTACAACGTCCTTAGAAAACACGGCCAGCTCAAGATAATCCCCCACAAGGAGAGCATCAACATCTCGATCCCCTGAGGAAGCTTAACGAAGGGGGGGAACATAGTCAAGCCATGGGCGATGCTTCTCTTCCACCTCCCAAGAATGAAGGCAACAAAGAAGTACAAAGCCAGAATGGGAGAACTGAGAAAAAAAAATTTCTCCCTGTTGAATGTGCACAAGGACCCAATGAGAACCTATAGTTTAATGTCCAAAGGTTCAATTTTGAATCACTAAAGGTGGATGTTCCAGACAAGATATTCGCCTTCACTACCTTTATTGCCAGGTTAGGAGTACAGTCGAAGGATTTAATGTTCTCCATATCTAAAAACCTACAAGCCAGTATGGCAGAACTGCTTGCCAAGGCAGAAAAGTATATTAATGCCGAAGAGGCTCTCCTTTCTAAAGCAGGGAGCTCATTTACACAGAAAGAAGAATGAAAGGAAGAAAAAAAAAATGACTGAAGTCCCAGAAAAGAAAAAGGACGAGACAGGTCTCCAAGAAGAGATAGGGATCACTCCCCAAAAAGAAGAGAAAATGTCAAGGATTGCCTAGGTCCTTCGCAGCCAGAATTACAACTAAGGAACGCACCTTGGCAGATCACTTCACTCACAACTACGATATCCCAGATCCTCTATGAAGTATAGAATGATAAATTCTTGAGGTGGCCACCTCGGATGAAAGTAGACCCAGCAAAAAGAGATGCGACAAAATACTGTGAGTACCAGCGAGACCATAGCCACTTCGCCGATAATTGCATCCAGTTAAAAAAGAAAATCGAGTTCTTGATTTAACGAGGACAGCTACATCGCTTTATGGGGCATGATAATTAGAACATGGCTCACCTCCCTCCAGCACCTCAGCAGCAAACTCCAACACAACACTAACTACCAATGGGAGAGATCAGGATGATTTCTAGAGGATTCCCTTGTGGTGGGAAAACCAGCTCAGCTAGAAAAGCACACATGCACAAGGTTAGGACCGGGGAAATATTGGAGGTACAGACTATGACCAATACACCTAGGATAAACTTGGAAATCACTTTCTCGGACGCAGACCTAGAGGGGTATCAACACTCCCATGATGATCCCTTGGTGGTGAAAGCAATAATTGCTAACATAACCGTTCATCGGGTCTTAATTGATAACGGAAGCTCTGCCGGCATTATCTTCGCATTCGCCTTTGACAAGATGGACATAACAGGGACAAGCTTGAGTTGGTGAAAACTCATCTTCTAGGATTCTCAGAGGAGAGAGTACTCCCCTTGGGGTCAATCTAACTCATCCTCACCTTAGGGAGCCTGCCTTGCCAATCTACCAGCACGATAAAGTTCTTAGTAGTCAATGCCCCCTCACCATACAATGCTTAGTTGGGAAAGCCTTTCCCTCAATGCCATGAGAGCTATCCCCTCTACCTATCACCAGGTTATAAAATTTCCCACTGAAAATGGTTTTGGAATGGTCCAAGGAGATCAACAAGTAGCGATGGAATGCTACATGGCATCAATGAAAAGGAAAGATGTTGAAAACATCCAGCTGGATGAGCTGAACATGAGAGATGAGCTTGATTCAAGATCTATGCCCTTGAAAGATCTTGAGCCCATCCAACTCGACAAAGAGCCAGGGCATACGATATATGTAGGGTCGAAGTTGCCTAGAAAGCTTAAGACCTCCTTGTTCAGTTCCTTAGAAGGCATATGGAGGTATTTGCCTGGAAGTAAGAAGATATGCATGGAATTGATCTTTCAGTCATCACGCACAAGCTCAGCGTGAACCCAACCTACAAACTCATCAAACAAAAATGAAGGAGTTTTTCTCCAAAACGTCAAAAGGCAATTAATGAGGAAGTCAACAAATGTTTCCACGCCAAAGCTAATAGGGAAGTAGACTACCCAACCTAGTTAGCTAACGTGGTCCTCGTTAAAAAAACTAACAACAAATGACACATCTGCATCGATTTCACTAATCTGAATTGAGCTTGCCCCAAGGTTAGTTTTCCACTATCTCAAATCAATTTCACTGATCTGAATCATAGACGCCACGACTTGACACGAGCTGCTCAACTTCATGGATGCCTTTTTAAGGTATAATCAAACCAGAATGGATCCTAATGACCAAGAGAAGACATCATTTGTAACTGAACAAGAAACATACTGTTACCAAGTCATACCATTTAGATTGAAGAACGCTGAAGCTACATATTAACGTCTAGTAAATCGAATGTTCTAAAAATAGATTAGGTCAACGATGGAAGTGTACATCGATGACATGTTTGTGAAATCATTAAAAGTCGAGCTCCATATCGAGCACCTCGAGGAATCCTTTAAAATCTTCAAGAAATACCAGATGGAACTTAATCTAGTTAAGTACGCCTTTGGGGTCTCAGTCGAGAAATTTCTTGGCTTCATAGTCAATATTAGAGGAATTGAGGCTATCCCAGAAAATTCATAGCAATAATAGACATGCAACCTCCCTCCAACACTAGAAAGATCCAACGCCTAACAGGAAGTATATCAGCTTTGAGTCGTTTCGTGTCCAGGTCAAGTGACAAGTGTCAACCTTTCTTTCAAATCTTAAAAAACACGTTCCAATGGGATAACTGATGTGAAGAAGCATTCAAAGCCCTTAAAAATTATCTAAATTCACCCCCAGTTTTGGTAAATTCTTTGGAGGGGAAAGTGCTCACCCTCTACCTCCCTATTTCGGATTTCTCAACCAGAGTAGCATTGGTAAGAAAGTGAGACAGAGCTCAATAACCAGTTTACTATTATAGTAGAGCTCTGAGGGGGCAGAGAAGAGATATCCAAATGTGGAGTAACTTGTCTTAGCTCTGGTTACAGCTGTAAGAAGGCTCACACCATTGAGGTCCCAACAAACTAGCTAATGAAGTAGGTATTGCATAAACCAAAATCTTCAGGGAGGTTGGTCAAATGGATCATAGAGCTCAGTGAGTTTGATATCAGGTACAAACCCAAAGTCACAATCAAATGGCAGATTATGACAGATTTCATCGCAGAATTCACTACAACCATAAAAGCACCATTGGAAGCAATGCAGTTAGTACCTGACCTCCCTAAATGGAAGCTCTCAGTAGATAGAGCTTTCAATGCCCAAGGAAGTGGTGCAGAGTTGATTCTGACCTCCCCAGATGGAATAAACGTCGAGTATGCCCTCATATGTAAATTCAAGGTTTCAAACAATGAAGCATAATATGACGCTGCCATCGCTGGACTCAATCTGGCTCACTCAATGGAGGCAGAACAACTCAAAATCTACATCGACTCCTATCTCTTGGTAAATCAAATAGAAGAGACCTATGAGGCTAAGAGAGAGCGAATGATCCTATACCTAAAAAAGGTGAGAGAACTAATGAGGAAATTCTTGCAAGTCAAAGTCAAGGATGTCCCTAGAGCTAATAATTCTCAAGCGGATGCCTTGGCAAGGCTTGCTATAGCTTTCCAAGAAAGCCTGGATAGATTAATCCCTGTTGAGCACCTAGTTAAACCATTTGTACACCACGAAGACGAAGAAGTGCTCCCTGTATTGGCCTTACCGAGCTGGATAGACCAAATTAGAGAGTATCTTCAGAATGGAAACTTCCTAGAAGACCCCAAAGAGGCTGCGAAGCTAAGAGCCAGGTCATCCAGATTCGCGATTCTACTAGAGAACCTGCATAAATGAGGATTTTTAGCATCTCTCCTTAAATGTGTATGAGATGACGATGTCAATTACATACTCAGGGTGATCCACAAGGAGATTTGCGATAACCATATCAATGCTCGAGCTCTGGCAGGAAAGGTACAAAGGCATGGGTACTTTTTGCCTACTATACTCAAAGACGCTACAGATGTGGTCAAAAGATATAAGGTCTGCAAGACACACGTCAACGTCCCTTATTGTCCACCAGAGCTCCTAACCTCTGTGGTAAGCCCCTGACCTTTCCATCAATAGGGTCTAGAAATACTTGGGCCCATTCCCATTAGTACTGGACAGTGCAAGTTTGCCATTATTATAATGGATTATTTCACCTAATGGGCAGAAATGGAACCTTTAGCAACAATCACAGAACAAAAGGTTCAAAACTTCACTTGAAAATCTATAGTCTGCTAGTTTGGAATACCAAGGGCAATCGTCTCCAAAAATGAGAAACAATTTGACAATCTTAAGTTCAAGAAGTTCTATGCCGAGCTAGGAATAAAGAATTACTTCTCAGCTCTAGCTCATCCCCAATCTAACGGGCAAGCTGAGGTGACTATTAGAACTGTAAAAGCAGCTCTAAAGACTAAACTAAAAGCTTTAAAAGAGATGTGGGTAAAGCACATCCCATAAGTACCATGGGCTTACAGAATTACTGCCAGATTAACGAACCAAAAAAAAATCATTCGTTTTAGCGTTTGGCACCGAAGTAGTGGCCCCTGTAGAGGTCGGTATTCCATCCCCGAGGCTGATTTCTTAGAGCCCGAGCATAATGATGAGTCACTTCTGCTAAATCTTGACCTCCTGGATGAAGAAAGGGACAAGGCCTTGCAACACATTATGAATTATCAAAGGAGAGTGGCTGGGTACTACAACAAAAGGCTCAAACATAGAGGCCTCAAAGTCGGCGACCTAGTACTCAAAAAGCTTCTTTTTGCGAGAAAGGATCCCGCACATGGGAAACTAGGACCTAACTGAGAAGGTCCTTACATCACCTCAAGGGTAATCAGACCTAGGAACTACAAATTGCAAACGGAAGAAGGAAAAGTCCTACCTCACTCTTAGAACACAGGAAATTTAAAAAGATTTTTTCAGTAAACTTATGTAAGAAGACTATCTTCAATAAAATAACAAGGTTTAGCTTAGCCCAGCGAGACTCCATCATCATCTCATAATCTAACAATGAGCTCCTCAGCTCATAAACAAAAGATGAACCCTTCAACTCATAAACTAGCGATAAACTTCTCAGCTCATAAACAAAAGATGAACCCTTCAGCTCATAAATTAATGATGAGCTCCTTAGCTCATAAACAAAATATGAGCTCCTCAACTCATAATCTAACAATGAGCTCCTCAACTCATAAACAAAAGATGAGCCCTTCAGCTCATAAACTTGCGATGAGTTCTTCGGCTCATAAACAAAAGATGAGCTCTTAAGCTCATAAACAAACGATGAGTTCTTCAGCTTATAAACAAACGATGAGCTCTTAAGCTTATAACCCAACGATGAGCTCTTCAGCTCATAAGCTCGCAAACATGGCAACTAACAGAGTAAGATTGCAAGGAAATAAGAAAGGAAGAAAAAAGAGATTCTCATTCAATCAACATGATGAAATACAAGAAAAAGAAAAGTTCCTAAGCCCCTCCATGCCTCCTCTGTAGCTCAAATATCTCATCTTCCAAATTAGCATTCACAGTCTGTAAACGAGAATTCTCTTCCTTCAACTCGTCGCGTTCCTTCACCACCTTTGTGAGCAACTCCGAAAGCTTCATCTCAGCACAAGAAAATAAAATACTATGAAGGGAAGAACCAAATGACTGAGATGAGGAACCACTCCTCCTAAGTTTCCTTTAAGAGGTGGCAACGTCCTCATCTGGGTCAGTAGAAGATGAATCATAGGAAAGATGTAATGAGGCAAATTCCAAAATAGTGGCAGAAACACTGAACCAAAAAAGATTTTGGGGGTAACCAGTGAAAAGAAAGAACCATGCTCAACATGAGCCATTGGCTAACCTTCACTAGCTCTACCATGGTCAAACTAAGAGTACTTGCATAGTAGAAGGGTAATAAGAATCAGTCACCATGACTATAACAAAACTAATTCCAAGCCTCTACCTCTATGAGAAAAGTGCCCCCAAGAATGAGGTACTCGAGAACATGCATAACGTTGTTCTCCAAGCATCCCCAGAGGGAAACAAAAAATGTTGAATCCAACCTTCAGGAGAGTTAGGAACATCGAGGACCAACGGGGATTGAAGTGGCGCCTCAATCTAAAGCAATTGAAGCAAGGGAGATTTTCCTCGTCTAGTTCATTAAAATAGAGGAACTCAACAACAGTAAGGAATTCACTGTTGCCTTGTAGACGCTAGAAAATAAAGAAGCTGATCATAGCACCCCAACCTTCAGGAGAGAGGCAAGAAGAGCATAACCCAAAGAAGGTAAGAATCCACCTAATTGAGGGATGGATGGGCAAATGAAGTCCCATCTCGAAAGAACCTTCAAAGAAGTAAATTTCTTGTTGGGGAAGAAATTTGCAAGGCTCATCAAGGGTTGGGGCTCAAAGGAGTAAATTAGTAAGAAAAAGATGTCACTTCTTGATTTCTTCTAACTCTGTAGTAGTAACCACAGAAGGGGCCAAAAATTTAGAGTACCACTTCATATCAAACGTAGCTTGAGCTCGATGTTTGAACAAGGGAGTAAGAGAGGAAGCCATGAAAACCAGAAGAAAGACAGAGAGCACAAAAAAAGAGAAACTCAGGAAGAACGAAAACGTGATCCCAAGATTTGTAGGCAAGAAGAAATTCAAGATTATTAGACAGCAAAGAAATCCCAAATTTTATGGAAGCATTTGGGAATCTCAAATTTTAAGGGACAAGAAATGTGTGAAGATGAATAGGAGGCTCTTTACATTTCCTTAATCATTGCAGTGGAGGCATTTTAAGAAGGTGGGTGGGCACGAATAACGAATCATATTATCATTGTCCATATAAAAAAGGTAGAGCTCAGATAAGTAGCTCAGCTCTGGTAAGATCATCTTAGACAAAAGCAGATCAGGTCCGTCCAAGGATGTGCTCTTCAGTCTGATATATGCAGAGCTCAGGTAAAGATGAGAATAATCAGGGGAAGAGCTCCAGAGGAAAAAGTAGGCTAAAATCTCTAGTTCATAAAGGTTGGCCTCTCTATAACTCGAGGTAATATAAGGCTCTTCAGCTCATAAAGATAGGCACTTCAGCTTACAAGCTCCTCAGCCACTCGACTCTACAATTCCTCCGTTTTTTAGCTATTCAACTCATCCAAATTTGGTGAATTCACTTCCAGAAGAACTAAGTTCTCCTCAAAGCAGGGGCAAAGGGAGAATAGGCAGAATGGAAGAACATAAAAAGCAAGAAAAGAAAAGTATAAGAAACATTTACATTTCTCAAAAGAAGCATAATATAAGATAAAAAAAAAAAAAACACAACAACAACAAACATAAATTCCTCTAAAATCCTAAGTCCCTGTAGCAGGAGTAGAAGAGGCATCTGGCAGCTCAGTGGCAGTAAGAGGAGCTTTAGATGGTTTAGGAGCGGTTAAAGGGAGAGGAGCCTTAGGAAGAATAGGAGCAAGAGTCTCAAATCTGGCTGGTGGCAAGCTCAGCCCAAAAGCATGAGTCGCGAGGTCAACAGGGTCATCACCAGAAACAAGAACGTCAGCAGAGCACCAGTGGCAGTGATAGTAGGAGCTAAGACCTTTGCCTCTTTCTTAGTGCTTGATTTCTCTTTCTCTTTATCCAAAGGAAGTTCAAATTAAAATTCTAGATTTGAATACGCCTTCACAACCTGGTTCTAAAAAAGTAAGGTACTTAATGGCCCAGTTGGTGGTAGCCTCGTCCTTGAGTTCAGTAATCAAAGCATCCTTTTTCCTAGCTACAATCCTCTTAGCTTCAATCTCTTTCAACAAAGTGGCATTGACCTCAACCAACATGTCATACTCTTTCTTTATTGTCTTAAGGGATTGAAGGGCCTCTAAGGTTTCCTTACAAGCATGGAGCAAATCGTCTTCCTTCACTGAAAGTTCATCCTTTGCTTTTCTAGCTTCCGTGACCCTTGTTGGCAAAATTCAACCCCTCAACCTGAGCTTGGAGCTCTGCATTAAGAAGGCTCAGCTCAACAGTCTCGAGTTAAGATATATTCGTAGATCCCTCCAGAGTTCGAATCCTTTTCACCAGAGCACTTATATGCATAGCCAACTAAAAATAAAAGAGGGCAAGAACAAAGTTCAGAGAAACCAAGGCTTACCGATGCCATTGCATACATAGCCGTGGTAGCAGAAGTGTACAAAGGGATCGCTGAGACCCTATCAATGTCGGACTATGGAATAACCGAGGCAATGGCCTCAGCGGCCGAGTCCTCAATAAGTGAGCTCTTTCCCATCTCAAGCTTTGTTGATAAACCCTCGACCCGTAAATGAGGACTCTTACCAACTGATTGAGAAGAGGAAGATCCTCTCAGGAGAAGAGGTAGTGACTCCAAAGCTCCAGTAACCTCTGCTGACGAAGGGGAGGATGAGGCTCTAGCCTAGTTAGTAGATCCTGGGATTAGGGAAATAGGAACCCATTGAGATGAAGAGGTCAGACTAGTCTCCCGTGAAATCGATGGAGGGGGAAGGATCACTTAAGGAAATGGAAGAGAAGGTGGATGCACTTCTACCCATTGCACCTTGGAAGAAGGACTAAGTCCAGATTCCGCTCCAGCCTTGCGTTTAGCTTTACCTTTCATCTCAGCAATCTTAGCCTTCATCGCCTCTGTGTCTGGAGTCATTAAGTTGGCACTTGGGAAATCAAGAGGATCATGTGACACAAAAAAAGGTAACAAGCCCAAGATAAGAGGGAAAAATCTTACCAGCAAGATCCTCTGCACCAGCAATAGAGATGAGAATTAGAGTCTCAACTCTCACCTCGGGAAGGATGAATTCTAGCTTGGTGAACATAGAATGCTTAATCAAGATAGAACATCTCTCCGATTTATAACTCTCCAAGCCCATTAAAACTCTCATGTCCTTTGCACTGAGATTGAGTCGAATACCTAAAAGGAATAAGAAAAGCAAGGTCAAAAGAATGAAACATTTAGGCTAGCTCAGGACTTCCTAGGCAGAACTTTACCATATTATCAAGGATAGATTGAGCCTGAGGCACAGGAAATGTATCAGCTACATCTTTGGGGTTGAACTCCCAATCTTTGCCAGACACAAAGAAGAAAAGTTTTTTCCAGCCCTTATAGAAGCTCGGGAGGTCAGTTATAATAAGACATGCCTTCACCCGTTTAGAGAAATACAATAAACCATCAGAAGGGGTGAATTGAACTTTGAAAAATTTCTTGAGTAGAGGTATAGTGGGGACACCTAGTTTATTTTTCTTGAAGAAAACAAGAAGACCCATAAGAACACCCCAAAAATTGGAGGAAATTTGAGAAGGAAAAATATTGAAGTGTTAAAGAACACTTTTGAGAAAAGGATATATAGGGAAGCAAAGGTCGTTCTCGAAAGAAACCATGAAGAAGAATACTTTTTCAGGGATTTGGGAGTCATACCAAGTGTCCATATTTGGGAACCAATATTGCTTACCCCTGAGGAAATCCAAATTGAGCCGGAAGGACACTCATGAAAGAAGGGTTACCTCACTATGACCCATGAGGTTTGAAGCTAGGGAAGCAACCTCAACCTCCTCAATGCTGCCAGAAACCCCAAAGTCAGTCACTTTGGCATTTTATTTCCTCGAATTTTTGAGGCACAAGAGAAGATGATGGAGGGAGTTCCTTGGTTTCTTCCCCAACATCGACAGATTTGACATCGAGAAAATTATCAATCTCATCACCTACGCCACCAAAATCGATGTTTTCCTCCCTAGCAGGCCTCTCGGCCATGGCAAGAGAGACCAATGAAGCAATAGCTTCCAAAGACCCATACATGACAAGATTAGACAAAGGGAGATAAAAGGAGGAATAAGGTAATGGGAAGTTGTCAAAACAATCCCTGAGAGTTGAGGGGTCAAGACTCCAATGACCAATGAGGAAGATTCTAGCAGTGGAATAAGGGTCTAGAAAGAGGGGAAGAGAGGACAAGGAGTAATCTCGATTCCTAAAATGGAAAAACTAAAAGGTCCCAAAATGCAACAACCACCTCGGATTCGAGGGATCCAGAACAAATAAAAGAACATAGCTGAGAAGCGTACCTAACCAAGAGTGAATGAGAATTGAAGTCTAAAGTGAAATCAAAGAGCAAACCTCACAGAACCTTTGAAGCCGAATTAGGGAAATTGGTTCTCCAACGAAACCTTACAATCTCTAGCAGATTGAGGAAGCTAAAATCACAAGGGAAGAGAGGAGGCAAACCCTAGAGAGATAAGTTAAAAGGAGAAGTGAGAGGGTTTCCATTGTCACAGGGGAAAATGCTTTGTGTGCATAGGTATTTGAAATGTAAGACGTGCGCGAGAAACAAGGAAGAAATGATTGTGCAAAACCGTTAAAATAGTCTCATCGCATGCAAATTGAGGTCACCATATGGAGGCCTAACTCGACCCAGTCACAGCTCAGCTCCTACTCAAACCCACTTTGACAAGGGGCTGGAGGCAACTGATGAGGTCACCACTGAACGCCTCCTCAATGGCAGTAAACACTAATCTAGGCAAGAACCTCAACCGCTAAACCATTGCCCAAAATCAAGCAAGATGTTACAAGATGGAGGCAAAGATCTCGCCACAGACCCCATAGAATTAGGAATTAGATTATAAATATTGTACAATGTCCCCACTTTGAGGGACAACCAAAAATAGTGTCAAGAAGACTGTGTAATATCTTCATAATTTTTAATACAATTTTCAAAAGTAAGAGACTCCATTAAACAGTGAATTAGTCAATCTCCCAAGCTGGTGAACCACTATAAACACTTTGTATAGTCACCCATTGATTCCAACATCCTATTTCCTAGAGTTGTAGAGCTTATACTGAACTGAATTGAACCCAACCATTCAACATACCTTATATTAACACCACTGCTCAATCGTGATAAGTACAACATCAATTGTTAATATCTGTTGGGTTTGTTTTTGTCTTATGATGATGTGGCACCATTTGGATTAACAGCACCATGTGCTATTATGGAGCAACAAAGGAAACGTGTCCAGTGCATGGCAGTGATCGAATCCTTTGCCATATACATGGGATCATGATCTTCATGAGGCTATTCTAAGTTATTAACTGCCTAATTCATGTGTTGGTTGGCTCTGAGACGGTGTTAGATTTATTTGTTTCATAATTACATGAATAATATTTGCCAAAATTAGAACTTAAAGACATTGGGTGTGTTTGGTCGGTGTTTTATTTAGTGATTTTTGTTTTTATTTTCACTTTTTGTAAAAATTAAAAATAAAAATGTGTTTGAGTTTGTGTTTCTATTTCGCAAGGTAAGTTAATGTAAACCCCCACATATTTATATTAATATAGTAATGTACTTGTTTAGTAATTCTTATATTGGTAATGATGTACGCATAAATTATGTAGAGTTTAAGAGCAGAAATAAAAAAGTTAGTTGAGGAAATAAGGCATGTTGTAGAAGTTTAGAAGTATTCCGGAATGAAAGCCCATTATAGGTAAAATTTGAGTAGAAAAGATTTTAGACACTTCCTAGTATTTAGACCATAACTTTTTACCCTGATTTCCAATTTATCTGAAATTTTGACAGTAGATAGTAGACTTTCAGGGCTATAAAATAGTTGTCACAAAAATTTCCCAAAATGACCTATAAATAGGCCAAAACTTCACTTAAATTTTCAACAGAAACTGGAATGGCATTTGAATGCCCAATGGACGTTCGAACATAAAACAATCAATTACACTAGTGACGTTCGAAAGTCAAATGACGTTCGAACGTGATTTATAGATCTCTGATGGAAATGTAAAAGTACTGGGAGCAACCAACATTCGAAGTTCAAAGTGACGTTCGAACGTGAGTCACTAAATTTCACTATTAACGTTTGAACGCCAAATGACGTTCGAACGTGAATTAAAAGTCTGGGTTCTAGATTCGCGATATGTGGATCATTGTTTCCAATATAAATACTTAAGACCGCCTCCTTTAGCCCCATTTCAACACTTCTAACCCTAGGAAGCTTTAGAGAAGAGGAAAAAAAGGGAAAAACACAAGATCAAAGAGGAGTTTCACATTTGATTTAAATCAAAGCCCAAGTTCTTTAAAAACACCATGGTAGGGATTTTTCTTCCATTCTTGACCATTGAGACAAGGGCTTACATGTATATGTATATTTTCACTCTCATATATATATATATGTGTGTGTGTGTGTGTGTGCCATGAAACCCTCGTTTCTTGTTATTTTTGCAAAGATTACCATATTTAAACAAAGTTATGATTAGATAACCATGAAATCTCTCTTCTTGCCACGAAACCCTAGATTTCAAGGGAAATAGATTTTTCTCTTGATTTATCTATTATTCTTGCTCTCAAAACTTTAATGTTTCATATGGAACAACAAAATAATGTTTATGATGATCTCTTGTACCTTTTATTCAATTTGTTCTATTGGGGACATCACTTGTGAGAATTGAAGATTTTTCTTGGAAATTACTTGTGAATTGGGGACTTGTGGAATTGTTGGGCATTTGAGAGAATAGTTAGTAATGTATTTCTTGTATGGTTGTTTGGAAGAACATGAGTGAGAAGTTCCTTGTAAGGATGTTCATTCTCTCTTAAGAGGTTTCTTGTAAGGATGCTTGAAAAATTAAACCTTGAGGGTGGAAGGTTCCTTATAAGGATGCTCATGCCAAAAGGGGACAGTATGTGACCTTCTCTAGAGATTCCTTGCAAAGATGCTTGAGAAACCAAACCTTGAGGGTGTGAGGTTCTTTGTAAGGATACTCATACCATGGAAGACAAGATTATATCATGTGTAGGAAATGGTTTATATTTTGGAAATGCTTATTTATTAGAACTTGATTGTTATTGTTCATTTCTATTATTATTGCTACTTAAACTTGAGATCCGTTGTAAAATGTCCATTTTTTTACTTCAAAGATTATATATGCTATTTGTGAAATGAGATCGACCATTTTATATGCTTTTATAAACCTTATTCGAGTTTGGGAGGAATGTTGCTACACAGCTTAATGCTCACCCCCTACAAACAACATATTTCAGGTTTGTGTCTAGAGGAGGAGCTCGGAACTGACTAGCCGGGACGTTGGGAAGCTCTGATAGTGGGATACACGAATCCCGAGGTGGATGCTTAGGATATATGCCTTCTCTTGTTCTAGGCTAGAATATTCATTCGGGGCGTTATAGTTATTTTGGAGACAAGACCCAAAAACAAGAAATAAAAAAAGATGTTCAAGAAACAAGGGAAACAGAAACAAAAGCGCGCAGCTGGGGGGAGTTTTTGAGATCCAACCTTCGAGTTTTGTTAGCAACAAAAATGTTATTTTTTGTGGAAGTATTTAAATCCATTTTATTATCTCTCTCTCTCTCTCCTTTCCATTGCCTTTCTGCTCTCTACACCCACTGAAGACCAAAGGTCTTCACCGACGATTATCTCTTTTCCGGTGCTCCTGATGGTCGTTTCTTTTTCGGTTTTCCTATGGTAGTTTCTCTTGGCCATCTCTTTTATTTATCTCATCTATTTATATATTAATAGATCTACACACACACACACACACACATATATGCGTGTATATACTGATCTATGTATATATATGCATAGCTCTAATTTTTTCTATATATATATATATGTACACAAACTATTGGGGTCTTTATGTATGTACGTGTGTGTGTGTGTTTGCCCCTATTTTGAAGTGTGTGTGTTTTTTCGATGGGTGTGTTGTGTGTGTGTGTATGCCTGTGTGTTGTGTGTATGCACGTTGTTTAAAATGTTGAGAATAATATGTTTGATTAATTGTGTAAGTGAACAAATTGTACCCATATGAAAATTTGAGTATAATATGCTTGACTAATTGTGTAAGCGAACAAATTTTAACCATTTGGATGACAATGGTGACAAGGTTAGGACCTTATGCTGCTGAAGATTGATCGGTTGATCTTGCTACTAGTTTCTGGTTTGCTGCTGGTTGTTGATCTACTGTTGTTGGTTAGGTCTTTGTGTTAGTGGTGTGTGGGTCTATGTGTGTATTGTGTCTGTGTTGGTGTGTGTATTTATTTTGGGATTGTGTTGAAACTGAATTTGGAATTCGAAATTGGAATTCGAAAAGAATGTGATTTTTTTGTGGGTCTTGATTCATTTTCCTCATCTTTAATTTCAAGATGAAATTGAATGATGTCAATAATTTTACTTGGAAGCATTGGTATATCATAAGAGGATCTTCCTGTTATGGCAAGACTTCTCCTTATGCAAGATCTACTAGAAATAAGGAGTTTAAGGGCAAAAAACTTCTCTTTTTTAAAGTAGAATTCTACTAGGATTTTCCTCTCATTTCCTATAGGATACATTTTTTTCACAATATTGTAACCACAAAATTTTAAGGGGTAATAATATGTCTTCATTAGTGGTCATGTTTGTATGATGGGTTATGATGTGTGTAAAACGTGATTGAGCAGATTATGTATACTTCAGGATTTGATCTGAGCTACAAGGCTCTTGGGAGTAATGTGGCAATTAGGGGCAAGGGGTGGATTGCACAGAGGAGTTATGGTGGTTCACCAGCTTGAGAGTTCGGTTAATCCACTCTTTAATGAAGTCTCTTACTCCTGAGAATTATATTAAAGATTATGAAGGGATTGTACAGTTGTCTGCCTCAAAGTGAGGGTTTTGTACAGTATTTATAGCCTAGTTCCTAGTTCTTGCGCATGTCCCACATTTCGAAGGTCCACGTATGCCTTGCTTTAAATGTCGTTGTAAGCGAAAGAGCGAGGAAAACACCTCACTATAACCGCCTTTTTGTTTCTTTGGATTCCTTTCACATTTGGTTCATCTGGCTTTACTCCGTTTCTTGCGATTTTGTCTTCCTCAATTCGCTGGTGATCTAGGGTTTTGTTGGTGGTTCCTAATTCATCAGTCTTGATTTGAAGGTTCTTTGGTCCTCAGATTTGTAAAAATTGAGGTTGTTCCTTGTCATCTCTCTCTTTCTTCTTAGATTCTTACTCCACAGCTAGGATTTTTCTTTTCGTTCACTGGTGTCTTGATCCTTTGGCCGTCAAGGACTATTTCGCTAACGTTCATTTTCCTTATACTTCTTTCCATCTTCCTCTTTCCAATCCCATCATGTCTGCTTCTTTGGAAGCTACAACTTCATCTATTTTGATGGCCATGGGTGAGAGATCTTCTGCTGTGGAGGAACATGACTTAGGTGACGTAAGGGATGAGATAAATAACTTTCTCAGTGTAGATTCTATCGATGCTACGGAAGAGGTTGAGATCCCAATTCCAACATCTTCCCATGTTCCAAGGTCTAAGAAACTTCAGAAGGGGAAAAACAAGGTACCTAATGTCGGGATTTCTAGTAGTGCTGAGGAGGTTGAGGTTGCCAAGAGCTTCAAACCTAGTAGGTCATAGTGAGGTCACACCTCCTTTCAAAAGTGTCCTTTCAATTCCATTTGGATTTCCTTGGGGTATGTAGTATTGGTGCCCAAATGTGATTACTTGATATGAATCACAGGTTCCTAAGAAGGTTTGATTCTTCGTGGCTTCTATGGAGAACGACCTTCGTTTGCCTATACATTCTTTTCTTAAGAATGTTCGTCAATATTTCAACGTTTTTTCTTCTCAACTTTCCCCCATTTTTTAAGGTGTTCTTGTAGGTCTCAAGAAAAACGAACTTGGTGTCCCCACTATTCCTTTTCTCATGAAATTTTTCAATGTTAAATTCACCCCTTCTGATGGTTTCTTGCATATTTCTAAATGGGTGAAGGCCCATCTTATTATAATCGACCTCCGGAGCTCCCATAAGGGTTGGAATTTTTTTTTCTTTGTGTCTGTGAAAGATTGGGAGTTCAACCCCAGAGACGTAGTTGACATACTCTCTTTGCCTCGGGCTCGATTTGTCCATGATAATTTGGGTAAGTTTTGCTGAGGCAGGCCTAACCTAGCTTGAATGTTTCATTCTGCTGTTTTTCTTATTCCTTTTAGGTATTCGACCCAACCTCAGTGCTGAGGACAGGATAGTATTACTGGGCTTGGAGGGTTACAAACTGGAGAGATATTCTAGCTTGATCAAGCATTTTGCGCACACCAAGCTAGGGTTTTGCCTTCCCGAAGTGAGAGTTGAGACTCCGATTCTCATCTCTGTTGCTGGTGTAGAGGATCCTGCCAGTAAGATTTTCTCTCTTTATCTTTGGCTTTTCCCTTTTTTTTTTCTCTTCATGTCAACTGATCCATTTACTTTCCCAGGTCCCACCTTAATAGCTCTAGATGCATATGCGGTGAAGGCTAAGATTGATGAGATGAAAGGCAAAGCTAAGAGCAAGGTTAGAGCAGAATATGGGCTTGGTCCTTTTTTCAAGTTATAAAGGGTAGAAGTGCCTCTACCTTCTTTTCCACCTCCACAAGAGATCCTCACCCTTTGTCTGCTTCACTGGAGGCAAGTCTGACCTCTTTATCTCAAGGGGTTTCGGCTTCCTTAATTGCGGGATCTACTGATTAGCCTAGGGCCTCATTCTCCTTTTCGTCAGCAGAGGTTGTTGGGGCTTTGGAGTCCCTGCCTCCTCTTTTACAAGGGTCTGCCTCTTATTGGTCTGCTGGGAAGTATCCTCATCTACGAGTGGAGGGTTTACCAACAAACTTGCGATGGGCAAGAGTTCACTCATTGGGGACTCTGGCCTGGACTTTAAGACCATTGCCTCGGTTATCCTAGAGTTCGACATTGATGCAATCACAATGATCCCCTTGCATATTTCTACTACCACGACTCTGTATGCAACATCGTCGGTAAGCCTCAGTTTCTCTGAACTTTGTTCTTTCCTTGAGATTTTTTTGTTGATCATGACTTATTCCTATGCCCCTCCACCTTTTTCTCTCTTTTTTTTAGCTGGCTATCCATATAAGTGTTCTAGTGAAAAGGATCCGAGCTCTAGAGGAGTCCACGATGATGTCTGAGCTCAAGGCTGCTGAGTTGAGCCTTTTTAATGCTAAGCTCAAAGCTCATGTTGAGGGGATGAATTCTGCCAACAAGGGTCTGGAGGCAGAGGGGAGGAAAGCCAAGGAAGAGCTCACGACGAAGGCAGACAACTTTCTCCAAGCCCACAGGGAAACCCTAGAGGCCCTCCAATCCCTTAAGACAATGAAGAAAGAGTATGACATGTTAGCAAAGGTCAGTGCCACTTTATTGAAAAAGATTGAGGTTGAGAGGAGCATAGCTTGTAAGAAGGACACTTTGACTACTGTACTTAAGGATGAGGCTGCCACCAACTAGGCCACTAGGTACCTACTTTTTAGGGTCAAGTTAGTGAGGCGTATCCAGTCCTAGACTTTGAATTTGAACATGCCTTGGATAAAGAGAAGGAGAAGTCAAGCCCTGAGAAGGAGGGAGAGGTCTTAGCTCCCCTTGTCTTTTCTACTGATGTCTTTGCAGGTGTTCTTATTTATGGTGACGATCCTGTTGACCTCACGGTTCAGGTTCCTAGGTTGACATTGCCACCAGTAGGAGTTGAGGCTCCCTGCTCCTATTCTTCTTGAGGTTCATCTCCCTCTAACCGCTCGTGAACCATCTGGAGCTTCTCTTACTGCCATTGAGCTGCCAAATGCATGCTCTGCTCCTATTGTAGAGATTTAGGATTTTTGAGGAATTTCTATTTGTTATTGTTTGTCTTTTTTTTTCTTTTTTTTTTGTGTACCATGTATTATGATTCTTTTGAGAAATGTAAATTTTTCTTGAACTTTGTTTTTTCTGTTTTTGTGCTATTCCATTTTGCCCATTCCCCTTTTGCCTTTACTTCGAGGAGAACTTAGTTTTTCTTGAAGTGAATTTGCTAAGTTTGGATGAGATGAATAACTGAAAAGTAGAGGAATTGTAGAGCTGAATAACTGAATAACACACCTAGCTTGTGAGCTGAAGTATCCATGGCGAGCTCAGCCTTGGCAAACCAATGGGTTTATTTTTGGAGAGCTCACCTCCATGAGCTGTAGAGTTCAACCTACTTTAGTGTGGGAGCTCTTCCCTAATAATTTCTGCCGCTTTACCTAAGCTCTACTTATATCAAGCTGAAGAACACATCCTCAGGTAGACTTGAGTTGCTTCTGGTTCAAGTGATAATCTGATCGTTATTCGTGCCCACCTACTTTCTTAAAACGCCTCCACTGTATGATTTTGGAAGCTTAAAGGACAACCTCTTCACCTTCGCTTGTTTCTTACTCTCTTAAAACGAGATTTCCATAAAAATTGGCACTTCTTTGTTATCTAAAAATCTTGGAATTTCTTCTTGCCTGTAAATCTTGGGGTCACGTTTCTCGTTCTCCTTGAATTTCTTTTTCAATGTGCTCTCTATCTCTCTTCTGATTTCTATGGCTTCCTCACTTAATCCCTTATTCAAACAACGAGCTCAAGCCACGATAGACACGAAGTGGCACTCTAACTTCTTGGTTCTTTCTGTGGTTACCACTATAGAATTAGAAGAAATCAAGAGGCAATATCTTCTACTTGGTGACTTACTCCTTCAAGTCCTAACCCTTGATGAGCCTTGCAATTTTCTCCCCCAACAAGAAATTTGCTTCTTTGAAGGTGGGGCTTCGTCTGCCCATCCATCCTTTTATTTGGTGGATTTTTGCTTTCTTTAGGTTGTGACCCTCTCGCCTCTCTCCTAAAAGGTAGGGTTTTATGATCAGCTTCTTTATTTTTTGGCATCTGCATGGCAACAGTGAATTCCCTACTATTGTTGAGTTCCTCTATTTTTATGAACTTGATGCGGACAAGCTCCCTTGCTTCAGCTACTTCATATGGAGGTGCCACTTTGACCCCCCATTGGTCCTCGATGTTCCCAACTCTGCTAAAGGATGGTTTTAACACTTTTTCCTTTGCCTCTGGGGATTCTTGGAGGTCTGGTGAACAACGTTGCACACGTTCTCAGGTTCCTCGCTCTTGGGGGCGCTTTTATTATAGAGGTAAAGGCTTAGAATCAGTTATGTTATAATTATGGTGATTGGTTCTTGTTGCATTTCTCCTGTACAGGTACTCCCAGTTTGACCTCGGCAGAGCTGTTGAGGGTTAGCCATGTGGCTTTTGTTGAGCCTGTTCCTTTTTCTTCGTTTGTTACCCCGTAGAATCTTTTTTGGTTTAGTGCTTCTAGAGCTGTTTTGTAATTTGGCTCATACCCTCTCTCTCATGATTCTTCTTCTGTTGAATCAAATGAGGACAAGGAAGTTACCACATCTTCAAGTAAACGTAGGAGGAATGGTTCCTCATCTCAGTCATTTGGTTCCTCTTTTGATGGTATTTTATTTTTTGCTGCTGAGCTGAAGCTTTCAGAGTTACGCACAAGAGTGGAGAAGTAATGTGATGAGCTGAAGGAAGAGAACAACCGTCTACAGGCTGTGAATGCTCGTTTGGAAGAGGAGATATCTGAGTTGAAGAGGAGGCATGAAGCGGCTTTGGACTTTTTTATTTTTATTTTTCTTTATCTTGTATTCCATCACGTTGATGAATAAGAATCTCTTTTTTCTCCTTGCAATTTCACTCTTTTGGCTACCATGTTTACGAGCACATCATTAGTTTATGACCTGAAGAGCTTATCATTTATTTATGAGCTGAAGAGTTCATTACTTATTTATGAGCTAAATAGATCATCGTTTGTTTATGAGCTGAAGAGCTCATCGCTTATTTATGAGTTGAAGAACTCATCATTTATTTATGAGTTGACGAACTCATCGTTTATGTATGAGGTAAAGAGCTCATCTTTTGTTTTATGAGGTGAAGAGCTCAACTTTTGTTTATGAAGTGAATAGATCATCTTTTGTTTATGATCTGAAGACCTCATCTTTTGTTTATGAGCTGAGGAGCTCATTGTTTATTTATGAGCTGAAGAGCTCATAATTTGTTTTATGAGCTGAAGAGCTCATCTTTTTTTATGAGTTGAAGAACTCATCTTTTATTTATGAGCTGAAGAGCTCATCGTTTATGTATGAGCTGAAGAGTTCATTTTTTATTCTATGAGCTGAAGAGATCATCTTTTGTTTATGAGCTGAGGAGCTCATCTTTTGTTTATGCTAGTAGTAAGATGCTGGCTGAGCTGTAACTTCTCACTTTATTGATGGAGGCATTCTTACAAGAATTTACTAAAAAATATTCTTCAAATGTTCAGCTTTCAAAGAGTGAGGCAAGAATTTCCCCTTTTCCGTTGGTAACTCGTAATTCTCGAGTCTGATTATCTTTAAGATGATGTAAGGACCTTCCCAGTTGGGACCTAACTTTCCATGAGTGGGGTCTTTTTTCACAGGAATAAGTTTTTTGAGTACCAGATCTCCGACTTTAAAACTCCTGTGTCTGACCCTCCTGTTGTAGTATCTTTTTGTTTTCCTTTGGTAACTCGCGATGCGGTGCAAAGTCCTATCCCTCTTTTCATTCAGGAGGTCAAGATTTAGCATAAGTGACTTGTCATTATGTTTGGGCTCTGAGAATTCAGCCCTAGGGGATGGAATGCCGACCTCTACAGGTGCCACTGCTTTGATTCGAAATGCTAAAGTGAGTGGTTTAGTCGCTGATCTGGTAGTGGTTCTTTAGGCCCATAATACTTCTGGGATCTACCCATTTCCCTTTCAGGACTTCTAGCTTGGTCTTCAGAGCTGCTTTTACAGTTTGGATGGTCACCTCTGCTTGCTCGTTGGATTGAGGATGAGCTGGAGGTGAGAAGTAACTTTTTTATTCCTAGCTCAGTACAAAACTTTTTGAACTTGGAATTATTAAATTACTTCCTATTCTTGGAAAATATTGTCCTGGATATTCCAAACTTGCAGTTTTGAACTTTTTGTTTTGTGATTTTTTCCAAGGGCTCCACCTCTGCCCATTTGGTGAAGTAATTCACCCAAATAATGACGAACTTGCATTGTCTAGTACTAGTGGGAAGGGAGCAAAGTATGTCCAGACCCCATTGTTAGAAAGGCCAAGGGCTTACCATCGAGGTTGGGAGTTTGGTGGGCAATGAGGGAAATTTGCATGGATCTGACACACCTTACATCATTTGACCCCATCTATAGCGTCTTTGAGTATAGTGAGTCAGAAGTACCCTTGCCTTAGTACCTTTCCTACCAGAGCTTGAACTTCGATATGGTTGTTGCAAATCCCCTCATGGATTTTCCTGAGTATGTAATTAGCATCCTCACCTCCTCGCATTGAAGGAGAGGTGCTAAAAAGCCTCTCTTTTATAGGTTTCCATTTAGAATCATGAATCTGGATGAACTGACTCTTAGCTTCCCAGCCTCTTTGCGATCATCTAGCAAGGTTCCATTATGAAGATATTCTCTGATTGGATCCGTCCAACTTAGCAGGGTCAATATAAGGAACACCGCTTCCTCTTTATGGTTTATAGATGGTTTAGCTAAGTGTTCAACTAGGATTAATCTATCCAGTTTTTCCTGGGAAGCTATAGCAAGCCTTGCCAAAGCGTCCACTCGGGAGTTCTCAGCTCTGAGGACATGTTCAATTTTAACTTGTATGAATTTTTTGATCAACTCTTGCACCTTTTTAAGGTACAAGATCAATTTTCTTCCTTAGCCTCATAAGTTTCCTTAATCTGCTTTACTATAAGCTGGGAATCACTACATATTATGAGTTATTATGCCTCCATTGAATGTGCCAAATTGAGCCCAGCGATGACCGCTTCATACTCTGCCTTGTTGTATGAAGTTTTGAATTCAAACCTAAGGGTGTATTTGGTGTCTATGCCATCAGGGTGGGTCAAGATCAATCCTTCATCACTTCCATGGGTGTTGGCAGCTCCTTCCAATGAAAGCTTCCACATGGGAAGGTCGAGTACTAGCTAGTTAGTTTCTATGGATGTTTTTGAACCCATGGTGAATTTTACAATGAAATCTTCTAGAACTTTTCCTTTGACTGTAGTCCTGGGATTGTACCTAATATCGAATTCACAGAGCTCTGCTGCCCACTTGACCAACCTTCCTAAGGACTCTGACTTATACAACATCTATCACATCGGTTCATCTGTAGGAATTTCAATAGTATGAGCCTGAAAATAAGGTTTGAGCCTCCTTGTAGCAGCGACCAGAGCTATGACTAGTTTCTCCATCTTCGAGTATCTTTCCTCTACCTTTCTTAGAGCTCTGCTATAGTAATAAACCGGTCATTAAGCTCTATCTTATTCTTTGACAAGCGCTGCACTAGTTGAGAAGTCTAAAACAGTAAGATAAAGGGTGAGCACCTTTCCTTCCCTCGGGCTTACCAGAATTGGGGGTGTGCTGAGATAGTCCTTGAGGGTCTTGAATAACTCGAGGCACTACATATACCATTGGAAAGCTCTCTTTAGAATCCGGAAAAATGGTGGACATTTGTCACTTAACCTGGACACAAAGCAACTCAAAGCTGCAATTCTTTTTGTCAAGCGTTGGATCTCTCTAGTATTAAAGGGAGGCTGCACGTCTATTATTGCCTTGACCTTTTCCAGATTTGCCTTGATTCTTCCGTTGTTGACTATGGAGCCAAGAAATTTTTTGACTGAGACCCCCAAAACGCACGTGGCTGGATTAAGCTTCATTTGGTATTTCTTGAGGATTTGAAAGGACTCTTTGAGGTGCTCGATATGGAGTTCGACTCTTAATGATTTCACAAATATGGCATCAATGTATACTTCCATCGATGAACCAATCTATTTTTAGAACATTCATTTTACCAAACGTTGATATGTAGCTCCAACGTTCTTTAATCCAAATTGCATGACTTAATAACAGTATGTTCCCTGTTCAGTTATGAATGACGCTTTCTCCTCATCATTGGGGTCCATTCTGATTTGATTATACCCTAAGAAGGCGTCCATGAAAATGAGGAGCTCGTGTCTAGCCATGGCGTCTATGATCAAGTCTATCCGGGGGTGGTATCTTTGGGGCAAGCTCAATGTAGAGCCGTCATTTACCGTTGTTTCTTTTAACGAGAACCACATTAGCTAACCAGGTTGGATAGTCTACCATCCTAATAGCTTTGGCACAAAGAAGTTTGTTGACTTCCTCATTAATTGCCTTTTGGTGTTCTGGGGCAAAACTTCTTCATTTCTGCTTGATGATTTTGCAGGAAGGTTTCACGTTTAACTTGTGAGTGATGACTGAAGGGTCAATTCCCTGCATATCTTCTTGCTTCCAAGAAAATACCCCCATATTCCTTCTAAGGAATTGAAAAAGGAGGTCTCTGAGCTCTCTAGGCAGCTTTGACCCCACGTTTACCGTAAGTTCTGACTTTTCGTCGAGCTGGATGGGCTCTAGCTCTTCCAAGGGCGTAGTTCTTGAATCTAGCTCATTTCTCATGTCCATCTCATCCAACTGGATGGTTTCAACATCCTTCCTTTTCATTGATGCCATGTGGCATTCCCTTGCCATTCGTTGGTCTTCTCGGACCACTCCAATGTCATTTTCTATGGAAAATTTTATAAATAGGTGATATGCAGAGGGGATGGATTTCATGATATTGAGCGAAGGACTTCCCAATAGAATATTGTATACTGGAGGGGCATCGACTACGAGGAACCTTACCGCGGTGGTGGATTGGCAAGACGGGCTCCCCAGGGTAAGGATGAGTTGAATTACCACCAAAGGCAATACTTTATCCCTAGTGAATCCAAGAAGATGAGTTCTCACTGGCTCAAGCTTGTCCCTATCTATGTCCATTTTGTCGACGACGGATGTAAAGATAATGTCAACAAAGCTCTCATTATCGATTAAGACCTGATGAATAGTCCTATTAGCAATGATAGCTTTTGCCACCAAGGGATCATCATGAGGGTGCTGGTACCTTTCCAGGTCTACATTCGAGAAAGTGTGTCCATGTTAATTTGGGGTGCCTTGGTTACAGTCTGCACCTCCAATAATTCCTTGGTTTTAACCCTGTGCATGTGGGATTTTCTAGCTGAACTGGTTTTCCCACCACCAACGAATCCTCCAAAAATCATCTTGATCTCTCCATTGGCTGTTGGTGTTATGTTGGAGCTTGCTGCTGAGATGCTCGAGGAGGGTGAGCCCTGTTCTGATTATCATGCACTACAAAGCAGCGTAGCTACCCTCGTTGAATCAAGAACTCAATTTCCTTTTTCAATTGGATGAAATCATCAGTGAGGTGGCCATGGTCTTTGTGGTATTCACAGTACTTTGTTGCGGGGTCTAGCTTCATTTGAAGTGGCCACCTCAAGAACTTCTTATTATGTACTTCATCGAGGATCTAGGATATAGTAGCTGTGAGTGGAATGATCTGCCGACGTGCATACCTCAGCTACACTTCTAGCTAGGGAGAACCTAGGTGATCCTTGACATCTCCCCTTCTTTTGGGGGAACGATCTCTGTCTTTTTTTGGAGACTTATCTCGGCCTTTGTCTTTTCTAGGACTTCGGTCCCGTTTCTTTTCTTCCCTGCTTTTTTCTTTCTGCGTGAATGAGTTCCCTGTGTTAGAAAGGAGAACCTTTTCACCATTAATGTACTTTTCTTCCTTAGCAAGCACCTTCGCCATACTAGCTTGTGGGTTTTTAAATATGGAAAACATTAAGTCCTTTGACTATAGTCCTAACCCTGCGATGAAAACAATCATGGCAATTTTTTTGTCTGGAACGTCAACCTTCAGTGATTTTGAGTTGAACCTTTGGACATAGGACTGTAGGTTCTCGTTGGGTCCTTGTTTCACATTTAGCAGATGGTAGTTTGGTTTTCAGTAGTTTTGGGCTCCTATGAAGTGTGATACAAAAGATATGGAGAACTCTCTGAAGGAGGAGATGGACGCTGGAGCTAGCCTGTTGAGTCATGCTAAGGTTGAGCCCTTTAACGTGATTGCAAAGGCTCGGCATTGTATAGGGTCTTGATATATGTGCAACTCAATTTGCTTTTTGTAGGTGTTGAGGTGATCCATGAAATCTTTCGTCCCATCGAAGGCTTCCATTTGGGGCATTTTAAACTTCAAAGAAAGGGAAAAATGCACTACATCAACAGTGAAAGGGGACTCAGTCTGTTGTACCAAAGCATCCATAGTTACTAGGGTCTTACCTATCACAACCTCCTTCATGTGGTTGAGTTCCTACTAGATATATTTGAAACGTTGTTCCCAATATTGTTCTTTTATTTCCTGTTGGGAAGGGAGAAATTCATTTTTCTCAGTTTTTCCATTCTGGCTCTATACTTCTTCGTTTTCCTCATTTCTAGGAAGTGGATGAGGAGAATGGCTCATGACTTGGCTATATTCACCCCTTTCGTTAATCTTCCTCAGTGGATCAAGACTTTGATGCTCCCCTTATGGGGGATCATCCTGGGTTGGTCGTGTCTTCTGAGGACGTTGTAGGAGTTTCAAGAGTTCTTTGTTCTGTTGTAGTAGATGCTGGTTGACTATGCTAAGAGCCTCCAGTTCGTTATTCGAAGGGGGATCTACCATGGGAAGGTTAGTCTCAGTGGTGGGCAAGAAGTTTTGAAGATTTTCTTGTTGTCTTCCACTGGTGGTTTCCTGCTGATTTTGCAACCACCGAGGGTTCAACTGGCTTCTGCTCATATTGCGCGTAGAGACTATTAATTACTAAAGAAAATCAATATATTTGTAACAGAAACAATCGTTCTCACAGACGGCACCAAACTGATGATGTGTGAAACGCGATTGAACAGATTATGTATACTAACTCTTGGGAGTAATGTGGCAATTTAGGGGTAAGGGTTGAATTGCACAGAGGAGTTATAGTGGTTTACTAACTCGAGAGCTGGACTAATCCACTCTTTAATAGAGTCTCTTGCTCTATGGAATTATATTGAAGATTATGAAGGGATTACACAATCTTTTTGATATTTCTTTTGCCTACCTCAAAGTGAGGGCTTTGTACAGTATTAATAGCCTAGTTCCTAGTTCCATGGGGTCTGGGGCGAGATTTTTGCCTCTCTTTTGTAACATATTGCTTGATTCCAGGCGATGGTTTAGGTGGTTGAGGTTCTTGTGCCTAGACTAGTGTTTACTATAGTTGTGGGGGCGTCTAGTGGTTGTCAGTTGTCTTCCACTCATTTTCTTTTGGCCGCAGGTCAAGGGGGCCCAAGGTCCACACCTCCTAGCTCAGGTTTCCTTGGCTAAGCTCCCTTCCTGAGCTCAATACCCGAGCTCAGCCTTAGAAATTTTCTAGGTATCATCAAGTTATATCTGTAATCTGCTGAATTGCTGGGGTTTGCTTGGGAAATTCAGGGGCTCCTTAGTAGGATGGAGTTTAACCTTAAGTATGTGTTTAGGGAAGCAAATGGTGTGGCTGATAGGTTAGCAAATCAGGCAGTGCAGGATAGTTTTTCTATTGATTTTTTGGCATCTTTACAGCTTCCTTGGCTATAATGATGGTATTGATGCAACATCAGAGGAGTTTACCAGTGCTAAGAGCCAAGAAGATGTGGGTTTTTTATGGTAAAGGGTAAATAGGTTGTTGTTCTGATAAGCAGTCTGAGTTGTTATTGTGTTGTGGCTGATGATTTTCGATTCTAGGCAGTAGCGGCAGGTCTGAGCTTGAAGGGGAAGTGTAGTCATGTTTTGAGGGATTAAAGCCATTTAATTGGTGGCTGTAGCTTTTTGATGGGTGTCTGAAGTTGCTGCTTGGTATTGCTGGATGATTCGGAAGTTGATGTGGCTTCTAATTCGGTTCTTCAAATGCAGCTCTGCCATAATGTCCTTATGATTGGGTGTTTTGAAGGATTAAAGCCTATATTGATGATGTAAATGAGGATTGAAATTT